>JAJOZX010000509.1:992500-1007500 GCA_023014485.1 Bathynomus jamesi
TGCTCAAGCGCTTTCGTCTAATGACATCCTCAGGAACACTGAAGTACATAAAAGGGTTACAGCCTATATATAGGTTACAGAAAGAAAAAAACAAAAAATAAATAAATAAATAATATATATATATATATATGTTAACCCCCCCCTTTATGGCCCTGAGTCGGTTCGGATTCGAAGGGGGCTCTAGTTAGGATGCTGCAACGGATGCTTCTTCTTTATACTTTTCTATAATTCTTTTCTCTCGCTTTATGGGGTCGACACTCTGTTAATTCTCTTCTTCCAATAATAGAAGATAGCCCAACTCGAGGGGGAAAATAAAAACTTTCTCTTACTTTGGTTTACTTCTTAAAAATTACAGTTGGTACTCTGAATTTACAAGGGTAGAGGTTCGACCTCTTTCGACCATGGCTCAGGCCGGAATCTATAAAATATATTAAGGATGCAAGGGGCCTCTGCCCCCTCCTAATGAGGTGCTAATCTGAAGTACAACGATGAAGTGCTAATCAGAAGTCTAATGCAGAAGTGCTCTAATTGAAGTCCTAATCGAAGTGGTGTATTTTTACAAATATACGTATAATATAACTTAAATGTTTGGGGGAGAACAGTTGAAGGTTAAATTTCCCCCCTTTTTAAACACATGATCAGATGTTTTTTTGAAAGATTTCAACTAAAAACAATAAAAAAAATATAAATAAAAAAGAATAACAGTATCGCCGATTCTACATTTTTGACGGCAATATCATTTCGTAATAGCACATAAACACAATTTTGAGTACATGACTGAGTACGTATTAATTTTGGTTCATTACACTTACGATTACAATTACCAATTAATTCACATTCACTTGTTGTTTAATTACACTTCTATTAAAGTACATTCTTACATGATAAATTAAATCATTACATTTAATTACAGTTTCACTGAAGTACATTAAAAGTTATTGTTAATTTAAAGTATTACAGTTAATTGCAATTTAAACAGTTACTATAACTTTGTCTTGTTTTTACAGTGTTTCATATTAATAGACAATTAAGATGTTAGAAATATAATACAAAGTACATGGCACTTACGAGATAATTTATTTTACGAAATAATATGCTATAATGTTATAAATTCGAATCAGAGCGAAAGGAGACCTTTTTTATCTTAGAAGCGTTCAAATTCTGCTGTGATGAGCGGAATTTCTGATAATAACTTACTAAGCATTTATGAATATCTTGCGAGGGTTGAACGCACTTGAAAGTAAAAATGAAAAATAATACGAGAACGTTTTTTCGCGTTCTCGAACGAAACTTCGCGCCTCACAAATTGACACGAGTAAAGATGATTATTTAATAAAAATTACATACGATAATGGTCAAGCTAAAATATGGACGTATGGGGGCGGGGATATGGTCGAATAATAGTTATATTTATACTACATAACATAAATAATGACTTCTATAGGGTGTACAGTTTTTATTATGATGATATATAAATTTTCATACATTGGATACTAGATATATGATGAAGGGAAAATGTGACGTCATAGTGTATAAGTCATTATTAGAAAGATGAATTAGAGACAAGAAGTTGGTAGTAATGACTAAGAAGTACAACTACGGGTTCCAATCCTGTTACATGCAATGTGTATGCATAATCTAGGGTCGAGGGTGAGATGCAAGACAATTCATAATTAATTATAATAACTTTTATAACAAATGGAAAATGGATAATGGATACGACTAAACCATAGAAAGGGTAGATCGTAGGGTTGTGACATGAACCAAAAATAGGAAGCTACAAGTAAAATTATTATCCAAACTCGCGTTAAGCGATTTTGGTTCTTATGTAAAAATGGACATTCGAACATAAAACTATTCGGACATAAGTTCTGCATGAAGACAATGAATCCATATAATGATGGTGTAGGAATTGTTCATTGTTCACTTTTTACATATATATATATATATATATATACCCATATATATATATATATATATATATATATATATATATATATATATATATATATATATATATATTAGTGATGTAGCGGATGTCATTTTTTTCACATCCGCGGATGCGGATGCGGATGCGGATGTTTGATTTCAACATCCGCGGATGCGGATGCGGATGTCTACATTTTCGTTATTTTTTAGGATATATTCGACATTTGTTGTGTTTAACGTATATAATAAGTTATTATATAGAGAGAGCTGTAGCTATAATGTAGTATAATTGATTAATTGTACAATAATTGCTGTACTTTTCTCTGAACATATAAAATAATATCAAGCATCTAACTAATATAGAAATCAATTAGTGAATTCGTCTGCAAATAAATTCGTTATATTTTGTTGAGTTTCAGCCACAATTAGAAACCATAATTGTGTTACCAGGATGCGGGACGTGAACCCAACTCAAATGCACCCCACCGACCTCTTTCCCCAACCTCCACCCTTATAGAAAGAGATCTTTAATTAGCTTGATAACTATTTATATTAAGTTTAAAGTTTTATTAGGCATATTTATAAATGAGTAATTAAAATAAAGTAAACTACGATGTTCATCGTTTAATGTTCAAACTTAATTATAGGAAGGTTATGCTTAAGGAACATTAATTTTTCTGCCTTTTCTGCTGCCAGTCTGTTTCTCTTTTCATCATATATTAATCCAGCACTGCTAAATAATCTCTCGCTTGGTACGTTTGTTGGAGGACAGGCTAAATGTTTCCTTGCAAGTTTACTCAAGTATGGATAGATATTCTGCGTATTTTTCCACCAACTAATAGGATTGTCACATGCAGCCAGGCGTTTTCTTGGTGATAGCTCTCGATCATTTTTACTACATCTTTTGACATCGCGTAGGTCTCGTCATTGCTGCTTGACTCAAGAAACTGAGAGACAGATTCTGTGATAGATTTGCTTGTTGAAGGTGTTGGTTCTGTCACTGAAACTTTTATTCTTTTGGTGGGTGGCGAAGCGACAGATTCAAGAGATTGAAGCTCTTCAACTGCTTTGCCAAGTGATGATTTAACTCGTTCTAATGTACTAGGTGAAAATAACTTAGCTTTGTAACGTGGATCTAAGTAGGTTGCAAGAGAGTAACTTCATACAAGAACAGCCTCTCGTCTTGTCGCTTGCATCACTTTTGCGCACAATGAACTAGTTCTATTAATTAAGTAGAATTTGATAATTTCCGCTTATTAATGACATTTTATCTCAACGGTCCACATCCGCACGACATCCGCAGTCCAAAGTGCGGATGAGGGTGCGAATGCGGATGCGAGAAAATGTGCGGATGTGACCTAAATCACTAAATTATATATATATATGCAATAAACGGAGAAGTAAAAATAAAAATTAAAAATTAAAGGATTATCAGAGAGGCATACAGATTTGTAAGGAAAAAATATCAATTTTTAGCACAAGATCAAATGAATTATAAAAATACAAATTTATACTGGAAATCTGCCCGGGTTTTAACACTCTGCCTTTTTTGGTTAAATTTCGATATACAGTATATAAAAATAAAATGAAAATTAAAAGTTAATAAAGTAGCATACAAGTTTACCAAAGATTTAGCGTTCTACCCTTCTTATCTAAATCTGTTTTGAAGGAATTCAAAACAACAGGATCGAGTTGAAAAAGACCTCTGCTTATGTTGAAGTTATTTGAAAGTTGGATAATGGCAGACTCAAGAATATTTCTATTAACAATGTTGCTAGAGTGGAATAAAACTGAAGCATTATTCCAATCAATACAGTGGGATAACTCTGACAAATGGACAAAAAGGGCACTGGACAACTGTCCTGTTCTAACGGAATATTGATGCTGTTTTATACGTGTGTGCAAATCCTTTCCCGTCTGACCTATGTAAAAGGAATCACATTGTTTACAACCAATTTTATAGATAATGCCTGAATTATTGGTAGGGTTATTTTTTACTGATATTTTTCACAATATTGTTATATGAAAATACTACATTAATATCATGTCCACTTCACCTTCTCTGCCCTACCTTTACGGTCTTATTAAAACCCACAAACCTGGCAACCCTATGCGCCCTATTATTAGCTCGGTGGGCTCTATTACTTATAAACTCTCCAAATGGCTTGTCAAAGTCTTGTCCCCCATTCTCGGAACTATCTCTGATTCACATGTAAAAAATTCCATGGATCTTACTGAAAAATTGAATAATGCACGTACTGAAACTAACGATAGATTGATCAGTTTTGACGTTTGTTCATTGTTTACAAAAGTGCCGATTGACGATATGCTTGACTTTCTCTCCCAAGAATTACATAAGTATGACCTGCCACTACCTTCACACATTGTTTTGGAACTTATTAAGCTTTGCATCAAAGACTGTAAATTCACTTTCAATAACGAGTATTATCAACAAGTTTTTGGGATGGCCATGGGCAACCCCTTATCGCCCCTCCTCTCCAATATTTATATGGAGTTTTTCGAAATTACTTACATTCCGAGAATCCTGGGGGGTGGCATCCCTTGGTTGCGGTACGTCGACGATATTTTGTGTTTCTGGCCCATGAATCGTGACCTGGATAACTTCCTCCTTCAGTTAAATGATCAAGTCCCCTCCATTAAGTTTACTTTAGAAGTGGAACAGGACAATTCAATCCCATTTTTGGATGTGCGTGTACATAGGGAAAGCCCAGGTTTTAAGTTTAGTATCTATCGGAAAACAACAAACAATTTGTCCTACGTACACTTTTACTCGGGACATGACACCCCCACTAAGAAGGCCATTTTTTCATCAATGTTTCTCCGCGCCCTTAGGATCGCCAGTCCGGAATACATCGATGCCGAATTGGAAAAAATCAACGGTATTGGAAGTGATCTGTGTTATCCATCTGCGTTTATGGAATCTTGTCTCAACAAGGCAAAACGAACTTTCTATCGTGTCAATAATAACACTCGTACTTTGTCAAAAAATATTTTAGTACTTCCATTTTTCCCGGGCTTTTCAGGCATTGCTAATGTACTTAAACTTTTGGATATTAATGTAGTATTTTCATATAACAATATTATGAAAAATATCATAGTGAAAAATAGCCCTACCAATAATTCAGGCATTATCTATAAAATTGGTTGTAAACAATGTGATTCCTTTTACATAGGTCAGACGGGAAAGGATTTGCACACACGTATAAAACAGCATCAATATTCCGTTAGAACAGGACAGTTGTCCAGTGCCCTTTTTGTCCATTTATCAGAGTTATCCCACTGTATTGATTGGAATAATGCTTCAGTTTTATTCCACTCTAGCAACATTGTTAATAGAAATATTCTTGAGTCTGCCATTATCCAACTTTCAAATAACTTCAACATAAGCAGAGGTCTTTTTCAACTTGATCCTGTTGTTTTGAATTCCTTCAAAACAGATTTAGATAAGAAGGGTAGAACGCTAATTCTTTGGTAAACTTGTGTGCTACTTTATTAACTTTTAATTTTCATTTTATTTTTATATACATCGAAATTTAACCAAAAAAGGCAGAGTGTTAAAACCCGGGCAGATTTCCAGTATAAATTTGTATTTTTATAATTCATTTGATCTTGTGCTAAAAATCGATATTTTTTCCTTACAAATCTGTATGCCTCTCTGATAATCCTTTAATTTTTAATTTTTATTTTTACTTCTCCGTTTATTGCATATATATATATACAGGGTGGGGCACGGGAATCAAGTGTTTTTTGAATAGCTAGTAATCGGCCATTAGGAATGGGAGGGGCGTGCGGTAGGTAGCATTCCATTCCTGGGTTCATAGCATTTAACTTTAACTAACACTCACCTTTATCTTTCAGGTGCCATCATGGAGCAGTGGACGTTAGAACACCGTATGTTCGCGTATGATCATTTTGTTAGGAGTGGCGAGTCAGTGACAGCAGTTCAGCGTGCGTTTCGCCGCAGATTCAACATTCATCGAAATGACTCTGTTCCCGCTCGTGACACAATCTTACGTTGGGTTAACAATCTTCGAACAGGAGGCTCAATAATGAAAACAAAACCGAAGGGGCCGCAACGCACTGTGCGTACTCCAGAGAACGTTGAAAGGGTCAGACAAGCGATGTTGCAAAGCCCAGGCCGCTCTGCTCGGAGACATTCAGCTGCACTCGGAATCAGCAATCGTACTGTTAGACGGATTTTGCATGAAGAATTACATTTTCACCCATACAAGTTAGCGATGGTGCAGGAATTGAATGTAAACGATTGCCCCCAACGACTGAATTTTGCACAGGAAATGCTTGCACTTTATGAGCAGAATGAAAACATGATGGTGGTAATGAGTGATGAAGCCCATTTCCACCTTAATTGGGCCGTCAACAATCAAAACTGTCGGTATTCGGCTGCTGAAAATCCGCGACAACTCCATGAAAAACCGCTGCATAGCCCTAAGGTTACAGTTTGGTGCGCGGTGGGAAAGTTTGGCGTCATCGGTCCCTATTTCTTCGAACAAAATGGGGTTACCGTTACCATAACATCTGGGCGTTACATTGAGATGGTGAACACCTTTTTCATCCCTGAGTTACGAAGAAGGCGTATTGCTCGTCGACATTTGTGGTTTCAGCAAGATGGGGCCACGCCACACACCGCCAGAGCGTCAATGGCTGTTCTTCGCCCCCTGTTTCCCAACCATCTCATTTCGAGATTTGGTGACATTGCATGGCCCCCTCGGTCCCCTGACTTGTCCACATGTGACTTCTTTCTATGGGGGTACCTCAAGTCACGTGTCTACGAGGACAAGCCCCGTACATTAGATGCATTGAAGGAAGCGATCCGTCAACAAATCATCCAAATCAACAGAGACCTGCTGGGAAGAGTGGAGGCCAATTTTCGTAAACGCCTTCAACAATGCGTCGACGGCCAAGGACATCATATGCCAGTTATAATTTTCGGTACATGATTATTATGACATTGTAGTGAATACTCTTATTTTAGTTTCAAGTTAAATGTTAATTTTACCGTCTTGAATTTCGGAATAGTATAAATTCATTTTAAATTAGTTACCCCATTATAATTCAATTGTGAACCACATTAATACTAATTTTATGTATACTATATTATTTTATTGTATGTAAACATAATTAATTATATATCACAATTGTCAGTTAATTATTTATATTCAAATATTTATTTTAATCTAATACCATGTCCATTTTGCAAATAAATAATAGAAATCCAAAGGTTATATTTTCCACCTTTGGTACTGTCGCAGTTTCGCCTAACGGACTCAATACGGCTAGTGAGATAATCACTGGTTGGCACTTAACTAGCGGCAGTGCTTATGGCTACATCATCCAGGTTAACCTATACCGGATAGATGCGCTACGGTCCCAAGCCGTAGCTTGCCTAGGCCGACGACGACGACGTAAACCAACAATTGGTGACCCCGGAGCTGGATTACCCCTTCTACCCGAACGACTAGGACTAGACTGTAATGTCGTTCGTGCCCATCACCCCCTTCACCCGAACGACTAGGACTAGACTGTAACGTCGTTCGTGCCCACCACCCCCTTCACCCGAGCGACTAGGATCAGACTGTAATGTCGCTCGTGCCCTCTGCCCCTCACCCCTGCCCGTGCGCTCTGTGCCTGCGCTCGTCTCAACCTCCACTCCTTCGTTGGGAACTTGTCGTCTTGCTTGTACGTCAGCAAGCATAGGAGAAGATGCCTGACGACGCTTGTGCCATCTCCCACTTGAGCGTAAAGCTCCCCGTCTTCTGGCCGGGTGATCCATTTATTTGGTTCCACCAAGTGGAATCACAATTCAACTTGGGAAGGATCACCGCTAGCAGGACAAAATACGATCATGTTTTGTCCTCTCTACCAGCGAGCATCATCTCTGAAGTCCGTGACGTCATCGTATCTACTTCCACGAGTGAGGACCCGTACAACGATCTGAAGTCTGCCATCCTGTGCCGCACCACTGTCTCCGAGCGTGAGAAACTACATCAGTTAATCTCAAAAGAAGAACTTGGAGACCGTAAGCCCACTCAAATGCTGAGGGCTATGCAGTGCGCTCTAGGCGAACGCGCACAAACCTTCGATAAGGACATCTTTAGACAGTTGTTCTTGCAGAAACTTCCTCCATCAGCTCAGCGTGTCTTGGCCACTATGGATCCTGCTACTCCAGTTGATAAACTAGCAGAAACTGCCGACAAAGTAGTGGAGATTGACACAGCTCCGGTCAACAACGTGAACACACAATCGGAACTGGAGTTGAAAGTGGAAGAGTTAAGTCAACAACTCAACCACGTTTGTTCTCTGCTACAAAATCAACGGCAAAGAAGCCATTCTCGGTCAAGATTTACGAAGAGGCATCGTTCGAGTCCGGGAAGATCTGCTTCTACCACTCGAAATTTGGAAAGAAGGCTAGGAAGTGCATCTCCCCTTGCAATTTTCGTCGGAAAACCCCAGCAGCGAGTCCTAATGGCGTCTAGTACTCGCACTGCCAACCTGTTATTCATAAAGGACAGGAACTCTGGTGTCAATTTCTTGGTTGATACCGGAGCATCAGTCAGTGTATTCCCTCAAAAATCTGGTCATAAGCACTCGGAATCTCCGCCTCTATACGCTGCTAACGGTTCACGCATACCCACGTACGGTACTCAGTCGCGTGAACTAAACTTGGGCCTTCACCGATCCTTCAAGTGGATTTTCATCTGTGCTCAAGTGCAGCACCCATAATCGGCGCTGACTTCCTCCATCATTTCAAATCCTGGTGGATCTTGACAAGCGACGCTTATGCGACCAGGCCACACTGCTTTCTGTTCTTGCCAAACAGGTTGCCCTTCCGGACGCCTCGAACTCTGCACTTTCCCTCGTTCCCCCTAATTCCATGTACCAGTGCCTTTTCCAGCGATATCCAGGAATTCTTCAACCGATGCAGATGGGTGATACCATTAAGCACACCATTACCCATCACATTACAACAAAAGGTCCCCCTGTGTTTGCAAAACCCAGACGTCTTGCCCCGGACAAACTGAAAGCTGCCAAATCGGAATTCCAGCTTATGCTGGATCTTGGGATAATAAGACCTTCCAAAAGCAGTTGGTCCTCTCCCCTACACCTGGTCCAGAAGAAGTCAGGAGACTGGAGACCATGTGGGGATTACCGATTTTTAAATTCGACAACCATCCCGGACCGATATCCGGTACCAAATGTCCAAGACTTTACTTCTCTTCTCCACGGCAAATCTATCTTCAGTAAAATAGATCTCGTTAAGGCTTTCCACCACATTCCCGTAGAGCCTTCGGATATTCCCAAGACTGCAGTTTGTACACCATTTGGGTTATTCGAATTTTTGAAGATGCCGTTCGGGCTACGGAATGCTGCGCAAACCTTTCAGAGGTTTATAGATGAGGTCACCAGAGGCTTAGACTTTGTTTATGCCTACATCGATGATTTGCTTGTGGCCAGCTCAACGGAAGAGGAACATAAGGAACATCTTTCACTCCTCTTTCAACGTTTAGAACAATACGGTGTTACTATTAATGCATCTAAGTGTGTGTTTGCACAGCCAACCTTGGAATTTCTTGGTCACACGATTTCGCAGCACGGAATTACCCCCCTTCAGGACAAGTGTGAAGTGATAAAAAATTACCCTATGCCAAATAATCAGCGTGAGTTACGTCGGTTCCTAGGTTTGGTAAATTATTACCACAAGTTCATTAAAAACTGTGCCAGTTTCTTGCTCCTCTACACGCTATGATCACACACAAACGCAAGGTAACGAAATTGTTATGGTGTAGCGATAGTTTACAGGCGTTCGACAATGCCAAAAATGCTATCAATAGTGCATTGTCTCTGTCATTTCCTATCAGTGATGCCCCCCTAACTCTGACGGTCGATGCCTCAGATGTTGCGATCGGTGGGGTGTTGGAACAAACCATTAACGGTCAACAAGCACCCATCGCGTTTTACTCGAAAAAGCTGCAGCCAGCCCAAACGCGTTATAGTGCTTTCGGACGTGAACTTCTTGCTATTTACTTAAACGTGAAGCATTTTCAACATTTCCTTGAAGGCCGAGAGTTTTGTGTTTTTACCGACCACAAACCTTTGGTCACTGTCTTCAATAAAAACAGCTGTAACCACTCTCCCAGAGTCATCAGGCAACTCGATTATATCTCGCAATTTACCACAGATATCCGCCACATCAAAGGTGTCTTGAACACTCCAGCGGATGCACTCTCAAGAATAGAGATTACTTCTGTTACCCTCAGCTCTACACTGTGGAATGCTATTGCACAGGATCAAGATAAGGATACGGAACTACAAGACCTGCTCAGAGAAGACTCCACTCACTCACTTTCCCTCAAGAAAATGAGTATGCCAGGATTGTCTGTGCCCCTCTATTGCGACGTATCAACAGCTGCTATTCGCCCTTATGTCCCTCCATAGCACAGAAAAGCAGTCTTCACGGATCTTCATAAGCCCTCCCATCCTGGTATCCGTGCTTCGCAACACCTGGTTACCTCTCGTTTTGTTTGGCCCTCGATGCGGAAGGATGTCAAACATTGGACCAAAACGTGCCTTGCCTGTCAGCGTGCCAAAGTCCAAAGGCACACCAGGTCCCCCTTTGACGCATTTCCGCCCCCATCCCAGCGATTTGAGGTAATTCATGTAGACATTGTTGGCCCTCTTCCAGTGATTCAAGGCCAACGTTATCTGCTCACCTGTCTCGACCGCTTTTCCAGATGGCCTGAAGCCATCCCACTTCCTGATATCCAAGCGGACACTGTTGCAAGAGCCTTTCTTCATGGATGGGTATCAAGATTTGGATTGCCGACAAAAGTCATCACTGACCAAGGTCGCCAATTTGAGTCTTCGCTTTGGAAGAAGTTTACCAGCTTGTTGGGTACAGTACATGCGCATACCTGTGCGTATCATCCGCAAGCTAACGGCCTCGTCGAACGTTTCCATCGCCAGCTGAAGTCATCCCTTATGTGTCACGAAGACTCCCATTGGATGGATAAGCTTCCACTCGTTTTGCTTGGTATTCGCTCTGCATTTAAGAGTGATCTGAAGACTACAGCGGCTGAACTAGTCTATGGAACAACACTGCGGCTACCAGGTGGCTACTTCACTGCAGGGGATAAGTCATGTGATCCTACGGAATTCGCTCAAACACTTTCCTCTCACATGCAGTCCCTTCAGCCTGTTCCCCCTCGATTGACTAGCCAACAGAACATCTTTGTTTCCCCAGCCCTCCAGTCTTGCACCCACGTTTTCGTTCGTGTATCTGTCCCAAAACGGCCTCTCCAATGTCCATATGACGGACCCTATGAAGTTCTCCGACGTACGCGCAAATCATTTCTCATCCAGCGCGGTTCCAAGGTCGACAAGGTTTCTATCGATCGTCTTAAGCCTGCGTTTTTGGAATCAACCTTAAGCGAGGTACATGTAGCTACCAAAAAGGTCCAGGGAAAATCTGTGTCGTTCGGAACTCTTTGAACTTCCTCTCTGGTGGGGGAGTGTGTAGTGAATACTCTTATTTTAGTTTCAAGTTAAATGTTAATTTTACCGTCTTGAATTTCGGAATAGTATAAATTCATTTTAAATTAGTTACCCCATTATAATTCAATTGTGAACCACATTAATACTAATTTTATGTATACTATATTATTTTATTGTATGTAAACATAATTAATTATATATCACAATTGTCAGTTAATTATTTATATTCAAATATTTATTTTAATCTAATACCATGTCCATTTTGCAAATAAATAATAGAAATCCAAAGGTTATATTTTCCACCTTTGGTACTGTCGCAGTTTCGCCTAACGGACTCAATACGGCTAGTGAGATAATCACTGGTTGGCACTTAACTAGCGGCAGTGCTTATGGCTACATCATCCAGGTTAACCTATACCGGATAGATGCGCTACGGTCCCAAGCCGTAGCTTGCCTAGGCCGACGACGACGACGTAAACCAACAACATGAAATGCTATGTTCTTACGAATGTTGTTCTACCAATATATTTTCTTTACAAAAATAAATATCATTTTCCTGATTATTCCAAAAACACTTGGTTCCCGTGCCCCACCCTGTATATATATATATATATATGGGTATATATGTATATATGTATATATATATATATATATATTATTATTTATTTATTTATTATTTTTTTTTTTTCTGTAACCTATATATAAGCTGTAACCCTTTTATGTACTTCAGTGTTCCTGAGGATGTCATTAGACGAAAGCGCTTGAGCACCATTTCGTGTTTCCTTTCCTTCGTGGTTTTATTCATCATAAATATTTTTCACGTGTTACTTTCGTGAAATAATTTTCATATATATATATATATATATATATATATATATATATATATAATATATATATATATATATATATGGGATTGAACTCAGAATGGTCCCCTGAGGTTTTTTCATGATACACACAGACCGTGCATGGAACAAGGAACTCTTCTGGGAAAAATTAAATCCACTATTGTCGTCAAACGTTGTCAATCAGTGAGTAGCGCTACATACAGATAATTTTTTTAGACAAAACAACGGTGTAATCGACTGTCTATTTTTTCTTTTGCTATTTGAAGAATATTTCTTTAGTCTAAATAAGTTAACTTGTATCGGCATGCTAAAGATTGAGGACAGAACCTGCATATGTAACCTGGTACTTCCGAATACCACTAAGGCCCTTGAGTTGATACCAACTTATGCGTGGTTACAGAGATCCCGTCGAAGTTGAAGGCCTTTGGGGAGGGGGCGAGCAAGGACGAAGGAGGAGGAGGCCTATGTCTCCTCCATTTGTTTAGGATTCACAATACGGAGCAATTGGTATTCTGGCCAGTCACTCCCATTTTCGAACCATTCCTGCATTCTTGGGGGGAACAAATCACAGATTACTCTTTGTCCGTTTTATGTAGAATGCACCTTGTTCCTAAGCCCATACACCCAAGAAACACATGTTTAGTCAGTCATGTGAAAACAAATTTTGTGTATTTTTGTTGGCAAAAAAGGTAAATTTAGGTTTCGTAGGGGAGGCTAAGAATGTACCATCTAGGATGCGTTGTAAGCAGCAAGTATTTCTATGGCTCAGCTCACCATTTTTCGACTATGTAACGCATAACTGATTAGTTTGCCCTCTTCATCATTCATTCCTGACAGTACTTTTAAGTACCCAAAATTTATTTTGGAGGGAAATAAAAAAAATGAAAAAGTAGCATATAATGTGTCGTGTTCAGTGTATTTCGCATGTTCATTTATTTATTTATTTTTTTTTTGCATACTGTAATGCAAGTGCATAATATAAAGTTGAAATAAATCTTTCTCTCACCTTAAAAAGATTTGTCTTTAATTAAAAAAAATTAAACAGATGAAATAAATATACAATTCTCTTAAGAGTAATTCCAAAACAATATGAAATCCATTTACAATACAGTATATTTCAACATTTTTGGATAGCATATAGATAAAAACAAAATGTATTAAAAGAGCCATGAAACAAACACGAACACACGGATCATACAAATAATAATGAGTTAGAAGTAATAATTTCGGCGGACGCAGAGCTGAGAGAACACTACATTATTAAATCGCCCAAAGGAAAATTTAATGGAAGTCATGCGGAGTGCTTTTTATACCAGATGTTTGATTTCATCGATAACTGAATACTACTCTATTCCTAGTCAAGACTAAACTCTCTGAAACTGTATTCGCTAGAAGGAGGCCATGAAAGATATATGATATATAATTAATGTCTGGAAAATATTTACAAAATTAGTCTTCAGTTGTGAAATCGAACCAAAATCATATAAAAATGATGGAACAAGACTTTGGATGCCTCATTTCAAATGCAACAAAAAGGACAGCACCGGAAACATTGTCGCCTAACGGAAATTCCAGCTTTATTCTCAGAACAAAGATGGAAAACCGTTATCATTCGAGGACCAAAAATTACTTAATATCCTACCGAAAGAGCTGGGGAATCTATGCACAATATTCAAAACAGCACTCCAAATCCTGGTTTCATAAATTCCTAAGTCCTCAATCAACCAAACATAGCAGGTTAGGGAGCACGATGAGACTAGAACGTAACACTGTCCTTCATCAAATACCACAACTGATGAGGAATGTTGTAGGAGAATTGGTCACATTAAAAAGAAGAGACAAGACCATGACTAATATCAGTTATAAATACTCTGTTAATGCATATAGTTTTAGCTTAAGGAAAGAAATACTTAAAGGATGAGAGAACTTCCACTGGTGGTATACAGGTACATATTTTGTAATTCAGAGTTAATGATATCTTCTTCGAATATACGAGTATATTCCATCATTTTTATGGCTGTAGTATGTCTTGAGCCTTCTCTACATAACCCCTCATCCTGAAGACTTACATTATATGTAGAGAGAGAGAGAGAGAGAGAGAGCGTTACAAGGAATTACAAAGACAAAAAAAGCCTCAAAGATCTTTCGGTCTACTCGGGGATGTTCCTGTCATTAAACTGGTTCTTTTTTAACCTATTCTAACAGTAGTGGAAAAATAGATAGTAAATCATAAGGCTCTCTCCCCACCCTTCACTTCCTTCCAGCCAGAGGCGGATTTGGAGAAAGGTTGAAAAAATACCTTGACTTTAAAAAAGTAGCCAAGGAAATTTTACAGGAAAGAGGAGAATATATAAGCTAGCTTTACAATTAGGCTAGGCACACTAGATAGCACTACTGTATAAACTAACCAATAATATATTTGTGCCGACCGCACCTCAACCATTTGGTATCGTCATAAACGCCTTGAATAGATGGTTTTGATTTTATGAAAAATGTTTACAGCTCTCTTTACCGAGGTATCGGTCGAACAAAGAAAGACCCGATGACCCACTTCAGGCTAGCCCCAAAGAGATTAAGAGAGAGGTAAAGGTTAAACTCTCCATGTCTACACCCATGTATACACAAAGCCATCACACAGGCAAAGTGAAGAAACGCTTCCACATGAATAGGCTGGGCAGGAATGAAGAGCAGAAAT
>JAJOZX010000509.1:1012500-1017500 GCA_023014485.1 Bathynomus jamesi
ATTTTTTTTATTTAGCCTACGGTGTTTTACTTGTTATAGTTTTGAATGTAATTTTCTGCAGTATATTTCGATATTCACAAAAAATGACATTAAATTTTTTCATTGTCCCCCCTGTCAATTTCTCCGCCCCTCCTACTGATTTGGTCTGGCTACGGCCCTGCCCAAGACTCATCCCCAGTCACAGTTCGTGAAAGGAAGTCATCCCCTTGTGTCTCGTATCGAACGAACGACTCGGAAGCAATTTTTTTCTTTGGGCTTTCTGATCTTCAGTCAGTTCGCGAGGAACAAACCGTGAACACACTTTTGAGTATCTCAGTTGCTGAATTATCGTATTCACACTTCCTTCACTAATTCCTAGCTCCAGTGATAGCTCCTTGCAGGGGCGTACACAGCTTTTCTTAAAGGGGACACACACACACAATATATATATATATATATATATATATATATATATATATATTGTGTGTGTGTGTGTCAACTCAAATGTAATGATGATTGATTTGGAATCAAAATGAATTGCATCTCGGAAGGCTTCACTTGTATTTTATTTCCAATTTATGGGCAAAGAATTGTTCATGTGTAAAGAGTTAATGAGCTGAGAAGACATCACATAGAGCATGTTTTGTAATGGATAACTAATTTCGATACTTGTTGGTTATCTCCCCCCAACCAACTTTGGCAGAATATTTTTGTTAAAACTAACGAAAATATCACGACTTAACCGAACAAATTACACCAGTACACATTTGAAAACTTGTCGATCGATTTTTACAAACTAGTTAGTGATTCTATATAATTTGAGTGCGCTGATCTCAAAAATATAGTTAGTTTTTCCCTATCACGTATGGTTTTCCTACTACAGGGTGTGTCATAAATCCCCCATTTATCCCCAAATGTGAACCATCTTATCGAGACCAACATTGGATTGCACATGCTAAACTATAAATTTTGTTGTTCTAGACTACAGTAACGCTTACATAATAATGTAGGGTAAATATATATAACAACCAGTCCCGTTCCCAGCAAAATACTCTCTCCCCTCCCATCAATGGGTGGTTAACATTTGGGGACAGATGAGGTATTACAACACCCCTTGTAGCACGAAATCTTTAGGTGATAGAGTAAAACCTAATTAAAGCAGAATTAAATAGCTCCTAGCTCTTGGACAAGCATATTGCTTGTTTATGAAAGAATAAAAAAATAACTGAAAGAAACAAAATATATTTACCTTCTTTACTTGCAAACATTTCAGGACTTCCGTACCAAGCGAAGTATGTGTCGGATGCCAATAAATTGTTCTCCTGCAATTTAGACCCTAAAAGTTCTGCAGAGTCCTTAGGCAGATTCAAATCCCTGACTAAGTCATTTAGTTCGGCTTGGGTTAATGGTTTAGGATCTCGGTCAGCTGTTGGCTGTTCATAAACATCATCATTGTTTGGATTTGGAGCTGAATCAGAATCTGGATTGTATTGATCCAGACTCTCGGGTGGGCGGGGAATAGGAACTTCTCGACCATGGGGTACCGGCCTTATTGCAGATGGAAGACTTGGGTATTGAAGGCTCTCTTTATTCTTTGCATTATAACCTTTAACATTGCAAGAACAGAAGTAGCAGTCGTCGGTATGGTTTCTAGGCTCGCGCCATACCATAGGAATCCCAAATGGCAAACTTTTCTTTTCACCTTTGCTCCAATTCCTTAGTGCCGCAACACACGTAAGACAAACCTTGTGTGGAGCCCAACTTTTGTCTTGATCTCTTAATTTAATTCCAAAATAAGCATGATAAGCTCTCTTAATGAAGGTCGTTACATTTGTCCTTTGTTTTACAACAACATACCGACAACAAATATAACAAAATATGTCTGGACTATGGGTACATCCTCTAGAAGCCATTATTAAAATTTTAAAGACGTAATGTTAGAATTATCTATCTGAAAAATATGAAAAAACGAAATTAATTAAAGATAAAAAAGGTAAAAAATTACAAAACGCCCCAAAATTGTTTTGCTAATAACTTTAAAACTGTGGGTGATAGAAAAAAACTGGTAGCATTTTTAATTCAGCGCAGCGAACTGCTTCAGAATCACAACTCAAAATAAAGAAATCGATTTTCATGCAGACCGGTGTTATCAATGGCGTACAGTTGATCTATTAGTAAATAGTACATACTATTCCAGAAACAAAGAATGTTATAATTAATAATAGATCAACTGTACGCCCTTGATAATTGGTTGGGTTAAGTCGTGTTATTTTCGTTAGTTTTAACGAAAATATTCTGTCAAAATTGGTGGGGGGGGGGGGGGAGATAACCTACAAGTATACTAATTTCCTCTGTGTAGAGAAGGTACAGTAAAATTTTTTGCTTTTATTTCGTTTAACAAAAAAAATACATGTTTCAAAAATAACCCGATATATTTTCAGATATTAAGTGAAGAGTCTGTACCGGAAGGAGAGTATATTAAATTTTAATTCTCATGCAAGGGATGTAACTTAACTGGATACTAAACTTAAATTTATTTCTTGCATCTTTTTATACCAATAGGAATTAAGCTTATTTCATTTGAAATAATGCACAGAAGACGCGTGCTATATGTAATTCTAAATACAAATGCTTCGCAGAGACACTTCAGGGTCGTGTAACAGACCTATAGTGGTCTACAGATCTCCAATTTGATGTGGCCAAGAAAGTAGGCTTACTATAATTAATGAATTATATTGAAATGAGTAATTAGGGGTCACCAGTTTGGGATACAGCCCAAACAAACAATATTTAATAAGGAGAGAGAAATTACTTTGTTGTTTTGTGTTTAATTAGAAAAATAAATGGGATCACCTGAAGATCAGGGCCCCCAACCTTCTTTAGTTAGCTTTATAAGGCTAACTAACGAAAATATCACGACCGAACCTAACCAATCGTCAAGAGCGTACAGTTAACCTAACGATTGGTTAGGTTAGGGCGTGATATTTTCATTAGTTAGCCTTATAAGGCTAACTAGAGAAGGCTGGTGGCCCTGATCTTCAGGTGACCCAATAAATGAATTATTTGTTCACAGTGATTAACAATTCTATAATGGTATTTGTACTATATCACAAATGACTGATTATTAGCAATAAGAAATGGTTACATAGTATAATCGTTAAGTACAATGACAACAAACACTAATTTAGGTAGGTTAATGAGATATGCAGCAGTGAAGAGACAATAAGTGATTAAGCAATAATAACAGATAATGAAAGTACGGTATGGTACAGTAAATGGATTAAGTCAGTAAAATGAAATGCATAAAAAAGCAAATAAACGATCTGACACAAAATACGGTAAGATGGTTGAAACGTTAAAATAATTGAACAGGCCTACTGTAGTCGTAATAGGAAAGTTAGTTTGCCGGTTATCTGCATACACTTTTGAGCCTACACGGTTAGGCAGAGTTTGTGGACTTTTCAGCTTTGAAATCTGAATAGTATAGCGCGACGTAACAAAACGACTTTAAGGATTTTATACATATACTAAGGGCACTCAATATATTTTGCCCCACCCTTTTTCCTAACAAAATAATAGGCCATGGGGCTGAAATGTCTTTCGGGCCGTAAGTTTGAATTTATTGCGCTTCACATAACCGGGTTTTTCCAGTTTGAACTCCCCTCCTTGTATAAAACCACTTTTAAACGCCCTTGTATAAAACCGATGGTTAACGCAGTTTCGAAAATGGCGTCTGACAGTGATGTGCGTCGTAAACAGAGAGCTGTTATCGAGTTCTTAACCGCAGAGAAGGAAACAGTTGGAAATATTCATAAACGTCTACAAAACGTTTACGGAGATGCTGTTGTTGATCGAAGCACAGTTGGACGCTGGTCTAAACGGGTGAGATCATCGGAGAGAGGGAGAGCCAGCCTCGATGATGAGCCACGCAGCGGTCGCCCGGCATCGGCTGTGACATCTCACACTGTGCAACGTGCTAACAACATCATTCGATCAAATCGGCGCGTCAAATACAAGGAGCCAGTGGCGTACATAAGGGGGGGAGGATAGGAGGCATAGGTTCCCCTATTGTAAAAATGATTACTACTCTTATTAAAGATATTTGAAAAATAAATTTTCAAAAATCGATAACTTTGCAACATTCACCACAAAAAATCTTGATGTCATATATATATCTATATTATATATATAAATATATATATATATATATATATATATATATATATATATATATATATTTTAACTGCAAACAACACACAGTATAATTAACGTAAAGAACGACGCTTGTATAGAAGAACGTTCCGCACAAGATGAGGAGAAAGAACGAACAAATTAAAAATGAGGTAACCACCCGGAATCGAACCCGGGATCTTCCGATTGCCGGTCAGATATGCTACCACTACACCATGGGCCTCGCTTAATCAGAAGTCGTAATTCTCCTACATACGAGCAGAAACCAATGCCCTGAGGAGGCACCTCCCGCATGTCGCACACATATACATTTTAACTGCAAACAACACAGTATAATTAACGTAAAGAACGACGCTTGTATAGAAGAACGTTCCGCACAAGATGAGGAGAAAGAACGAACAAATGAAAAATGAGGTAACCACCCGGGAATCGAACCCGGGATCTTCCGATTGCGGTCAGGGCATTGGTTTCTGCTCGTATGTAGGAGAATTACGACTTCTGATTAAGCGAGGCCCATGGTGTAGTGGTTAGCATATCTGACCGGCAATCGGAAGATCCCGGGTTCGATTCCCGGGTGGTTACCTCATTTTTCATTTGTTCGTTCTTTCTCCTCATCTTGTGCGGAACGTTCTTCTATACAAGCGTCGTTCTTTACATATATATATATATATATATCGTAAAGAACGACGCTTGTATAGGAGATATTCCGCGCAAGACGAGAGAGAGAGAACGGAACAAATGAAAAAATGAGGTAACCACCTGGGAATCGAACCCGGGATCTTCCGATTGCCGGTCAGACGCGATAACCATTACACCATGGACCTCACTCT
>JAJOZX010000509.1:1020000-1027500 GCA_023014485.1 Bathynomus jamesi
TATGTTAACCCCCTCTTCTATGGCCTTGGTTGGTTCGAAGTCGACGGGGGTTCTGGTTAGGAGGCAGCAACAGATTTGTTACTCGCAGTAGTTTCTTCTATACTACTCTCCGAGTTCTTCTAGAGTAGTTTGGAGGATTCTGAGAAAACTTACTAAATTATCTGACGGTTCCCGACGCTTCTTATAACGTATCGGGAAATTATTTTTCTCTACTTTATTGACTGAGTTCTCTGAAGAGAGCACGGCTCGAAGGAAAAGATAAAAAAACTTTCTTTTACTGTAATTTACTGCTAAAATGTACAGGTAATACTCAGCCTCTAAGTTAGATTAGACTTTTACAGGGGGAGAGGTTCGACCTATTTCGACGATGGCTCAGGCCGGAATTTAAAAGTGAGGAGGCCCTCGGCCTCCTCGAGGAGGGCTCTGACTCCTCGCTGAATGGCTGCTAAGACAGGAGTGATTCAGTTAAACAATAAAAGAATTAAATAAGTCTAAAGTTTTGGGGGAATGCAGTTGAAGGTTAAGTTTCCCCTTTAACTGGAGATCTGAACACTTCTTGGACGTTAAGCATAATTTTAACACATCAGAATTTTGAAACATTCCAAAATAAAACGAAAAACTAAAGAACAAAAAAATAATAATATCGCCTAGCATATATTCCTAAATGGCGATATAATGTCGGAGTAGTACATTGAGTACAATCCCAAGTACATCACTGAGTACATTGTAATTTTGGTTTATTACAACTATGATTATAATTACCAATTAATTCACATTCGCTTATTATCGTTAATTACAGTTTCATTAAAGTTCATTAATTACATTATATTAAATTATTACATTTAATTACAATTTTAGCAAATTGTTAATTGACATATCTAATACTGAAGTAATCTAAATAGGTGATACAATTTATATAATGAAGGAGAGTTAACCGTTGTTCTACAATTTAAAGGGGATTAACAGCAATGTTATATAATTTATTTATAGTTAACAATAATTACGCCAAATTGTGTCAAATATTGAGAACCTGGTTGGTTATTAGAGTTTGAAAGTCTAATTAGCCAGCGATGAGGAAAGCGGAGAACAATACGGTGTACTTTTCATTGGAAGTACACAACATTTATGATAACGTAATACATAAGTAATATAGAATTTGAATGACAATTAGGAAGAAATAGTAAGTACAAGTAATGAGAACGGGGATAACTATGTGACGTAAGCCGATAACGAACCAGAGGCCTGGCACGGAAACAATACAGTATATTATAATAATATAACATAACATCTTAACGTTATAAATTGGTAGCAGAAGCAAGAGAGAAGATTTAGAATTCAGATGTTTGCTTTTAGCGACGTCATCGGACTTCGAACACCTTGAATCAGCATGAATGAGCAGCTTGCGAGAGGTGAACGCACTAAAAAGAAAAAGGAAAAAGAATACATGAGGACGTATTTACATGTACGTAACTATGTACATAATCATGATCATCAGGGGACATGTACGAATGCACAAAGTATTGTACACATATCGGTACGTAACACAATAGGTTGTGTG
Organism: Bathynomus jamesi; assembly: GCA_023014485.1. Taxonomy (NCBI): domain Eukaryota; kingdom Metazoa; phylum Arthropoda; class Malacostraca; order Isopoda; family Cirolanidae; genus Bathynomus; species Bathynomus jamesi. The sequence continues at coordinate 1,021,559 of JAJOZX010000509.1, forward strand.
CGTAGTAGACACGAGTAAACATGGACTGATAGGTTGATAGGGCATCAGTAGACAATAGGTAGGAGAATGAATAAGTAATAAAATTAATAAAGGATAACGGTCAAGATAAGATATGGACGTATGGATGAATATGATCGAATAATAATATTTATACTACATAACACCAGACAGGACACAACATATAAATAATGACTTTTAGAGAATGAAGTTTTTATTATTATTAAAGAATTTACCATACATTAAATACAAAAGATATCCCCATACTAAATACGTGATTCAGCATTCAAGGTATGGAAAACGTGGAGAATTAAGTTACTTTATGGCGTCATAGTTTATCAAATTATGCAATACGTTAATTCATAATTAATACGCCATAGTTATTTAATTCATACGTACAGTACAAGTCATTATTGGGAGACATTAGAAGAAACGAATTAGAGAAATACAGTAATAAAAGGTATATAGCCATTGTATAAAGACTGAGTGAAACTATTAATTAAATATATATACTTATACGAGTATACAGTAAATATTAAGGAATATTAAAAAAATGAAACAATTCACCAATTATTTGGCAAAAATAGAAATCAAATCAAAATTTTGTCCAAACTAGCGTTAGGTGATTTTGGTTCCTATGTAAAAATGAATATTTGAATATAAAAATCATATAAATATAAGTATAGAAGAATATATAGGATTGTAAAGATTATATAGGAATTACTCATTGTTAATTTTTACATATATGTGTATATACTGTATGTGTATATATATATATATTTATGTGTGTGTGTGTATATATACTGAGTGTCCCCAAAAAATGTTTACACATCATATTAACATATATATCAATAAGCAAACTAGGCGGATAGTGAATAGATAGCAAATAGGCTTCTTTAATGTTTAAATGTTCGAAACATAAGCCAGCAACGTCAATACCTTCATGGTTGTGCTGCTTACTTTAATGTTTTAAATGTTCAAATCCAGATCGGCCTTTGTTGACGTTTTGCACTGTTCCGTCAGTCTCAAACTTATCACGTAATCTTGTAATTGTTACCCGTGATGGTGGTAATGTTCCAAACTCATTTCTGCAATGTCTCTGTACCTCAGCCACATTCTCCGTCTTCCAGTAGTGCTTCAGAATCCATTACGTTGCTCAAACGATAACTGCAATGCCACCATTTCCTGTAACAAGGGATACAACTGTTATTTAAGTACAATACACCATTACTATACTACTCTACTACTATTACTAAGTACTATAAATATACTAATACATCAACGCATATTACTATCACCTAAAGTGTGCATGTTGATATATATATATATATATAATATATATATATATATATATATATACATATATATGTGTATATATATATATATATTGTGTATATATATATATATATATATATATATATATATATATATATATATGTGTACATATATATATATGTATATATATATATATATATATATATATATATATATATTAGGGTGGTCCAAAAAATTAAAAGTTGGAATTTTAATTTAGACATATGTCGCCCTAATACCTTTACCCCAAACATGTCTTCAGGCAAAATTTCAGTTTCTTATCTCAATATTCAGTGGTCCCGCAAAACTTCAACTTCCTGGTCATCACAAAAAATTGACACAATTATCTCAAATAAGCTCACGGAAAAGGAAAGGCATCATTGTAGATTCTAAGGTCATTTCAGGAAGACAGCTTTAGATATGGAGGGCATATCCTTCCTGTGCTGAGCTACAACTTTCAGGAGGTACTGCTTCTGGGTCTCATCCTTGGTGATGGATGAGTTGAATTGTGTGATCAGAGCAATACCCCTTTCGGCGCTGTCGTTCACAACCTTCAGTGAAGCGACGGAGGCCATGAATTGTTGGTAGGTTTCATCTTTGTTCCAAGAAGAAGGTGGCTTGGCGAGGAAGGACTCCGACTCCTGACGACCATTCGGGAGAATGAGGTCAAAGATGTTCTTGGTCTTGGCAGTCACGAAGTCAGGAAGCGGTGTTTGAGGAGAGAATCTCTTGCCATCAATTCTCTTCAGTCCCTTCCGCTCTCTCTTCTTGAGATTTTCCACCATTGCAACTTTCTCCTCTTCTCAAATCCGGTCATCAAAGAATGCAAGACCGATCAATTCCTCGGACACATACCACAGGTGGCGTTTGAAGGCTGTGAGGGCAGTGTTCGCCAGCTGACGATTCGGAATTCTGCTCTCAAGATCTTCATGAAATCCAAGTCATTTTTGGGGGCATATGATGCGATCTTTGCTTGATGCCAGTACCTGGTGTAGAACAGAGAAATGAAGAGGCTGAGATTCCGCACCGCACACATTTCGTGAGCAGTGAGAGTGAACTGCTCTCTGAAGAGGAAGATCTTAAGAGCATAAATGGCCTTTGCCATCCATCTGGCTTGGTGGAAGGCCCCAGGTGCCCTAATCTTCATACCTCCCTCTGGAATTTCCCCCAAGAAGGTGTATGGCAGGAAAAGGAGTTCCTTGTAATCGTCCCTGAGGTGAGCCTTTGACTCGATTGCCACCTTCAGGTCCTTCAGCGGCTTTCTTTGAATCCTGCCAGGGGACCAGAGAATTCTTCCACGATTTTCTCATCGTGCGTTGCTGGCTTCCAGCGGATTCCATCAATAAATCTCCACTGCTCTTGGAACCGCATGAACAAGGGGATATTGGGGCCGCTGTATGGTCCGTACTCCTTCTTGAAGACATCAGAGAAAACTTCCAGGATATGGTGACGGCAAGCGATCCAAATAATCTCCCGGTTGATGGCAGCCTGTATCTTCGTGCAAGCTCCCTCGGACAGACCAGTGTTTGAGGCCGTGGTGTCGAACACCAAGCCTCGCACATGATCCATGAGGTTCCACTCCTGAAGAGCAGTGATGCAAGCGTTCGACTGGTTCACACCTGTGTTGCTGCCAATCTTGGGGACCCTGAGAAGGATCTCTTGGTTGCCTCCTGTGACCAGGATGGCAATCCTGTCAACCTTCTCGGACTTGGACACATCAGGAAGAAGCTTCGAATCACAGTGGAGGAGGAGTGGGGTTTTGGGTGGGAGGTTCAGGTTCTTATTTGCTTTTGCGAGTGCTTCCCTATTGGCCATCCTGTGTCGTCGAATTGAACTTCGTGAGAGCGTCATCTTCTTCAGCTTCTGCCCCGATGCCTTTGCCAGGGCTCCAGAAAAGCCCATGGCGGCCCTGTCGGAGATGTTGAACCGATCCATGGCTGCAGTCACTTTTGGGCTGAGCAGAACACGTCGATTCTCTTTCCTTAGCTGCAGTGATCTGCCATCTTTGAACGTAAACTCGGCGTCATTCTCTTCTGTATCTGTTTCTGAGGAGGAAGGCAGTGCCATCTGCGAGGAATCAGAGACTTTAAATAACGCCTTCTTCTCATTTTCACTTCTCTCCTTCTGTTGCTTAATCACCTCCTCTCGTTTCCTCTTTTCCGCGCTGACTTTGGTGTGAATAACAACGAACCCGGTCATGGAGGATGATGTTCGATCTTCCCTTTGGCTCACCAGAAAGGCCTTATCCTCTTCATTTGACATGATAATCATCGCATCCTTGTGAGCCACATCAAAGAAATCCTCGAGCTGGTCCCGGAACATTGCCTCTTGAGTACGACAGGTCTCGGAGTCTCGATTGCGGTTTTTCTTGAGCTTGTCGTACTCATCAATCATTTTAAAAAGTTTGGCTTTGCTGTAAGCCAGGGTTGATGTTGGAATTTTAGCCTTTTCCCATATCTCTAGCACTACTTGAATAGATGCTTTTGCAGCATCTGCTTTCGTTTGGTTCATAACAGAGTGATGGAAGTAATATTTCCTAAGCACTTGGCCTCTGGAAGGCAATCGAGCAACGGTGATATCTGGGTCTGGGTGGCCAACAAGCCAAAAGGCTGGCCCACTTCGTGTCACCATATCCATTATCCAATCAAAAACACTACCTGTGGACACAAAAAAAACAGAAATTAGGTCTCATAAGCGTAACTATAGAAAGATATAGGCGACAACTAATAATGTTCAAAGAAGTAAAGGAAATTGGCTGTTTTGCTAGAATTTTATGAGACTAAAATAACTAAACGTTTTGCGGGACCCCTAAACATCAGCCAATTTTCTTAAAATTTTACTAAAAGCTGTTGGACATGAAGTGCAACGAGGGCACCATATGCTTGCTAGGTTCAGACAAATTTCAATGTTTCACCCTAAATTTGGACCACCTTACTATATATATATATATATGCGCCTCGGTGGTGTAGTGGTTACGTCGCTGACTACGAATCCATCAGCCCCGGGATCGAGACCGGGTGACGGCAGGCGGCGAGCAGAAAAACCCAGCTGTTCATCCTTCCACACAATAAAGAAAGTGGTTGGTAGATAAATGGGTAACATGGGTAGCCTAGTAGTTAAAACGCTGGGCTGATGGTGGGGCGTGGTTCGGATTCCACGTTAAACTGTAGGTCTAAGGTGGAGTGAAAAGCTTGACCTTCGTCAGAATGATAAATTCGGGCGGAAGCAAACAAAAGGTTACCAAAGGTTACTTTTGTAAATTTCGAAATAAATTGTCACACGTCAATTGGGAAAACGTAATGGGGAACTCCAACGCAAAACTAATGTGGGAATCGCTTGAAACAGTATTTAGGACTATAAATGAGGAATGTGTACCGTACAAAATTAAGCGTGCGAAAGTAAACAACAAGCCCTTGTGGTTTACTTCTAGAGTAGGAGACATTATAAAGAGTAGAGATAGGGCTTATAGGCTACATAAGTGCGATAAAGACAATTTGTGGTTACGAAACAACTACATATCTCTAAGGCGTGAAGCGAAAATTGTAATAAAAAAGTCCAAGCGCGAATTTGAAATCTCCATAGCTCTTGACGGTAAAGAAAACCCCAAGCGATTCTTTCAATTGTCAACAATAGAAATCCAGTAAAAAGTGCCTTGGGGCCGTTGAAAAATGTAAACGGAGATCTAGTTTCTGAAAACAAGGAAATGTCTACCTTGCTAAACGAATTTTTTACGTCAGTTTTTACTATAGAAGATGTAACGAATATCCCTACGGTCATAGACATAATACCTTTTGATAATGGTAATATTTTGGATAATATTGTGGTTAGTGAAGGGGAGGTAATGAGCTATATTGATAAAATGAAAACGCTTAAATCACCGGGGCCGGATTCCATATATCCTATACAACTAAAAGAATTAAAAGATAGCATTGTTGTGCCGCTAACAAAGATTTTTAATGCTTCTATTTCTGAGGGGTGCGTACCAGATAATTTCAAGTTAGCAAACGTAACACCTATCTTTAAGAAAGGCGATAAAGTTGCGGCGGGAAATTATAGGCCAATCAGTTTAACGTCTGTTGTAGGTAAGCTACTAGAATCAATAATTAGGGATCGTATAGTCGAACACTTGGAATTGCATAAACTAGTTAGAAATAGGCAGCACGGTTTTAGGCGAAACAAATCTTGCTTAACTAATCTTTTAGAATTTTTCCAAAGCGTGGTTGACGTTTACGATAGACATCGGGCGGTTGATGTATTGTATTTAGATTTTCAACAAGCGTTTGACACCGTGCCGCACAAAAGACATATTGAAAAAACTAAGGCTCATGGAATCAGGGGTGTAGTAATAAATTGGATAGAAGAGTGGTTGCGAGGTAGGAAACGGGGGGTGGTCGATGATGGAGCGGAGTCGTGTTGGGCTAATGTAGCGAGTGGCGTTCCTCAGGGTTCTGTATTGGGCCCCTTGCTTTTTCTTATATATATTAACGATTTAGATGTCGGCCTAGTCAGTACACTTTCAAAGTTTTCGGATGACACGAAACTGGGTGGTAGGGCGATTAATGACGAAGATAGAGGTAAAATCCAGGAAGATCTGAATAAAATCGTTGATTGGTCAGTCACATGGCAAATGA
>JAJOZX010000509.1:1032500-1122500 GCA_023014485.1 Bathynomus jamesi
CTTCAGAGAGCTTAGTCATTAAAATCTCCCGATACGTTGCAAGAAGAATCGGAAGGAACCCTCAGAAAATTTAATAAGCCTCTCAGAATCCTCCAAGCCACTAAAGAAGAACTCGGAGAGTAGTATAGAAGAAGCTACTGGAAGTAACAGATCCGTTGCTGCCTCCTAACCAGAACCCCCGTCGACTTCGAACCAATCCAGGCCATAGACGGAGGGGTTAACAAAACTGGCGACCTTGCCAGGATAACAAAACTGTCGAGACAACCCAAGACTATAGAAAGAGAAGAATTAACAAAAGTGGCGACCCTGCCCCAGGATAAGAAACTGATGACCTCTGCATTAGGATTCTTCCAGTCTTCCAGACCCTGGAACTAGAACCAACATCCAGTTGACCGGCGTGTCACGACTTCCCGTTCGTCACGTCAACCCTTGAACCGGTGTGTCACGACTCCAAGTTCTCCACGCCTTGTCTTCATCCAGGAACAAGTGGCCAGCAAGACACGTCTTCAGGACACGTCTCGAAAGATTTCGCCGTAGAATCTTGTTAAGTACAGAACTCTTTTTTAAAGTAATCTCTAAACATTTGAAAAGTCAGTATTATTAACAGTTAATAAAGAGTATCAAGCCAGAGTTACAAGAAACACAGTGAACATTCACTACACCAGTGATACATTTCTTTTTATTTTAACCAAATTATTTTCACTAGTATAGTTAGTATAGAATAATTTTATTTTATGTACCAAATATAATATTACCGTACCTTCGCGTACATTCGAGTGAAATGTTGTTTACATTTTTTTGCTTACAATTTTTTCAAATTATTGAATTAAATTGACTTGAAATTATTGTGCATTTATTGTACCTTATTATAATAGAGAAAGAGAGAGTTTATAGTTTATAGAAACACTTGATAGCAGTTCGAGTGCAGTCAATTTCAGTCAGTTTTAGTTTCTGTCAGTTTTCAGTCAGTTTTCAGTCAGTTTCAAAACAGTTTTCAGTCATTTTGAAGTTTAATTCATTTGGATTTTATAACCCTACTCCCATTTTAAATTATTATACACTATTTTTAAACTTTTTTAATTCAAAAACCTTCCGAATCCGTGCACGCCATGTATGCACACTATATATGCTATATATACAAACCTTATTCTAAAATCATTGGATATCACGATAAACTTTATTTATTTGCGTGTAAGTGCTAACCATGTTATTTACTCTAGATTATTTAAATTTATTTAATCTTAATAATTGTTGCTTCATATATATAATCTTGCTCATGCATTTATTAAGTTATTTTTAACCAACCCCTTACACTCTGTACCTAATACACATAAATACACATTTTACCACAGGTCTATACATCATCCATTACGTAATTCTATCTTTCTCCACCCTGTATATTCTTAATGGTTAACAACATATATTATCTAAAAACTGTAACTAAATAAATTTTAGTGTTTTTACTAAATTAATTTTAATTTTTTAATAAATTTTAATATGATACCCACTTATTCGTACTTGCAATAAGTTTACATTTCTGCGATCGTTCTCCCACTGCTGAAGACTATCCAGCAATAAAATTTAATTCGATTTTTACCTACACTAGTCAATAAAATTAGCTTATTAACTGTCCGATCATGATAACAATATTTGTAAAATTGGTGCTTTCCTGTTAACGGGAATACCCAACCGCCCGCCACCAAACTGTTTGTTATGTATTTTTGCTCTCGTCATTTTCGTTTAAACTAATGAAAATATCACAACTTAACCTAACCAATCATCAAGGGCGCACAGTTGACCTAACCGGGCATTGAATTAACCTAACAGGTTAATATAACGAAAAATGCCTGGTTAGGTCAACTGAATGCCCAGTTAGGTTAATTGAATGCCCGGTTAGGTCGACTGTACGCCTTTGATAATTGTTTTGGTTAAGTTGTGATATTTTCGTTAGTTTAAACGAAAATGACGAGAGCAAAAATACATCATAAACAGTTTGGTAGTCCCGATAATACGTAAGTACCGAATTTATTGATCATTTAAATGAAATTAGTTAATATGTAAGCGATAATCAGTTAGTAGGGCGCCAAAATGTCTTTATGTCATCTAAAATCGCAGAAAAAACGTCGCTGCTTTCGGTACGTTGTCGCCACATGAATTCCGCAAGATACGAGTCCAGATGATGGCGGGTGGTTGGGTATTCCCGTTAACAGGAAAGCACCGTAAAATTTAACAATATCATTGTTTGTCTAAATTAACGTATAATTCTTTTATTTTGTTTGCATAAATTAAAGTATTAATCTTTAAATTTTTTATATTTTATAATAACTCTAAGCAAGTGTCGTGTTAAGGATTTGATTTTCTAATTACTGTGCATTGTAACTTAACCACCCTGACTTATGTTGTGTATATATATTTAACTATAAAAACCATTAGTCATCATCAAGTTTGAATTAGTTGGGATATTATATTATTGCATTAATTTCATTCTAGAGGAGAGAGCCCTGTAAAAATGAACAATGAATAATTCCTATGTAATCCATGTATTTATATAAATCCTCATGTTTACCTAATCCGTGTATTTATATAATCCTCATGTGGATCCTTATATTCATTGTCTTCATACAGTACTTATGTTTGTATGATTTTTATGTTCGAATGTACATTTTTACATGAGGAACCAAAGTCGCCTGATGTGAGTTTGGATAGAATTTCGATTTCTGCTTTCTATTTTTTTTCAGCGTCACAACCATGCGACCTACCATTTCTATAGCTTAGTCGTATCCATATTTCCATTTTTCATTTGTTAGAAAATTTATTATAATTAATTATGGTTGTCTTGCATCAAACCTTCATCCCTAAATTTTATTAGATTATGCATACATATTGCATGTGGCATGATTTGAACCCTTGTTTGTACTTCTTTACTTATTACTGTATTTCTCTAATTCATCTCTTCTAAATTCTCCCAATAATGACTTGTACTCTACGTACAAATTAAATACCTATTGGTTGTCTTGCATCTAACCTTCATCCATAAATTTTATTAGATTATGCATACATATTGCATGTGGCATGAATTGAACCCTTGTTTGTACTTCTTTACTTATTATTGTATTTCTCTAATTCATCTCTTCTAAATTCTCCCAATAATGACTTGTACTCTACGTACAAATTAAATAACTATGGCGTATTAATTATGAATTGACGTATGGCATAATTTGAATAACTATGACGTCATAAAGTACCTTAATTCCCTTCACATTTTCCCGTCATTAATTTCCCTTCTTCATATCTCTAGTATACAATGTATGGTAAATTCTTTAACATAATAATAAAAACTGTACACTCTATACGTCATTATTTATATGTTGTTCATTCATACATCCATGTCCTTTCTTGACCTTTATCTTTTGTAATTTTATTAATTATTCATTCAGCTACCTATTGTCTACCATTGTCAACCTGTTGTGTGACTATCAATATGTGTACAATACTTTGTGCATTCGTAAATGTCCCCTTATGATCATGATTACGTACATAGTTACGTACATGTAAATACGTCCACATGTATTATTTTTACTTTTTCTTTTAAGTGCGTTCACCTCTTGCAAGCTGTTCATTCATGCTGATTCAAGGTGTTCGAACTCCGCTGACTTCGCCAAAACCGAGCTTCTGAGTCCGACACCTTCTCTCTTGTTGCTTCTAATCATAAAACATTATTATATGTGTCATGTTATATATATGTCTTATATATATATATATATATATATATATATATATATATATATATATATGTATGTATGTATGTATGTATACCGTATGTTCCCATGTATTTTGTGTTATACTCCTAACATCCTCATTTTCTATAAATATGTAACACTGTAAAAAACTATAGTTAACTGTTTAATTGTAATTAACGATAATAATTTAATATAATGTAATTAATGTACTTTAATGAAACTGTAATTAACGATAATAAGCGAATGTGAATTAATTGGTAATTATAATCATAGTTGTAATAAACCAAAATTACAATGTACTCAGTGATGTACTTGGGATTGTACTCAATGTACTACTCCGACATTATGTCGCCATTAAGGAATGTATACTCGGCGATATTATTATTTTTTTTGTTATTTACTTTTTCGTCTTATTTTGGAATCTTTCAATATTCTGATGTGTTAAAATTATGCTCAACATCCAAGAAGTGTTTAGATCTCCATTAAAGGGGGAAACTTAAACTTCAACTGCACTCCCCCAAAATTTAGACTTATTTAATTTTTGTATTGTAAATTGAATCACCCTTGTTAGCAGCCTTTCAGCGAGGAGGTTGAAGCCCTCCTCGAGGAGGCCGAGGGCCTCCTCACTTTTAAATTCAGGCCTGAGCCATGGTCGAAAGAGGTCGAACCCCTCCCCCTGTAACAGTCTTTATCTTCTCCTTCGATCCGTGCTCTCTTCAGAGAACTTAGTCATTAAAATCCCCCGATACGTTATAAGACGCATCAGGGAACCTTCAGGGAATTTAATAAGTTTTCACGGAATCATTGGAATCACTACAGAAGAACTTGGAGAGTATTATAGAAGAAACTACTGTGAGTAACAAATCCGTTGCTGCCTCCTAACCAGAACCCCCGTCGACTTCGAACCAACCAAAGCTATAGAAGAGGGGGTTAACATATATACAGGGTGGTGCAAAAGTCTGGACCCATAGGCAATTTACTATATAAAAAATATCTTTCGATTTTTATAATAGTTTTTATAATTTAATTTTTGTTTATAATTTTACTAAATATTTTTCAGATTGTTACCCTATGGCAGAGAAGTTAACAATAGCAGAAAGAATAGAGCTTGTGCTTTTGTACGCAAAAGAAGGAGTGTTTGGAAGAAGATGGACATCAATTCGAACACTTATTGTAAATTCTGAACTAGAACGTTAAATTTAATATAATTTAGTCACTGGTGTATGGTTAATTAAATTTCTTTTCATAATAAACTTCCTGCAGGCCACACTTTTTTCCATATAAACCGCCTATGGGTCCAGTCTTTTGCACCACCCTGTATATATGAACATGGATGAAATTTTGTGGGTTTATATACCCATTTTCTGCTAACATCATTATTATTAAATGTTAAAAAGGCTGTATTATTTTTACACAATAGTTAAAAATAAAGTAAACTTTTTTGCTGTGACAATGTTTAAACATGTAAACAGGATACAGGAAGAGAAAGCCATATTTTTATCTTAACCCGCGTATTTTCAGATCTGATGTTTTCCTGATCCGCCGAGATAATTCGAAGTGGAAATTGAACTATGCATCTTTATACTAAGATATGCATATGGGAAAAAATTAAGGTTTAAGATTTACAATTAAATGCTTAGCCAAGACATGACTTCATCTTTTATAACGAAGAGAGAACATATACAAAACATGAACATTGCAAAAGTTATTCAGGATTCATTATTAAGCTAAATCTAAAAATGATTAACATTTTTTTTAAAAAGAAGTCACCAATTACACTAGGGAACAACATTTTTGTTTCTTGAAAACTATTTGGTGTTTCTTATAGAACTTTTGATGCTGATTCCAAATATGGTTTCAGAATGTTTCTATCACCCATAGTGTTCGAGAAAATAATATTTCCATTTACTCAGAGTTTTCCCAAAATATTAGTTAAAATTAAGTGTACTAATTTAATTTTACTTTCTTTTTTTTCCAGGTTAACTATATTTAATGGTATTTTTTGCATTAAAAAAATATAGCTATTTAAACAAACATTTTTAATAAAAAGAAAGAATTTTTTTTCAAGTTTTGCTCAAATTTTAAAATTTTTCATAATAGAAAAAATTGGTTTTTCATTCCAAAACGTTTTCCGTGATTTCAATAATTTTCCGCCAGCATGAATCGAAACTGTATTAATCCCAGAGATACATTTTGCTACGTATGTGGAGAACTGACCATAATGGCACAGAGGAAGACATTGACCCCACTCGTGAAGAAGGCTTACGAACTTTATTTTGGATGTAAGGTAGGCGACCAAGACAAATCCTGGGCACCTCATATCTCATGCATTTCCTGTGCCGTCACTCTTGGGGGTTGGATTAAAGGTACCCGCAAATCTATGCCATTTGCCATACCAATGATTTGGAGAGAGCCCAAGGATCACCTAACGGGTTGCTATTTTTGTATGACTAACGTTTCAGGATTCTCTGCCAAAAATAAACATAAAATTCAATACCCAAATCTTGCATCTGCCATGAGACCAGTACTACATGACGATGATAACCCAATTCCAACTCCCCCAAAGTCATGGACACTGGATGAAGAGTCTGAAGTTGAACCAATGGAAATTGATGACACTAAAGATACAGACTTTCAGCAACCTGAATCAAATAAATCACGTATGATAACGCAGGTTATGCTGAATGATCTCGTGATAGATTTGGACCTTCCGAAAAAGAAAGCGGAATTATTGGGCTCCAGGTTACGTGAATGGAATTTGCTGGCAAAAGATACAAGCATATCAGCGTTCCGCACTCGCCAAAAAGATCTGATGCAGTATTTCTCCTCGTCAGGTGGTTTATGCTACTGTAATAATGTAAATGGACTGCTGTTAGCTCTCGGTCATGAGCACGAATCTGAAGATTGGCGTTTATTTATTGACTCTTCGAAGCTAAGCCTCAAGGTTATACTACTTCACAATGGAAATAAATACCCTTCCATTCCTGTAGGGCACGCTGTCCACATGAAGGAATCTTACGAAAATATGAAACTCATCCTTCAGCAGATTAATTATGACCAGTTTCGTTGGTATATATGTGGGGATTTAAAAGTCGTCGCGCTTCTTCTGGGAATGCAGCTCGGTTATACGAAGTTCTGCTGCTTCCTTTGTGAATGGGACAGCAGAGCCAGAGATTCGCATTATTTTGTAAAGGATTGGCCACTTCGTCAAAAATATATCCCAGGACTGAAGAATGTGTCTCATGACCCCTTAGTTGACCCCAAGAAAATATACTTACCGCCACTTCACATCAAACTTGGCATCATGAAAAATTTTGTCAAAGCAATGAACAAGGAAGATGAGGCATTCAAATATTTGAAGAAAAAGTTTTCACGACTTAGCGATGCAAAGATAAAAGAAGGGATCTTTGTTGGTCCCCAAATCAGAGAGCTCATGAAAGATCAAAAGTTTGATGATGCCTTGAGAGGAAAAGAAAAAGTGGCATGGGAGGCCATGAAGAATGTTGTCACAAATTTTCTAGGGAACATCAAAGCCTCTAACTATGAAAAAATAGTGCAGGACATGATTGAAGCATATAGGTTATTGGGATGTAATATGTCACTAAAAATCCATTTCTTGCACTCCCATTTAGATTTCTTCCCTGAAAACCTCGGCGACGTAAGCGATGAGCATGGAGAAAGGTTCCACCAAGATATAGCTACTATGGAGAAACGCTACCAAGGGAGGTGGGATCCGGCAATGTTAGCTGATTACTGCTGGACATTGATGCGAGAAGCTCCTAATGAAAACTACAAGAGAAAATCAGTGACAAAGAAGTTTTAAGAAGAATATTTTAAATGCCAATCTGCCACTAATATAATTTTTATGAAGTATTTTTACTAACTTCTATACACTTTTTGAATAAATATTAAAATACAAATTTCTCAGTAACCTTGGGTGATAGAGAAATTCTACGTCTATATTCGGATTCAACGGACAAAATCCTATAAGACCGACCTGTTCACGTCCAAGAAACAAAAAAAAAGTTAAAATTTGTTCCCCAGTGTTATTTGGCAAATAGAAGGCCCATAAAAAATTTATCCCAACGAAAAAAAAAATAAATAATAATAATATCGCCGATTGTACATTCCTAAATGGCGACATAATGTCGGGTCGTACATTGAGTACAATCCGAAGTACATCACTAAGTACATCGTAATTTTGGTTTATTACAACTATGATTATAATTACCAATTAATTCACATTCGCTTATTATCGTTAATTACAGTTTCATTAAAGTACATTAATTACATTATATTAAATTATTATCGTTAATTATAGCTTCATCAAAGTACATCAATTACATTATATTAAAGTATTACAGTTAATTACAATTAAACCGTTAACTATAGTTTTTTTTTAGTGTTTCATATTTATAGACAATTAGGATGTTAGGAGTATAACATAAAGTACATGGGCACATACGATATATATATATATATATATAACATAAAACAACACACATAATAATGTTTTATAAATTAGAAGCAAGCGAAAGGAGATTTTCACCTCAGAAGCTGTCGCTTTTGCCTGGTCAGCGGAATTCGAACACTTGTGTAAGCATGAACGAATATTTTGCGAGAAGTGAAATAATTAAAAGAAAAAGTAAAAAGAATACATGTGGACGTATGTACATGTACGTAACTATGTACGTAATCATGTTTATCAGGGGACTTGTATGAATGCACAAAGTATTGTACACATATTGGTAGTCGCAATAAGTAGAAAATAGGTAGGTCGATGAATGAATAATTAATACAATTAATAAAAGATAACGGTCAAGATAAGATATGGATGTATGAATGAACAACATATAAAAATGACGTATAGAGTGTAAAGTTTTTATTATTATGTTAAAGAATTTACCATACATTAAATACGAAAGATATCCACATACTAAACACGTGATTCAGTATTCAAGGTATGGAAAACGTGAAGAGAATGAAGTTACTTTATGACGTCATAGTTATTCAGATTATGCCGTACGTCAATTCCTAATTAATACGCCATAGTTATTTAATTCGTACGTACAGTACAAGTCATTATTGGGAGAATTTAGAAGAGATGAATTGAAGCAATATAGTAATGAAAGGTTTATAGCCATTGTAGAAAGAGTGAGTGAAACTATTAATTATATATATATATATATATATACTTATACGAGTATACAGTAAATATTAAGGAATTGGGTACATTTGAGGAAGAATTAAGTAAATGAATGAAGAAGTACAAACAAGGGTTCACATCATGTCACATGCAATGTGTAGGGATGAGGGTTAGATGCAAGACAACAATAATTAATTATCATAAAGTCTATAATAAATGGAAAATGGGGATGTGGGTAATATTGTGATGGAAATGTTAAACGATCTAAACCGTCGAGTACCTTTTTTGTACTTTGAGGGAATGAAATTAAGGGACATTCGCTTCTCACAACGAATTTCCAATGACAAAAACATGAATACGACTTAACCACAGAAATGGTAGATAGCATGGTTGTGACACTGCAAAAATAGAAAGCAAAAAATAAAATTTTTATCCAAACTCGCGTCAGGCGATTTTGGTTCTTATGTAAAAATTAATATTTGAATTATAAAGATTATATAAGAATTATTCATTATTCATTTTTACACACACACACACACATATATATATATATATATATATATATATATATATATTATATACTGTGTGTCTGTATGTGTGTGTGTGTGTGTATATATATATATATATATATATATATACAGGGTCTCCCATAAGTCTTGAACCAAAGGGTTAAATAAGTAATTCATGTTTTTCCGTTTATGCAAGTGCCCATGATGTCTGAGTCAGGAAAGACGCATCCAGGTAATTTTGCTCGTAGAAAATCGGAGTCAGAGGAAGGTCGCTGAGGAATTTAACAGATTGCATCCGGACCGCGCGCCGATAACACAGCTGTGTCGGCAAACTTGTAGCAAAGTTCAGGGAAACGGGACCTATAGGAGATAAACCACGCAGTGGACCTCCGAGGACATCCACCGACGATGACACAGCAGCTACCTTCCTCGCTCATTTCACAAACAGTCCCCAAAAGTCTCTTCGGCGTTTTTATTGCCGTTTTTATCATTTTGCCCTATGGTTCCAGACTTACTGGACACCCTGTATATATATATATATATTGTAGTGAACAACCTTTTACTCTCGTTTTCTCTATCTTATACGAATGCGGTAGACGGGTAGCCGGATAGCGTGACCTTCATTAAGATTTTGAACTGCAAACGGACCGGAATAAATTACACAATATTATTATTATTTATTGGTTTTTATTTAAGCTGAAACAGTTTGAGCAAACGGGGTAAAGCGAGTCAGGATTCATCGTTAACATTTTATCTCGGAGAGAGACAATTAAATATTTTAAATTCACAATAACGTACTAATAACGAAAACCACTTAACCGTCACATAACCCGTCCGAGGACTGATTTGGGACATTTCAGCATTGGGCATGGGCTTATTCCGGGTGTTGGCAACTAGTAATTTATATTCTTAATTTCATACAAAACATTATTAAATTTGTTATTAAACATCATTATCTTTTTTATTAAATAAAACATTATTAATTTTTTATAAACAAAACATTAAATTCTTAGAGAGAGAGAGAGAGAGAGAGAGAGAGAGAGAGAGAGAGAGAGAGAGAGAGAATTTCTCATAAAAAAAAAATATTTAATTAATATATTGATAGGAAATATAAATCCAAAGAACCTTATATACGTATATATTGCGCTAAATATTTATATATTTGTATTTATATTTACATGCATATCCTGCCAAGATTCTTTATTGCATATTTTACTGATTCTGTCACAGAAAACCCTGAAATATTGCCAATAGCACGTGCATCCTTTCTCAGCCTTTATAAAATAAAAACATCCTCGAATATGGGAAGAAATTCACACATAGACAAATATACATTTATTACATGTTTCTTGCAAAACAAAAAGTTTGCATGCGTGGAAAGAGTGCTTGGGAAGGTAGACAAAACTGAACATTTTCAGTATCTTTTTTGCGAATTCTTCTGGAGAGCTTCGTGTAAAATGGTCGTTTTGACAAAACTTTCATGAACAAATGGAAAAAAGAATTTCAGGACTTAACTTTCACATATAAATAAGAAGTGAAAGGCATAGCCTCACATAACTCCAAAACTTTGAGTGAATCGATGGTAACGTAAAATAAATGTATTCTTAAATATACAACACTTCATCTAATAAAATTTTACACACACACACACACACACACACACACACACACACAAAGATATATATATATATATATATATGTTAAACACAGACCGTGCATGGAACAAGGAACTCTTCTGGGAAAATTAAATCCACTATAGTCCGAACTATAGTGGATTTAATTTTCCCAGAAGAGTTCCTTGTTCCATGCACGGTCTGTGTTTAACATATAATTTTCTCAGGGAACCATTCTGAGTTTGTGTATATATATATATATATATTATTATGAGGAAATAATTGTAAACACCAATCGAGCAGGGAAGTACTTCTGGAGGGGTAGGGGCTCGTTAGGCAGAAGACAGGAGTGCTGGAACTCCCGTTTCTCCTGTCACTGTCCTCCTGAGATGATCTTTTTCCGTGTCTCATCTACCCTGCGATCAGTCCAGCATGCTCTCAGACACACACTTCTCTCCATATTCTTCACTACACATACATGCACCTTACACACTACATAACTTTTTCAAGGCTAAAAAAAATGGCAACGACTTCAAGAACTTCGGAGTAGTCTGAGGAGGGGACCATAAATGTCCTCACATTTGGCTCCCACGCTGCGTTACCGGGAACTCAGCCCCAGGCAGCAGAGCTGGTTCCGCTACTGCCCATTTGAGATGTTCTGGGTCTCTGCCTGATTCACTTTCCATAAAATTCTGCAGCATTCGTGGTCTTTCCTCAAATTTTCAAACTGTTTAACACCACCTCTCCTCTCCTCCGAACCTCACCCTCTCTTCCTCACAGAAACTCTAGAACAACTGACAGTAACCCTTTTTTCTGTACCCTCCAACTTTCTCTATACTCAATTTCACTCCAAAGGTGAATGATGCGTATATTGTATGTATGCAATGACCTATCTCGTTCTCGTATTCTCGTATTCCCGAACTTGAATCCTCCGAATTCTATAAACTCTGGCTACGGCTTACATTCCAATCTCAAAAGGCGTCTCCTTTTGGGAGTTTCCAAAGGCCGAACTGGATCGATAGGACAGGAAACAGTTACAAGAGTGTGGTCGGAGTAGCTGAACGGCGAAAAAAGTTTGACAGAGTAAGAAGAAGGATGAGCGGTGCGAAATAAATCCAGAATGTTGGCCGTATCTCCAAAGATAGGCACTTTGGCGCTTTGGTACTTTGGCACTTTGGCGCCGCTGATTGGGAGGCCCTTAGGCAGTACTTCTGTCATTTCCCATGGAATGATTAGTGCTTCCGTTGTGAGGACCCCTTCGAGCGTGATGAGCGCATCACGGGGGTGATTTTCTCAGCCATGGAGGCATGCATTCCATATTCTATTCCTAATATTAATGCAAAAAAACACTGAGCTTAATTTGCTTGTTCTAATGTTATCCGCAATAGAGAGGAGGCTTTCAGAAGGTACCGTCGCCATCCAACTCCTGAATCCCATTTAGCTTATATTTCTGCCTGTAATCGTGCAAAATCTGTTCTG
This sequence comes from Bathynomus jamesi, assembly GCA_023014485.1. NCBI lineage: Eukaryota > Metazoa > Arthropoda > Malacostraca > Isopoda > Cirolanidae > Bathynomus > Bathynomus jamesi. The sequence continues at coordinate 1,044,988 of JAJOZX010000509.1, forward strand.
CGACTCATCAAAAATTCCTTCATCAGACAAAAATGTGAAAACCTATCCCATTCTAATTCTTCTTGTTCTTTCTGGCATCTAGCCAAGAACCTCTCCAACAACATTATTCCTTCTTTCCCTCCTCTCTTCTATTCTGGCGGCTCAGTTGCTGTCTCTTCTCCTGATAAAGCTGAACTCTTCGATCAAACTTTCACGTCCAACTTAACCCTGGACGATTCCGGTGGTGTTCTTCCATCTCCTCATCCCTCTGACTCAATTATGTCTGGAATCAGGAACTCCTCCAAATATGTTCTTTCTACCCTATCTGGGCTCAACTCTTGGAAAGTGTCCAGTTCTGATGATGTCCCTCTTTTGTTATCAAGAACTGTGCTTCTTTCTGTGCTTTCTGTCCAGCCTCTTTCGTCTTTGCCTTTCATCTGATTCTTTTCCTTCCTGCTGAAAGTTCCCAAAGAAGGGTGGCCACTCTCAACCCTCCAACTATCGTTCAATTGCTTTGATTCTTCCCTTTCAAAAGTTCTTGAACCTCTCCTCAGTAGGTAGATTCTTAAATACCTCTCTTCTCACAATCTTCTTTCAGACAGTCAGTACAGCTTCCGCAAAGGACGCTCTACTGGCGACCTTCTTGCATATCTCTCTGACTTTTGTTCAGCCTCCTCTCTGGATTTCGGTGAAACATTTTCTATTGCGCTACACATATCAACAGCTTTTGTTAGAGTTTGGCGCAAATCCTTAATTTCCAAACCACCTTCCTTCGGTTTCTATCCTTCTCTAAGTGCCTTCATCTTTGATTTCCGTTCTGTCCGATCTATAGCTGCTGTTGTAGAAGGCTACTGTCCTTCCAAGAAAGCTATTGACAGTGGTGTTCCTGGGAGTAGTATCCCCGCATTTCGGACGAGGAAGTTGGGGTGCTTTGAATCCTGCCCCTGGAGGCCTTCGCCTTCGTTATAAGGGGTCCCCATTCCTTAAGTTCCTGACCCATTTATGGGGTCTCACAGGTTTTAATGAAGGGCACTTAACCCTTCAGGGTCCCTTGCGGGGCCCCCTCCTCCTGGTAATTTTTTTTTTAAATTATAAAAGGATTCGTCTTCGCCTTCCTTCAAAGAAAAAAAAAAGATTCATCCTCGCCTTCTTCCTTAAAAAATCATCCTTGCCTTCTTTCACGAGAAAAAAAAATCCTCCTGTGTGATCCTAGCATGGTCGTTCATGACGCAAAAACAAACAAAATCAGACAAAAGCATGCAAAAACATACAAACATTCGAGTACTTCTTACGCAGCGTTCCGGCACGTTCCGTCGTGTTCGTGAACCCGTTAGTTTTATCTTTCTGGAAGTGTTCGTGCAAAAGATCCATTTCTGGAGCAACAGGATTCTGCTAATATATATATCAGTAAACGTAACTAACATATATATTTGGTATATATGAACTGTCATATAAGGCAAATAGTAAAGATTTCTTTAATGCTATCCACGATCTCATCGTCTCGGATTATATTATTAATAACGATACCACACAAAATAAAATTAGAATAAATACAGTCAACTCATAAACAAATTTTGCCTTGTTCTAATATTTGTATTACGAAATAGATCAAGAAACTATTAAATAAATTAATTCTAATTTCACTTATCTAACTTAAGGGGAAGTTATTATATTTCATTCCAATCGTATAGTAGCGTGGTAACAAACATCATGAACAGTAAATATTATCATAATTTTATATATATATTATATATATATATATATACTGTATATATATATATATATATATATATATATCAACCCTTTTAAAAACACTAGAATGATTGCGAATACATGCATTTTATATTTCATAATTTCAAATATCGTTATCTTTCCTCATAGTTCATCCAGTTAAACTATAGCGGCTCTTCTAAGCTATGCATGAAAATACATCTTCCATAATTCAGCCTAGTCATGCATGCATATTCGAATAGATTCAAATACTGAATCATCAATTCCATCTCTAAACATCCACTTAAACATTATTATCATTATCATTATTACTATTTATGTACAAGATTATTTAACTTAATCATTTGATTTCTACAAAACAGCTAGCATCTCAATCTTTTAAGTAGCATGAATGTACATTATACTGTTTAATCATGCTATTTCATTTCCTACAGTCCTTTCGGGGACTCGGCGAAACTTTCGCTATTGCGTTAGACATATCAAAAACTATCGATAGATTCTAGCACAAATCTTTAATTGTCAAAATGTCCCTCCCACGGTATCGACCTACTATCTGTACCCTCATCTCTAATCTCCTTTCTGGACGAACTATAGCTGCAGTTGTAGTTGGTTACTGTTCTTCACCTAAAGCTATTAACAGAGGTGTTTCTCAGAGTTCTGACTGCTCAACCACTCTCTTCCTTTTATTTGTTATTGACTTTTTAATTCATACTTCCCGACCTATACGCTCCAACATTACAAAAGCCATCCTGTAATAAAAAAGTTTACAAAAAAAAGTATTTATATATTTCTACCAAAGTGGAGGGCTTGCTAGTTTAAACTGATTCACTTCCTTCAACAAAAACTTATTAAGCCCTTTTACCAAACCTGTTAACATATATATATATATATATATATATATATATATATAAGCTAAAATTAATACATGACAAAAAAGCGTTACATTTTACAACAAAATGTAACGCTTTGAAAATGTATTATCACTTCCACACCATATATGACGAAATAGCAACGAAGGAGCAAATAATAAATAGCTTGCAACTAGCCTAACCGGACCAAAAGGAATTCTAGCTGGGTATGCTACGGACCGTCTGTCAGCACCGGGGTCTGCAAAATGTTTGCTTTTCTGCTGGGGAAGCTCCTCTAGATTGTGCCTATTGTTTTTCTAGCCGTTGTAATTTTGTTGTTATAGTGCGCTCTGAATTCTGTAACCGACGGCATTATTACTCCAAGATCCCTGACCTATGGATTTGGTGTTATATGTTTGGCTTGCTGAGTTTTGTACCCTCTTTTCTGTAGCTCCTTGTTATTACCATATCTTAGAAGTGGGAATTTTTCTTCGTTCAACTTCATATTGTTATGTTCTACCCACTGGAACAATGTTTTAATGGCGTATTGTAATCTTTCTATGACACCTTCGTTCAATATTTCCATGCATGTCTTTAAGACATCTGCGAAAAATTATACAATACTGTCATTGATATCTGCATCAATATATGCAATCATTATTATGAATAGCTCGGGCACTAGTACTGTCACTTGTGGGACAGAGCTCTCTACTTCCGAGACTTCCGATTTGACTCCATTTACCACCACTCTTTGTATTCTTTGCGTCAAGAAATTAAATATCCACCTTCCCAGCTTTATAATAATTCTCGTATTCTTAAGTTTATATGCTATAATTCCATGGTCACATTTATCAAAGGCTTTAGCAAAGTCAGTATATATTACATCTATGTTTTGTCCTCGGCTCAGTGTTTCCAATATTTTCTCCTGGTGGTCTAATAGCTGTGTTAGCCACGATCTTCCAGCCCTGAAACCATGTTGATTTGGGCTGTATAAGTTCTTTCCTTGTAGATAGTAGGTAGTTTCGCTTCTAACTATACGTTCAAAGCATTTTATAAGTTGTGTAGTGAGAACTACCGGCCGATAATTCTTGGGCATTGCTCTGTTAACATCTTTGAATAATGGGACAATGTTTGCGTTCTTTAATGACAGTGGAATTTGCTACGTGTCGAATGATTTCCTCCATAGCAATTATAGCGGTTTGGCAATATTTTCTTTACATTTCTTCGGATATGTGGCACTCCATGTGTCTGGCCCTGGTGTCGAATTGTCTCGCATCTGTGATAGATTCTTAATTATATTTATATACAGGGCGTCCCAAAAAAATATATACACACTTTAACAGCTGATAGCTCAATTGATGTTTCTTTCTTTCCAAGTTAAACCCATTAGAATTAATAATGGCAGTCAGACTAAGCTTTGATCAAAGGAAATTCATTCTAAAATGCTACTGGAAGTGTGAAAACGCAGTTGAAGTGCAAAGACAGTTTAGGAGGGAGTTTCAAACAGATCCACCAACGCGACTTACCATCACTCGAATTAGAGATAAGTTTGAAGCCGATGGAACTGTTCAGAATGTCCACAAGAAGCGTTCCGGAAGACCACGGACATCGACAAGCCCCACAAAGCAAGAAAGAGTACTGGAAACGTATCACCAAAGTCCAAGAAAATCTGTGCGGCAAGCGAGTCGTGAGGTAGGAATTTCAGAATCGTCTGTCCAACGCATTTTGAAGCGCTGTCAATGGAAAAGTTACATTCCAAGATTAGTCCATGCTATTAATGAAGATGATCCGGACCGAAGAGTGGAGTATTGCGAGTGGTACTTGGCACGATGTGGATGTGGACTGGACGAAGGGGTTTCGTAGAATACCCTCTGCGTTCACCAGACCTCACACCACTAGACTTTTTTTTATGGGGATACTTAAAAGACAAAGTCTACGCTATAAAACCTGCAACAGTCGCTGAATTGAGAGCAGCCATTGAACGAGAATGCACATAAATACCAAACGAAATGTTTCGTGATGTTTGCGATTCCATTGCTTCGCGTTATCAGCAGTGCCTGGACCAGAACGGACGTCAGTTTGAAAACAGGCGTTGACAAAACAATTAAATAATGTCTGTAGATTCTATTACATTTTGAAAATGAAATGTATTTTAATAAACACTGCCTTTATAATTATTTAAAGTGTGTATACATTTTTTGGGACGCCCTGTATATATATATATATATTAGGGTGGAGCGAAAAATACTTTTTTTCTAGTATGAAGTTCTAATAGTGATTAAAAGTTGCATTTAGTGGACGAAATATGTCTGCCAAAATATGAGTTCATTTGTTCAAAATTTTCAGCTGCCACCAGGGGCCTAAGTTAACACAATTTTGTGTAAAAAGGAAAAAAATGCTTCTATTTTAGGTTTGTCAAACTATTATAAGATTTTATCTTAGAATTATCTAATAGTTTGATTAAGATCTTAAATGATAGGAATTCGTTTGTAAAAATGCCTTTCATATGCTTAATATCTTCAGCTGCCACAAGAGAGCTGAAGTTAACACAATTTAGAGTAACTGAGTCATGTTGAGACTACACTGAATGTTGTGGGGGAGCGTTTGGGAGGGTTGTGGGGGAGGTTTTGGTGTGAAGGAATTTCTTTCTGTGAGTCATTAGAACAGTGTGTTAACACTTGTCTTCTTAGGTACTAGGCCCAGTCGCTCAGTTGATCGGAGAGTTTTTTAATATGATCGGAATATTATAAAACTTTATTTTAAAGTGATTTATATAGATAATATTGATTTTATTATAAAATGCTTGTTATAATGTATTATAATTTTAGTTTATTTATATAATATATTATATATTTATATAATATATTATATTACTTATAAAATATATTATATATTAATTATATAATGTTTTGATGTTACAGGATATTTTGTGATTGTGAATTTTCTTAAAAATATTATGCATCAAATACTAAATATAAACATTTCACTAGAGAACATATGAAGTGTGCCATATTTGAAGTACCTTGTGAGATGAGTGATATGCAACTACCAACTTATAACTGCATTATGAAAGATTCCCTGTTCACAAAACATTTAGTGAAGGAGCAGATGATAAGAAGGACCTTCATTTTCTGAAATAGCAGAGGCAGTTTCCAAAAAGGTAGAAAATATTTGGAAGAAGGCCTCTTTGCCAATAGTTTCACATACACGCGTTTTACAGATGATGCGAGTGCACCATGATAAATACAGGTCCTTATTAAAGCCATACAAGTCACGCAAGGATCAGCCTAAGTACAAAAATCAGCTTGAAGAATTTGAAAACTCTTCAAAATGCACTTTGTTTGACATCTGCACCTGCAAATGTAAGGAGTTTAGGAGATGCTCATGTGAAAAGAGTAAGAAAGTCCCTCCAAAAGAGCAGGATTTTTTAAATGACCAACGAACACGCAGAATAATGGTGATAGGAAGCATTGACATAGCACACACAAGACGATTACAAGCAAGAGAACATCGAAAGGAAATGGAAAAAGCACGTCTGGAATCCTCACAAACAACTAGTGCTGCTATAACCAATACGTCCAACTTACAAATCGAAACAGAGACAAGTGAACTTCAACAACTAGAAGAGATATCTGAAGATAATGAGGAAGATACAACCTCGACTCAATATGTAATATCAGAACAACAGATGCGTGAGCCACTGCCTTCATTAGCAATTACTTGTGATAGATTTAAAATGTCGGACAGAGCTGGGGCTGCTATTGCTTCTGCAGTATTGGCAGATCTTAAAATTGTTACTCCCGAAGACAAAGGGAATATTATAGACAGAAGTAAGCTAAGACGTGAAAGACAAAAACAGAGAAAGGAACTACAACAGATAGGAGAGCCAAAAACCATGCGGGGATTATACTTTGATGGCAGAAAGGATAAAACAATGATTCAAGTCCAGGAGAGTGATGGCTCTAACCACCAAAGAACCAAACGCGAAGAGCATATCAGCATAATATCTGAACCACACTCTCTGTACTTTGCACATGTGACACCTTCCAGTGGCAAAGCTAAATACATTTGCACAGCGCTAGTGAATTGCTTGAAAGAAAGGAATGTTGATATAGGGAACATCGTTGCAGTTGGCTGTGATTCGACAGTGGTTAACACTGGTAGTATTGGAGGCACAATAAGATTACTGGAAGAAGCCTTTAATAAGCCATTGCAGTGGCTGATATGCCTTTTACACCTTAATGAACTTCCATTGCGCCATCTGTTTCATCACTTGGATGGTACCACTACTGGACCAAGAGCATTTTCAGGAGAAATTGGCCGAGCACTTTCAGACTGTGAAAAGCTTCCCATAGTTAACTTCAAACCCATTGAAATTCAAGAGGACATGTGTGAAGTTGATGTAGATGACATAAGTACTGACCAGAAATACCTTCTTGAAATTCACAAGGCTATATCAAGTGGAACATTCTCAAAGAGTCTTAGTCATAAGAGTCCAGGCAATATATCACATTCAAGGTGGCTCACCACAGCAAACAGGACTCTGCGGTTATATGCAAGCACAGAGAATCCTTCAGGCAATTTACAAGAATTAGCTACTTTCATTGTTAGGGTATACGCACCAATGTGGTTTCAGATAAAGCGTAAACCATTATGCCAATATGGTGCTAAACATATGTGGCATATGATTGCAAGAAGCCGGTATCTCCGTGAAGAGCTTAGGAGAGTACATGACTCAGTCATTCAGCGAAATGCATATTACGCAAATCAAGAAAACATTCTCATTGCAATGATAGCTGATGAAAGGGAGCATGTGCGTCAGTTGGGATTTAGGCGTATCATAAAAGCAAGGGCATGCATTCAAGAAACAGATGTTATCAGGTATTTTAAGGTGCCAGAAATAAATTTTTATGCCAAAGACTATACAGATCTCATTATGTGGCAAGATTTTCAGATAGCAGAACCACCGATAACCAAAGGAGTTTCTCTTGATGATATTGAATCATGCATCAAACATGGTACTACTCTTCATTCAGAATTATTTCAGTTTCCATGTCATACACAAGCCGTAGAGAGATGCGTCAAGCTCGTTACAGACGCTGCTGGATCAGTCTGCGGACCTACAAACAGAGACGGTTGGATTCGTGCTACATTAGAATCAAGGAAAAAACAGCCAAAATTTGACACAAAAGCAAATTACTAAATAGTCTTCAGCAAGAACCCTTTCTAGAGGGAGGTTGGTTGGGGAAAGGGTGGTAACTCCGCTAAGGCACGAAATAACGTTTCTTAACTGTCTCAAGCCAGTATAAAGGAGGAGAGACATCCTAATTTATTACTGTTCCCTTTTTCAAGTAAATACAGAATCATACTTAATTGTCATTTTTAAGTTAACTTCAGCCCTCTTGTGGCAGCTGAAGATATTAAGCATATGAAAAGGCATTTTTACAAAACGAATTCTTATCATTTAAGAATCTTAATCAAACTATTAGATAATTCTAAGATAAAATTTTATAATAGTTTGATAAACCTAAAATAGAAGCATTTTTTCCTTTTTACCCAAAATTGTGTTAAATTTAGCCCCCTGGTGGCAGCTGAAAATATTAAACAAATGAACTCATATTTTGGCAGGTATATATCGTCCACTAAATGCAACTTTTAATCACTATTAGAACTTCATACTAGAAAAAAAGTATTTTTCGCTCCACCCTATATATATATATATATATATATATAAATAGAAACGACATAAGTATTAAGGAACGTTTCTGCACACGAGGAGGAGAAACGTTCCTTAATACTTATGTCGTTTCTATTCATTTATATACTGCGCGGTCATTGCAGTTATTTGCATTTATATATATATATTATAATATATATATATATATATATATATATATGTATGTATGTATGTAATATAGACACAGTGTTGTGCTTGTTACCTCGTTACCTACTTGTGCCGAAGTGTAGCGGTGCTACCGTTGTTTTTGAAAAGCAATCAAAAGTGGAGTAAAAATTCCCCAATATGTATGTGTAATTTTGCAAGTATTAGTAATTAGCTTCAATGTATATATCTGTAAACCACAAATTCAGTAGCTAAGTTGTTGCTTTCAGTTATTGAGCAGCTGTGCGAGGGTAAAAAGGTGTATACTGTATAGAACAGTAAGATATGAATAAAGCAGGCGAGGGGGAGAAACTAATATCTCGTTACATTTCTGTAGTGGTGAGAGAGTGAAAAATTGGACTGATCCAATTCACAATTCTTTGGAATAAGCGCTGCTAGTAGAACTGGATTATTTCATGCTGCTTTTTGACCACACCCTAGTAAAAATAATAAAAACGGTTAAACACACACTTAATTATTTACAGTAAAATAAAATAAGTTTGACTACATATATGCGAACGCATCAGGTCCTCGTTGCTGATCAAACTAAATATACACCTTTCCAGTTGATAACATAGGTAGACTTCGAATAGCCCACACATCTTGGTTAGTGACCCAAATCTAATTTTTCATTGTTTTATTTATAGTAATATTATTACCTTGTAAAATATAAGAACAAAAATGGCTTTATTCACTTGAAAAGTAGCGAGTAACGCTCTGCGGCTGGAATTCAGGTAAAATGTAGGGCCCTAGTCCTTACGCTACATTTCCTCAAAACCGTCAGTGCTACCGCTGCTCCAACACTATGTATGTGTGTGTGTGTGTGTGTGTGTGTGTGTGTGTGTGTGTGAGTACGGAGAGAGAGAGAGAGAGAGAGAATTGCGTTTTAGTTGTGTGTAAATGATTTACCAAGTGCTATGTTGAAATGAACCCTAGAAGTAATTCACTATTAAGCTACTGTCAACAGAGGACGGTCATCTATAACAAGATCTTCGGAGGAGTTCAGACTAGTCAGACTTTCGACTGACCAATATTCAACGAAGCCATAGGGTTTGTTCCTGGGTTCCGCTATTTTATTGGTCAAACTTTTAAAGAAATACATACTTTCATTTGTTCTAGGGTTGTGTGGGCTGAACTAGTGATCTTTCTCATAAAATGTTTGCCGAATTCATGTTTATTGTCAAATTAATCGCTAGTGATAAGGTACGTGTGTCTGCTGCACGTGCTTTTGTTTTGTAGTGTATATTTATCTATCTATTAAATATACTTCTCGTCGTAATTTGTTCAGAGAATAGTTAAATCGGCCCTCTCTTCTCTCTCTCTCTTCTCTCTCTCTCTCTCTCTCTCGGAAGTTGCCCCCTCGTTAGTGAGGGGCTCTTCAACTCCCGACACCCTGGCTGTTCGGGAAACGGGTCGTGCTAGGGGGTGGTCAGAATAGGGAAGGGTCCCTCCGTGCAATGCTTTTTAATGCTAGGTCGATTAGGAACAAGTTTTGCGAGCTACGGGCGCTCTATGCATTAGAATACCAGGATATCGTTGCTATCACCGAGTCCTGGATTCATACTGATCGTAGGAACTACGTTGGGGAGTTCGAAATTCCCGGGTATAGAATGTTTCGCAAAGACCGCACCCGTGGGGAGGGGGGGTGGGGTACTAATATACGTCAGGGACACGTTGAGTCCGGTTGACTGCCAGTTCCGGTCGGAACGGAGCTGCTTGCGTCGATCTGAACGTGGAGGGACGAACTATAGGTTAATCTTGGTGTACAGACCTCCGCATCTCCTCCTCGAGGAGGATACAGCCCTGTACACTGAACTCAGTAGCCTGCTAGGGGATACGGTGTGTGTAGTTTTAGGAGACTTCAACTGTCGTGGCATAAAGTGGGAAGACAGGACTGCTGATGCTGAAGGGAGGAGGCTAGTTGACTTTGCTGATGAGAACTTCCCCACTCGGTGGGTCAATGAGCCTACACGAGGCGAAAGCGTTCTAGACTTAGTATTCACGACCGAAGACAACCTTGTCACTGGCCTCACCGTTGACGAATCGTTGGGCGGGAGTGATCACGGTCTGATTAGGTTCCGTGTGTGCGTCCCTCGGGTGAAGCGTAGTAACTCGAGAGGCAGTAAGCTCGATCTACGGCGGGCGGACTTTGTTAGCCTCCGGGATAGCGTAGGTGAGATGGGGTTAGAGGTCGGCGGCGATGTTCAGGGAGTGTGGAGTGCATTCCGGGACGAGTTTATGGTGCTGCAGTCTGCTGCCATACCCTCAAAATCGGTCACCCCTGCTTCAACGCAGCCTAAGTGGTTCAATCGTGACATCGCTTCGGCTATCCGAAATAGGAAAGTAGCGTATAGGAGGGCGAAGGCCAATCGTTCCCATGAGAACACTGAAGCGTATGTCCGCCTGTGTAGGGAAGTGAAAGCGAAGGTTAGACTAGCGAAACGTTACGAAGAACTACGGGTGGCAAGCCTCTGCAAGGGGAACCCTAAGGAGTTCTTCAGTTATGTTAATAGTAGAAAGCCCATTAGAAGCATGATAGGTCCGTTAAAGGACCGAAGCGGCGTTCTGCGGACCCTTACGCGGACATCGCCAATGTGCTTAATGAGTACTTTGCGGGAGTGTTCACCAGGGAGGACACCCGCATCATCCCCGAGCCAGGCGTGAGGCGCGAAGATGCTGGCCTGGATAGTGTTCGATGTACCGCAACAGTCGTTGCCGATAGAATACACAAACTGAGCGCGTTTAAGGCTCCTGGGCCAGACCAGTTTCTCCCCAGAGTGTTGCGGGAGGTGCGCGACCAGGTGGCTCCCCACCTGGCTACAGTCTTCAACAAATCGTTGGAGACGGGCCAGGTGCCTGGTGACTGGAGGGAAGCCAACGTGACCCCTATCTTTAAGAAAGGGGATCACGAAAGTTCAGGGAACTATCGTCCCATTAGTCTCACTTCAGTTGTGGGTAAATTATTAGAGGGGATAATAGCGGATAGGATCGTTGACCATTTGGATTCGTACAAGCTGCTTAGGGACTCCCAACATGGGTTTAGACGGCATAGGTCGTGTCTCACCAACTTGCTCGAGTTTTTCCACGTCATGTTGAGTGAGTATGATAAGAGTAGGGCGATTGATATACTTTATCTCGACTTTGAGAAAGCCTTTGATAAGGTACCTCACCGCCGTCTAATGGCAAAAGTGCGCGCGCTGGGTATCGGTGGGGAAGTAGGTAGGTGGATTGAAAACTGGCTGAAAAATAGGCGGCAGAGGGTTGTAATTAAAGGGGTTAGTTCTGGTTGGGCCTCGGTCACTAGTGGGGTTCCTCAGGGTTCCGTTTTGGGGCCGCTGTTGTTTATCATTTACATAAATGATATAGACGGTGGCATCGTCAGTCGGATCGCCAAATTCGCCGATGACACCAAGCTTGGGGGCCAATGTTGGGACGCCGGAGGCGATCGAGCAACTGCGTGCGGTCCTAGGTAGGATAGGAGAGTGGTCCGAAAAATGGCAAATGCCGTTTAACTTGGGTAAATGCAAGGTGATGCACATTGGCTACGCCAATCCCAAGTCGGACTACTCGATGTTGGGAACAATATCGAGGCGACTGATTTGGAAAAGGACTTGGGTGTGCTAATTAGCAGCGACCTTAAGTTTACCAAACAGTGTGTAGAGGTGGAAAAGAAAGCCCAGAAGCTGTTGGGTTATATCAGGAGGCAATTTCAGTTTCGGAACAAGGAGATTGTGCTCTCACTGTACAATTCCCTGGTTCGGCCGCACCTGGAGTATGCCTTGCAGTTCTGGTCGCCCACCCTCAGGAAAGATATTGAGAGGCTGGAGCGAGTGCAGGCGAGGGCCACAAAGTTAATCCCTTCCGTTAGGCATATGGGCTACAATCGACGGTTACGCGCCCTGAACTTGTTTTCGCTGGAAACTCGGAGGCTGCGCGGTCAACTGATCGAGGTTTTCAAGCTCTTACTCGGGTTCAACGATGTCGATTTCAGAAGCATGTTTAGTTTAAATGATAACCCAACTCGCAACAATGTTTGGAGTTGGATTTGAAACGGTTTAGGACTAGTGTGTGTGGGAATTACTTTACGTATAAGATGAACAGTTCCTCTGTGGATCAGTTCAAGAAAAGGTTAGACCAAATCTTACACACTATTTGAGGGTGTAGAAAATTTTCCCTGGCACCCGTTGCCATTGGTACCTCCTCGGTATGGGCCGCAAGGTCTTTTGATGTACTTCTTTTCCTTATATATATATATATATATATATATATATAGACCAATGCTGGTATGACTGTTAAACTCTTTGAAATATGTGTAATGATGAAAGGTCTAACCTTTTCTGGAAGATAGTACTGTCACTAGTTACTTTTTGGCAGTAGATATGCCTTCACTTCCTCGATATAGAAGGGTTCCAGCTAGGCTAGAAGAGGATTGTGTTCTGTCGGAAGACCAGCAAACTCCTGAAGATCTTTACAGAAAGTTAGATTATGAAGCTCTCGATCTCGTTATAATGCCCATAACTGACAGCTTTAACTGAGCAGACTGCAAAATGTATGTCCAGTGTAAAGAGTTGCTTCTCAAGGATGCAAAAGGATGGACGTTCACGTAGAAATATAGAGTGTAACCTCTTCAATACCAACTTTGTACTCACGGGTACCCTTGAACAGATGAACCTACGTGATGTAGTTATTTATATACATGCAATCACTGACATTTGGCTAGTAAATCTTTTATCTCCTCTGTGATCACATAAGCAGAGTTAATTTAGTGATGCCGCCCCCCAATTACCTGCAGTGAGCGTTCGTTTAGTAGTCTCGTACGTATTTGAGCTGGAAAAAGAGGTTGAAAATTTAAAGATCTTCATTACCAACTATAAAGAACTCCAAGATTTATCAGCAAAAAGGTACCTTTTGGTTACTTGTATAATAGGAATGTTTTGTCGATGGGTCTACAGCTGAATGTGTAGCTGACATGAATCAGTAGGGGTATGACTAGGCGCGCACTTGTTACGTCATCTGCAATGTATGATTTCACTAAGGGTGGCTGCTATCATTTTGTGTGTGTTTATTAGAGCTATTTTGCACTCCTGATTGTAAAATCTTGTAATGATAGAATACTAGAACATTTGATAATTATAAGCCGACGAAACGATTAAGAAAAATGAAAGACAACATAAATTATCATGTGAATTGCGAAAAGCCTTTAATTTAGAGGGAAAAATAAAAATATTAACTTTGTATACATTAAGGTTAGAGTTGTTTCTTTAGCTCAGATTTGAAAAATTGATGATTGCGATATATATATATATATATATATTAGATATATATATATATATATATATATATATATATATATACATACATACATTATAACTGCAAACACGCAGTATAATTAACGTAAAGAACGACGCTTTGTATAGAATTATCCGCGCAAGATGAGAGCCAAAGAACGAAACAAATGAAAAAAATGAGGTAACCACCATGGAATCGAACCCGGGATCTTCCGATTGCCGGTCAGATATGATAACCATTACACCACGGTGTGGTTACCTCATTTTTTCATTTGTTTCGTTCTTTTGCTCTCATCTTGCGCGGTTAATTCTCCTATACAAAGCGTCGTTCTTTACGTTATATATATATACAAGGCGTCCCAAAAAAATGTATACACACTTTAACAGCTGATAGCTCAATTGATGTTTCTTTCTTTCCAAGTTAAACCCATTAGAATTAGTAATGGCAGTCAGACTAAGCTTTGAACAAAGGAAATTCATTCTAAAATGCTACTGGAAGTGTGAAAACGCAGTTGAAGTGCAAAGACAGTTTAGGAGGGAGTTTCAAACAGATCCACCAACGCGACTTACCATCACTCGAATTAGAGAAGTTTGAAGCCGATGGAACTGTTCAGAATGTCCACAAGAAGCGATCCGGAAGACCACGGACATCGACATTCGACAAGCCCCACAAAGCAAGAAAGAGTACTGGAAACGTATCACCAAAGTCCAAGAAAATCTGTGCGGCAAGCGAGTCGTGAGGTAGGAATTTCAGAATCGTCTGTCCAACGCATTTTGAAGCGCTGTCAATGGAAAAGTTACATTCCAAGATTAGTCCATGCTATTAATCAAAGCTGGGCACTTGCGGTTTTTTTTGCGGTACTGCGGCTGTACTTTCAGCGATCCTTTGCGGTACTGCGTTATGCGGTACCGGTTTGGTAGTGCGGTAGTACCGCAGTACCGCAGTACCGCAAAAAAACCGCAAGTGCCCAGCTTTGCTATTAATGAAGATGATCCGGACCGAAGAGTGGAGTATTGCGAGTGGTACTTGGCACGATGTGGATGTGGATTGGACGAAGGGGTTTCGTAGAATACCCTCCGCGTTCACCAGACCTCACACCACTAGACTTTTTTTTATGGGGATACTTAAAAGACAAAGTCTACGCTATAAAACCTGCAACAGTCGCTGAATTGAGAGCAGCCATTGAACGAGAATGCACACAAATACCAAACGAAATGTTTCGTGATGTTTGCGATTCCATTGCTTCGCGTTATCAGCAGTGCCTGGACCAGAACGGACGTCAGTTTGAAAACAGGCGTTGACAAAACAATTAAATAATGTCTGTAGATTCTATTACATTTTGAAAATTAAATGTATTTTAATAAACACTGCCTTTATAAGTATTTAAAGTGTGTATACATTTTTTTGGGACGCCCTGTATATATATATATATATATATATATATATATATATATATATATATATATATATATATATATAAAGGGTGTCCCATAAGTCCGGCATCATAGGAGAAATTCATATTTTTCTATTTCTACAAACCATAATTCACATTTTTCTCTTTCTACAGGCCATGTCTGTGAGCAAGGAAGAACGAATCCAGATAATTCTACTCATAGGAAATCGGAGTCAAAGAGAAGCCGCTGCTGAATTTAACAGACTGCATCCAGACCGCGAGCCAATAACACAGAGTTGTGTTAGCAGACTTGTTGCAAAGTTTAAGGAAACAGGATCCATAGAAGTTAAACCACGCAGTGGACCTTCAAGGAGGTCCACTAACGATGATGCAGCGACTGCTATCCTGGCTCATTTTAACAAAGTCCCAATAAGTCTCTTCAGCGATTGTCCGCCGAGACAGGAGTGTCGAAAAGTAGCATCCATCGCATTCTTCAGGCTCACAAATGGCATCCATATAAACTTCAGATCCTACAGAAATTAAGCGAAGATGATCCCGACCGGCGGATGGAATTTTGTGAATGGGCTACGGAACAATATGCTCGGGATGCCAATTTCCCGTCCACCATTCTGTTCAGTGACGAGGCTGTTTTTTATGGAAATGGTGAGGTAAATCGACAGAACACGCGCTACTGGTCTCAAAACAACCCTCACTGGTATACCTCTTCAAAGGAACAAGGTGCATCTCGGGTGATGGTATGGTGTGGCATTTGGAAGAATCGCATCATAGGCCCCCTCTTTTTCGATGAACATGTCACTGGAGGCACCTACCTACGTATGCTCAAGGAAGAAGCATTTCCAGTGTCTTGAACGAAGAAGGAAGTTTCCCAACATGGTTCCAGCAAGACTGCGCTCCTGCACATTACAGCACCCAAGTAAGGGAATACCTGTACCAACAATTCCCTGGTCATTGGATAGGACGTCGAGGGCCTGTGGAATGGCCAGCTAGAAGCCCGGATCTCACGCCACTAGATTTTTTCTCTGGGGCCACTTGAAAGCGCTGGTATACGCAGAGAAAATTAGGAGTGTTGAACATTTGCGGCAGCGCATTATTGGGGCATGTAACACCATTACTCCTGACATCATTCACCGTGTGCTTGCTGACTGGGTATCGCGTCTGAATTTGTGTACTGAAAACAATGGTGGACATATTGAGCACGTTCTGTAAATAAAAGCTTTTGTTTTGCCTTTTTTTATTATTTTTCCTATGATGCCGGACTTATGGGACACCTATATATACTGTATATATATATATATATATATATATATATATATATATATATATATATATATATATCGACAGCTAAAACTAATTAGTTTTAGCTCTCAACATTTGTATAATTTTGTCATGTATTAATTTTAGCTTTTATATATATATATTATATATTATATATATATATATGTTGACAGGTTTAGTAAAAGGGCTTAATAAGTTTTTGTTGAAGGAAGTGAATCAGTTTAAACTAGCAAGCCCTCCACTTTGGTAGAAATATATAAATACTTTTTTTTTGTAAACTTTTTTATTAGAGGATGGCTTTTGTAATGTAGGGGCGTATAGGTCGGGAAGTATGAATTAAAAAATCAATAACAAATAAAAGGAAGAGAGTGGTTGAGCGGTCAGAACTCTGAGAAACACCTCTGTTAATAGCTTTAGGAGAAGAACAGTAACCAACTACAACTGCAGCTATACTTCGTCCAGAAAGGAGATTAGAGATGAGGGTACAGATAGTAGGTTCGATACCGTGGGAGGGACATTTTGACAATTAAAGATTTGTGGTAGAATCTATCGATTGTTTTTGATATGTCTAACGCAATAGCGAAAGTTTCGCCGAGTTCCCGAAAGGAGGATGACCAAGGTTCAGATATGTGCAAGAAGATCACCAGTAGTGTGTCCCTTGTTTAATCCGTACTGACGATCTGAAGAAGATTGTGTGAAGAGAGATGTTTAAGAATCTTCCTAATAATGAGAGATTAAAAATTTGGAAGGGCAAGAAACCAAAGCAATTGGTCATTCGTTGGAGGGTTGAGAGCGGTCTCCTTCTTTGAGACAGGCTGAATAAACGTGAACTTCCAGCAGGAAGGAAGAGTACAAGATAAGAGACAAAAAGGAAGAAAGATAAATTTGTAGTGTGTTCGTTCCTCCATAACCAGAAATTTAACCTCAAGTAATACTTATGTGAAAGATAAAGAGTTGCCAATTAAAGTTAATCATCTTCAGGTCTAATTATATATATATATATATATATATATATATATATATATATATATATATGTTAAACACAGACCGTGCATGGAACAAGGAACTCTTCTGGGAAAATTAAATCCACTATAGTCCGAATAAGTAATGGTAAATGACAAATACCATAGTTTTTTCCTTTTTCATGATTTTAGCCCGACGTGGGCAACGGGTCTCTCGCAAAGAGATCCCATAAATATAACTTCCCTCACCAGCTATCTGCAAAGCAGACAGGATCCAGCTTTGGGACGTGGATCTAGGGTTTAAAGCAAGCCTAGATCCCTACACTCAGAACCTCTATATAAGTAAAAGACTCGTTGCATTCACGTCGTGTTGAATAACTCAAAGAAAAAGGGGGTAACTATTGTATTTTTAGCCAAAAAAACCAAAACTTAAACCTCAACCGGGACATTGAGCGTCCACTTTTCAAGGCACGAAACACGTCCGTTTAGTATACACAAACTCAGAATGGTTCCCTGAGAACATTATATGTTAAACACAGACCGTGCATGGAACAAGGAACTCTTCTGGGAAAATTAAATCCACTATAGTCCGAATAAGTAATGGTAAATGACAAATACCATAGTTTTTTTCCTTTTTCATGATTTTAGCCCGACGTGGGCAACGGGTCTCTCGCAAAGAGATCCCATAAATAACTTCCCTCACCAGCTATCTGCAAAGCAGACAGGATCCAGCTTTGGGACGTGGATCTAGGGTTTAAAGCAAGCCTAGATCCCTACACTCAGAACCTCTATATAAGTAAAAGACTCGTTGCATTCACGTCGTGTTGAATAAATCAAAGAAAAAGGGGGTAACTATTGTTTTTAGCCAAAAAAACCAAAACTTAAACCTCAACCGGGACATTGAGCGTCCACTTTTCAAGGCACGAAACACGTCCGTTTAGTATACACAAACTCAGAATGGTTCCCTGAGAACATTATATGTTAAACACAGACCGTGCATGGAACAAGGAACTCTTCTGGGAAAATTAAATCCACTATAGTCCGAATAAGTAATGGTAAATGACAAATACCATAGTTTTTTTCCTTTTCATGATTTTAGCCCGACGTGGGCAACGGGTCTCTCGCAAAGAGATCCCATAAATATAGCTTCCCTCACCAGCTATCTGCAAAGCAGACAGGATCCAGCTTTGGGACGTGGATCTAGGGTTTAAAGCAAGCCTAGATCCCTACACTCAGAACCTCTATATAAGTAAAAGACTCGTTGCATTCACGTCGTGTTGAATAAATCAAAGAAAAAGGGGGTAACTAAACGGACGTGTTTCGTGCCTTGAAAAGTGGACGCTCAATGTCCCGGTTGAGGTTTAAGTTTTGGTTTTTTTTGGCTAAAAATACAATAGTTACCCCCTTTTTCTTTGATTTATTCAACACGACGTGAATGCAACGAGTCTTTTACTTATATAGAGGTTCTGAGTGTAGGGATCTAGGCTTGCTTTAAACTCTAGATCCACGTCCCAAAGCTGGATCCTGTCTGCTTTGCAGATAGCTGGTGAGGGAAGCTATATTTATGGGATCTCTTTGCGAGAGACCCGTTGCCCACGTCGGGCTAAAATCATGAAAAAGGAAAAAAAACTATGGTATTTGTCATTTACCATTAATTATTCGGACTATAGTGGATTTAATTTTCCAGAAGAGTTCCTTGTTCCATGCACGGTCTGTGTTTAACATATAATGTTCTCAGGGAACCATTCTGAGTTTGTGTATACTAAACGGACGTGTTCGTGCCTTGAAAAGTGGACGCTCAATGTCCCGGTTGAGGTTTAAGTTTTGTTTTTTTTGGCTAAAAATACAATAGTTACCCCCTTTTTCTTTGATTTATTCAACACGACGTGAATGCAACGAGTCTTTTACTTATATAGAGGTTCTGAGTGTAGGGATCTAGGCTTGCTTTAAACCCTAGATCCACGTCCCAAAGCTGGATCCTGTCTGCTTTGCAGATAGCTGGTGAGGGAAGCTATATTTATGGGATCTCTTTGCGAGAGACCCGTTGCCCACGTCGGGCTAAAATCATGAAAAAGGAAAAAAAAACTATGGTATTGTCATTTACCATTACTTATTCGGACTATAGTGGATTTAATTTTCCCAGAAGAGTTCCTTGTTCCATGCACGGTCTGTGTTTAACATATAATGTTCTCAGGGAACCATTCTGAGTTTGTGTATACTAAACGGACGTGTTTCGTGCCTTGAAAAGTGGACGCTCAATGTCCCGGTTGAGGTTTAAGTTTTGGTTTTTTTGGCTAAAAATACAATAGTTACCCCCTTTTTCTTTGATTTATTCAACACGACGTGAATGCAACGAGTCTTTTACTTATATAGAGGTTCTGAGTGTAGGGGATCTAGGCTTGCTTTAAACCCTAGATCCACGTCCCAAAGCTGGATCCTGTCTGCTTTGCAGATAGCTGGTGAGGGAAGCTATATTTATGGGATCTCTTTGCGAGAGACCCGTTGCCCACGTCGGGCTAAAATCATGAAAAAGGAAAAAAACTATGGTATTTGTTATTTACCATTACTTATTCGGACTATAGTGGATTTAATTTTCCCAGAAGAGTTCCTTGTTCCATGCACGGTCTGTGTTTAACATATAATGTTCTCAGGGAACCATTCTGAGTTGTGTATACTAAACGGACGTGTTTCGTGCCTTGAAAAGTGGACGCTCAATGTCCCGGTTGAGGTTTAAGTTTTGGTTTTTTTGGCTAAAAATACAATAGTTACCCCCTTTTTTCTTTGATTTATTCAACACGACGTGAATGCAACGAGTCTTTTACTTATATAGAGGTTCTGAGTGTAGGGATCTAGGCTTGCTTTAAACCCTAGATCCACGTCCCAAAGCTGGATCCTGTCTGCTTTGCAGATAGCTGGTGAGGGAAGCTATTATTTATGGATCTCTTTGCGAGAGACCCGTTGCCCACGTCGGGCTAAAATCATGAAAAAGGAAAAAAACTATGGTATTTGTCATTTACCATTACTTATTCGGACTATAGTGGATTTAATTTTCCCAGAAGAGTTCCTTGTTCCATGCACGGTCTGTGTTTAACATATAATGTTCTCAGGGAACCATTCTGAGTTTGTGTATATATATATATAGCACTAAAATCACAGAATAACACGTGATCGTGGTTGTTTGCTTATATATATATAATATATATATTATATAATATATATATATATATATATATATATTTATATATATATATTACAGTGATTCAAAAATATCGATTATTATATTTTTTCCGGGCCACCCTCTAATTATGTTTAATTTGGTAAAAACGTAATGTATACAAAATTTCAGGTGATTCTAATGTATTTTAGGGGTCGCTACCGTAATCTATACTATTACTTTTCTGTTTACTTTCAGGAAATAGTTTTGAACTGTGACGTTTTTCTTATAATATCTGTTCCGTGTGATAAGTGCGTTAATGCACATAGAGCTAACAGTGCTGAGTAAACACAACACTCTTGTAACCATTTACACTCTGTTGTGACCGAATATTGAGGGTAACCGGCACTTGTACACTGTACTCTCGGTACAGCTATAATTCAGTAGTCGTCTGACTGTCGTGAAATTTTCTTTTCAAAATCATTCGTATGAAATTATTTACATGTTATAATGCGAACTTGGACTTTCAATAAATCTGTTATCAATTTGTTGACGACCTTTTGGTATTAAAATTTCGCCTTCAAATTTGAAACTGATATTAAATTCAGCAGATTTTGCTATTCCTAATTCACAAGTACGTGAAAGAAGAGTAAACTTTTTGGAGATACAAAATAACATGAACGTTATTTTCATTTTATGACATAAATAATTGTGAATTGTGCAGATAAAATATAAGCACATCGGACAAAAAATTAGTCACCACTAATAGCACCGATAGTAGGAAGTTCAAGGTCACACAGAGGGCGCTGATGTAGCATTGGTAAGTGACAAGTAGCGGTGACGTAGCACACAGGATCAGATCTGTTTCGTGAGGTGGTGAAGAACAAAGTGTGTGTTGGATATAGTCTGCAAAATGGGTCGTGAGGCAGACGTAACTCAGTGGCAAAAAGGAGCCATCGTGTTTGGCAGACCCCACGGACACAAAATGTCTGAAGTAGCCCAATTTGTTGGTGTGTCAAAGCGTACTGTCCAGCGAGTTTACAAAGAGTGGTGTAGTTCGCAATCAACTGACAATCGACGGCATAACTAACCAGAGAACAATTGCTCGAAGAAACCAATGAGGTTCTCCAGCGACCAATTTCCGAACGGACATTGCGACGAGAACTGCATGCGATGGACATCTGGAGCAGGGTACCACGGAAGAGGCCGCTGTTAACAGCAAGTCACAAATTGGCACGTTATAAATGGGCTCAGAGGCACAAAAACTGGACTGCGGCAGATTGGAAACGTGTAATTTGGTCCGATGAGTCCCGTTTTTGTTTGTTCTCCAATGATGGGAGGCGACGAGTACATCGCAGGTCCAATGAAGCCTTTAATTCTGAATGCGTCGAAGGTGTTGGTCAGGCTGGAAACAGAAAGTGTAGCGCAGGAATAGACACCCACGGACTCTGGCGGAACTTCGGGACCGGCTGATGAACGAGTGGCAGCAAATCGATGTTCAGTACATGCACAACCTCGTAGAGTCTCTGCCTCGCCGGATTCGTGCGGTTATCAAGGCCAGAGGCGCCGTCACACGTTATTAGGTACATTCTGAGAGGGGTGACTAATTTTTTGTCCGGTGTGCTTATTTTAGCTCAAGTAATAATCATAACAGTAGAACTAATTTTCAGTAGTCCGAAAAATGCGTTCTGAAGTAAGGCATATCTTTTTTGTATGAATAATAAGAAACCTTGAAAAGAAATTTACAATAATAACGTACAATCCTAAGACCCAACCCGAGGGTAAGGCAAGCCAGCCTTGTTCTCGGCCGGTCCCAAGTCCAGATAAATGGGGAGGGTTGGCGTCAGGAAAGGCATCCGACCATAAAAACCCAGCCAAAACCACAATGGTGAGTCTTCAACACGAAAATGCGATGACGGCTAGGGCGTACCCCGTAGGCGACGTACAGAGACCTCGCCCGACCTCTGTGGTGAGGCGAGGGCTACTGCACCAAGAGCGGGTGCGGCTAACGAAGCGAGCTCGGGTGGACCTGAGAATTGCGACGCTGAATGTTGGAAGCATGACTGGCAGAGGAAAAGAGATTGTGGAGTTGATGAAGAAGAGGAGAGTTGGGGTGTTGTGTGTACAAGAAACACGCTGGAAGGGGAACAAAGCAAGAGAACTCAGTGAGGGATATAAATTGTTCTACAGTGGGGCGTCGGTTGAGGGAAGGAATGGTGTGGGTATTGTATTGGCGAAGGAATTGAAGGATAGCATAGTGGAAGTAAGGCGAAGAGGAGATAGACTGGTGACTTTGAGAATGAATTATCGGGAACATGTACTCAATATAATCAGTGCATACGCACCCCAAAGTGGATGTCCGGACGACGTTAAGGAAGCATTCTGGAGGTTATTGGAGGAAGAAATGGAGAGTATTGCCGAGGACGAACGAGTGGTGTTGGGCGGGGATATGAATGGACACGTTGGTGATCATAACGATGGAGTGGTCAGAGTGCACGGTGGTCATGGCTATGGAGAGGCAAACGCGGACGGTGAGCGAGTGTTGGATATGGCTGTATCGTTTGATCTAGCGATTGTAAATACGTTTTTCAGAAAGAGGGAGGAGCATGTTATTACGTACAAGAGTGGAGGCAGAACATCGCAAATTGATTTCATACTGTATAGGAGGGCGCAATTGGCCGAGGTGGGGGACTGCAAAGTTATTCCAGGAGACCATGTGACGCCACAACACCGGTTGGTAGTCATGGATGTGATGTTGAAAAGAGGAAGAAAGACCCGAGGAACAACAGTGAGGAGAATTAGGTGGTACAAACTGAGAGAGGAGGGGAAGAAACGGGAATTTAGAGAGAGAGTGTT
This sequence comes from Bathynomus jamesi, assembly GCA_023014485.1. Classification (NCBI taxonomy): domain Eukaryota; kingdom Metazoa; phylum Arthropoda; class Malacostraca; order Isopoda; family Cirolanidae; genus Bathynomus; species Bathynomus jamesi. The sequence goes on from JAJOZX010000509.1 coordinate 1,068,377, forward strand.
GAGTGAAATCCATGTTGATGAACAGAATGTACAGGATTGGTGGGTACATAATGCGAATGTCATGAGAACGGCAGGTAGAGACATATTGGGGGAAACATCAGGTAAAGTGTGGGAAGATAAGGAAGGATGGTGGTGGAGTGATGAGATCCAAAGAGCACTACGAAGTACTGTAAGAGAGAAACTAAGAAGTTATGGGAAGAATCGAGGAGTGAAGAGTGTAAGGTGGTATATAAAGAAGCAAAGAAACAGGCAAAGAGAGCAGTGGCGAGAGCAAAGGCGGAGGCATATCAGCAGATGTATGAGGATTTAGAGGATCGTGAAGGACAAAAGAAGATATACAGATTGGCTAAGAGCAGAAATATAGATACAAAAGACTTTACACAGGTAAACCAAATTAAGGGAAGGGAGGGGGCGGTGCTGCAAAGAGATGAAGAGATAAAGGATAGATGGAAGGAATATTTTGAGGAATTATTAAATAAAAAAAACCCAAGATCTTTCTATGAGGATGGATTACCAAATGTAGCTATGACAGAACAAGTGGGGAGGATGGAAGTGAGTCGCGCTCTGAATAGGATGAAAAATAACAAAGCGACTGGCCCGGACGAGATACCAGCCGAGGCATGGAAGGCACTGGGAGATGAGGGGGTGGATCTGGTGTGGGATCTAATGCAGAAGTTGTTTGACCAGGAGGTGATTCCGGATGAGTGGCTGACCAGCATCATAGTGCCTATATTCAAAGAGAAGGGAGATGTACAAGATTGCACGAATTATAGAGGGATCAAGCTAATATCACATACAATGAAGATATGGGAGCGAATAGTGGAGAGTAGGTTGAGAGACGAAGCGGAAGTGTCAGTTGAACAGTTTGGATTTATGCCGGGAAGGAGAACGACAGATGCAGTTTTTGCATTGAAACAGTTGGCAGAGAGGTACAGAGAGGGGCAGAAGGCGTTGCACATGGTTTTTATTGACTTGGAGAAAGCATATGATAGGATACCACGGCAAGAAGTTTGGAGATGCTTAAGGGAAAAGATGGTACCGGAGAAGTATGTTAAACTGATCAAAGGGATGTACAGGGGAGTAACAACTAAGGTGAGGAGTAGCGTGGGTGTGTCAGAGAGCTTTGGGGTGGAAGTTGGTCTGCACCAAGGATCAGCTTTGAGCCCCTTCCTTTTCAATGTGGTATTCGATGTGTTGACGGACAGGATTAGAGGGGAGGCGCCGTGGTGCATGATGTATGCAGACGATGTTGTGTTAAGTGGGGAGACGAAAGAGGAGGTGGAGCAGCAGTTGGAAAATTGGAGAGAGGCGTTGGAAAGTAGGGGGATGAGAATTAGCCGAAAGAAGACCGAATATATGAGATGTGATGTGCAGCAGGACCGAGGAGGGAAGTGACATTGAGTGGAGAGCGTGTGGAGTATTTTAAATACTTGGGGTCAACAGTGGATGCAGAGGGGGGAGCAGAGAGAGGGATAAACTGTAGAATACAGTCGGGGTGGAAGAACTGGAGAGACGTATCAGGGGTGCTCTGTGATAAGAGGGTCCCAGTGAAACTGAAGGGAAAGGTATTCAAAACAGTGGTGAGGCCGGCAATGTTGTATGGAATGGAGACTGTGCCAATGAAGAAGAGCAATGAAAGAAAAATCGATGTGGCTGAAATGAAGATGTTGAGATGGATGTGTGGAGTGACGAGGAGGGACAGGGTCAGAAATGAGCATATAAGAGGAACAGTGAAGGTGGCGGAAGCATCTAAGAAGGTGCAGGAGGCTAGGCTGAGGTGGTATGGACACGTCAGGAGAAGAGAGGAGGAGTATGTGGGGCGCAGAGTGTTGGAGATGGAGTTGCCGGGACGGAGAAGAAGAGGAAGACCGAAGACGAGATGGAGGGACTGTGTGGTGCCGGACATCAGGGAGAAGGACTTGGAGGAGGACGTGGTATACGACAGAGGAGAGTGGAGAAGACGAACCAAAAATAGCGACCCCATGTAAAGATGGGATAATAAGCTGCGGAAGAAGAAGAAGAAGAAGTCTGACTGTCGTGAGTGTAAGAGGTTCTGCTGTCGACTCTTGTCATGGAACCCCGCCATCTTCTAGCAGGGGTACTGCTATGCACACAAGAAAAGATACTAATGTTTGGCTTATTGGACAACCATCAGATACACTTAAAACAACAGTTCTTCCATCAAAGCGAGAAACTATGGCTTTGTTTATGACTTACAGAAACAAAAAACAAACAATTCGAGAAGCCTGCTTGTCTACTGCAAATGATGTGTTGGCAGTATGGGGAGGAGCACGAATTCCAACTAGAAAGAAGTCGCACGTTGTTAACAAAATTGAGAAACTGTTCAAAGAATGGCAAGGATTAAAGAAAAATAAAGAGAATAAGGCGAAACAATAAAAAAATTTATTAGATAAGCAAACCAAATGGAACCAAGAATTATATAGCCTGTTTGATAAAGCACATGCAGATGCTATGAAGCTAATTGATATTGAAGAAGATAAGCTATTTCTAAAACTCCAGCGAGAACAGGGGCGAAAAGGAAAAATGGATGGGATTGATAAAGAGTTTGCAAAGAAAGAAAAGTATGCTAAGAAAAAGGAAGAACAATTAAACATAAGAAAAGCAAGAGAAATGTCAAGATTTGAAGAAACTGTAGTTCTCAGTGACTCAACTAGCAGTTCTGGTGCTGAAAGACAAAATACAACATCTGATGAAGAGTTTACGGTTGATCCTAGTGAACCATCCACCTCAAAACAGACTGTACGAAAGAAGCAAAAATTGCTTGATGATACATTGCTTGCAGCCCTTCATGTAACAAAAATGAGCAATAGAAGTGCATCATTAGTGATGATACCAACGATTGAAGGTCTTGGAAAAAATGCAGAAGAATTCAATGTCAGTTATTCATCTATTAGAAGAGCAAGAGAAAAATTTCGGAAAAAATTTGGAGAAAATTTAAAGAAAGAGTTTAAAGCTGATGTTCCTTTAACCATTCATTGGGACGGAAAACTGATAGAAGACATGACGGAACGAGAAGTTGTTGAACGACTCCCTATACTGATTTCAGGAGATGGCATTGATCAACTTCTTGGTGTTCCAAAAATCACTGCAAGCACAGGAGAACTAACTGCAAATGCCGTCCATCAAGCTTGTTTGGATTGAGATATCTCAGACAAAATAAAATGCGTGTTTTGACACCACAGCATTGAATACAGGTCGTAGAAATGGTGCCTGTGTTCTTCTAGAACAGAATATGAACAAACGTATGCTGTGGCTGGCCTGCAGACATCACATACTAGAAATAGTGTTAGAAGCTGTTGTTTCGCATTCATTGCCTGCATCATCAGGACCTGATATTGCAATTTTCAAACGATTTAGAATGAAATGGTCAAAATTAGACACAAAAAACTACAGAACAGTATTAGATGATCCAAATGCCATACCCAGTATTACTGATATAAAAGCAGAAGTGATTGAGTTTGCTACCACTCAACTTGAAGAACATCAACCTCATGACGATTACAAAGAATTGCTGGAACTGACAATCATTTTCCTTGGTGGAGTACCAAAAAGAGGAGTTTCATTCAGAAGACCAGCTGGCGTTCACCGAGCAGGATGGATGGCAAAAGTCATTTATGCCATTAAAATTTGGTCGTTTAGAACACAATTTAAATTAACACCCAGAGAAGAAAAAGGTCTTAGAGATATCTGCTTCTTTGCTGTACACATATATGTTAAATCCTGGTTTACAGCGTCAGTTTCAGTTCTCGCTCCTCGTCTCGATTTAGAGATGTTGAAGAAATTCAGAGGAGTTAATATCATTTGCTTTCTTTGATGATGGCGCGCTACACCAAACTAAAAACCGAATGAAGCAAGCATTGCAAAACGGCGCCGAACCAAATACAGAGAAAAAAGTGGTTATTGACCCTGAAGTTATTGAAAACAGAGAACTGGAAGACTTTGTTAGTGCATATAGAAAAGAATTTTTGAATAGACTTGGTTTACCATCAACGTTTCTTAATAAGAACTCTGAAGAGTGGAATGAAGATGGCTGTTACAACAACGTAAAGCAAGTCATAAGAAAAATTCAAGTTGTTAATGACAGTGCAGAAAGAGGAGTTAGATTAGTCGATGAATACAACAAACTAATCACAAACGATGAAGAACAGAAACAGTATCTCCTCCAAGTGGTAAAGAAATATAGAGCTGCTCTTCCAAATAAAAACAAGACAATATCATCATTAGGAAATTAACAGTGAAATATAATGAACAAAAGGTTATTATTATTACGGAAGTCTTATTATTATTACAGAAGAACTGTCAATTTGAAAATGTAGAGTGGTTATGATAGGCCTACCGGGGAACTTCCACTTAAAAAAAAAAGGTAACGCGCCGTATGCTTTACGGCTGGAAACAGCATATATTTCTTATTTTGTGTCTGATTTTCAACTTATGGTAGCGACCCCTAAATTTTATTTTTTTAATTCAAAATTTGCATGCATTACGTTTTTACCAAATTAAACATAATCAGAGGGTGGCCCGAAAAAAAAATCAAAAAAATTTTTCCGGTCAATTTTTGAATCACCCTAATATATATATATATATATATATATATATATATATATGTGTGTATGTATATATATATATATATATATATATATATATGTGTATGTATATATATATATATATATATATATATATATATATATATATTATATACATACACACACACAACTAATTTAGGTTCACAGAATTCTGAACTCGCAGACTCACATGATGATCAGATTTTTCATTTCTGAAATCTGAACTTTTAACGAATTAGCATCCCAATTTGTTTGTATCTACGGTAGGGCATGGAAAATTAATCATTTTTAGGAAAAAAGTGATGAATAATTAAATTTTCTAATTAATCAATGATTAACTTATTAAATATGAATAAAAATTAAATGCTTCTGAAAAGAGTAAGAAAGAACTTTATTGTTTCTGTTGCGTGCGATAAGACCGAAGAAAACATTTTACTCAAACATTTAGTTTGTTTTATAGTTCAAGAAATCAGACATGGGCGGAATAGATAATTTATATATGCAAAAAGGTGCCAAATTCAAATGATACATTACAAAATTTAAGGTAGAATGATACTGAAATTATAAGGAAAATTAATCATTTCCATCATTTCCTAAAAATATATTTTGATTAATTAATGATTAAATTCAAAACAATGATTAACTGATTAATCAGAATCACACCCTAAATACCTATAACGTTTGAGTGCTTGCCTACCTAACTGTTTATCGATGGTCAGGTACATATATGAAATGAGGTTATTGGATGATAGTTAATATGTTTTAAGCGAAAATTTTCATTTGAAACATTGATTGTTTTAATGTAATTTAGTCATAATGATGGCAATATCGTTGTTATTTAATATTTGCAGACCTGTACACTTTGTACGAGCTACCTTGGTATTTATTAAAGAGTAATCATGTTTACATACTCATGCATCAGACAACCTTTGGGTACATTTCGTTGTTTCAGGTATATTACATACCAACATCTATGTGGTGAATGCTTACCTAGAGAGATATGTAGAAATGAAGGTAAGTTTTAAACTACTGTTACTACTGCTACTACTAATACTACTACTACTAATAATAATAATAATAATAATACAGTTTTCCCCTACGCCCAACTTCTTACTTGCAGCAGATAAATGGTGTACATTCTGTTGGAAAATGGGTACAAATCGACCACAGACATCAGAAGTCATATATATATATATATATATATATATATATATATCACAGGGAATACATGGATTTAGAATAGTGGATTTTGGACTATTTTTTGGTCGACAATCTTTGCTACGGGATTAAGTACTAGAGTTATGCCCTGAAAAATTCACCACACATTTTCTATTAATTGAAAATATTAAGAAAGTTCATTTTCGAGACAAACCATCTTATCTGGTTATTTATATATATATATATATATATATATATATATATATATATATATATATATATATATATATATATATATTTTTTTTTTTTTTTGTGTGTGTGTGTGTGTGCGCGTGTGCGTGTGTTATATATTGCTAATGGTATGATAATGTTGATAAACTTAGTAGGACTATAGGAAATGAAATAGCATGATTAAACAGTATATTGTACACGTCATGCTACTTAAAAGATTGAGATGCTAGCTGTTTTGTAGAAATCAAATGATTAAGTTAAATAATCTTGTACATAAATAGTAATAATGATAATGATAATAATGTTTAAGTGGATGTTTAGAGATGGAATTGATGATTCAGTATTTGAATCTATTCGAATATGCATGCATGACTAGGCTGAATTATGGAAGATGTATTTTCATGCATAGCTTAGAACAGCCGCTATAGTTTAACTGGATGAACTATGAGGAAAGATAACGATATTTGAAATTATGAAATATAAAATGCATGTATTCGCAATCATTCTAGTGTTTTTAAAAGGGTGATATATATATATATATATATATATATATATATATATATATATATATATATAGCTATGATAATATTTACTGTTCATGATGTTTGTTACCATGTTACTATACGATTGGAATGAAATATAATAGCTTCCCCTTAGGTTAGATAAGTGAAATTAAAATGTAATTATTTAATAGTTTCTTGATCTATTTCGCGTAAATTTATAGTATTACACCCGTCTCTCTTTGGAGGTGAAATTTATGTTTTTCCTATGGTTTTTGATGTGTTTGAACGAATCTGACCTTCAAAGCCGTCGGAAATGACTCGTTTTTTAGATAACCCCCCTCCCCCCTCCCCCCAGCCGGCAATCGAAAACGAGTCATTTCCGACGGTTTTGAAGGTCAGATTCGTTCAAAACACATCAAAAACCATAGGAAAAACATAAATTTCACCTTCAAAATTGACCTAACCTAACCTAACCTAACCTATCCTAACCTATCAGGCACTCCACCACAGTTCTGTGGTCCCATATGGCTGAGGAAATGATTCACAAAAAGAACAATTTTCCACGGAGGAATATTAGTATTGTCTAGAAAAGAACCTTTAAAATCTGAGACAGAATAATCACAGTACCGTCTTTTCTTCGTTTTAGGCACAACGTAACTTTTTCTACAACGCCACAGTCTCTGGTCTTGACGATACGTACACTCCGTTTTACAATGTGGACACTTCACTACTGTCGGTAGAACACCGTGAGCACGCAGAAACTCAACACTTTTTTCTAAATTTTCATAGAAAGCGACAATACAGCGGTAATAATCGAACGAACACATGTCACACGAAGCCATTCCGGTAGCAAACTAATTCAAATTCGAAATGGATGGAGCGCAGTGATTGGGCAGACATGTGACGGCAACACAAACGAACACACAAACGAACGTACGAACACACACTAGATACACACCAAAAAAACGTTTATATCTCGAAAATGAAGCATTTGCGACGGAAACGCTATAGAAGAAAAGTGTCTTAGAATTAAAAAGTCTACCTAATGAATATATAATAATTGCTGGACGTTAGACGGGTGTAATACTATAATAATACCCTATTTCGTAATACAAATATTAGAACAAGGCAAAATTTGTTTATGAGTTGACTGTTTATTCTAATTTTATTTTGTGTGGTATCGTTATTAATAATATAATCCGAGATCGTGGATAGCATTAAAGAAATCCTTACGATTTGCCTTATATTACAATTCATATATACCAAATATATATGTTGGTTACGTTTATTAATATATGTATATAAATATATCAGCAGAATCCTGTTGCTCCAGAAATGGATCTTTTGCACGAACACTTCCAGAAAGATAAAACTAACGGGTTCACGAACACGGCAGGACGTGCCGGAACGTTGCGTAAGAAGTACTCGAATGTTTGTATGTTTTTGCATGCTTTTGTCTGAGTTTGTTTGTTTTTGCGTCATGAACGACCATGCTAGGATCACACAGGAGGATTTTTTTTCCCGTGAAAGAAGGCAATGATGATTTTTTAAGGAGGAAGGCGAGGATGAATCTTTTTTTTTTTAAGGAAGGTGAAGACGAATCCTTTTTTAAATTACTTTTTTTTTTCAGGAGAAGGGGGCCCCGCAAGGGGCCCTGAAGGGTCAAGTGCCCTTCATTAAGACCTGTGAGACCCCTTAAATGGGTTAGGAACTTAAGGAATGGGGGCCCCTTATAACGGAGGCCCCCTATAACGAAGGCTAAGGCCTCCAGGGGCAGGATTCAAAGCACCCCAACTACCTCATCCGAAATGTGAAGATACTACTCCTGGGGGTTCTGTCCTGTCACCCACTCTTTTCCTTTTATTTATCAGTGATATGTTAAGTTGCACTTCCTGTCCTATCCACTCCTTTGCCGACGATTCCACTGTTCACTTCACCCATTTCACAAAGCGCCTCTCTCAACAGGCACTGAATACTTCGCGTGGGACGGCTATAATTGTTTTTTTTTTGTTTTTTATGACCTCCAATATTTCAAACGCAGAGTGTCCAGGTATCTTGAAAAACCTGCGCCTTGATTTTGGCGCTCTTCTTTTGGGGTTGGTCTGTTTTTGTGGACATTCTTCCTTGACTCTTCCTTCACGCATAAAAAATATATGCTGTATATCTATACAGTATATAAAACATTAGATTCTTTAAAAGCATTACTATGTTCCCAAGAGGCGTGCAAGAATATAAATTTTTATCAGCTCAGAAGTGTTATAGTTGTTTATAAATTAGAAATGGCTTTGTTTTCACGTTATTTAGGTTTCATTGTGTATTTTCTGTACGTTACATTAATAATAAAGTTAAAGGAGCTTTTGTATGAGGCGCATCTCATTGAGAATATAGAGAATGCTATTTAGTTTCAACATAAAATTCAATGTGTACATATATCAGGGCCGTAGCCAGAAATTTTTTTCGGAGGGGGTTATATGAACCTATATATACCTAGGACGTCCTAGGTACAGTATATACATAATTATATATATATATGTGTGTGTGTGTGTATATATATATATATATATATATATACATATATATATATATATATATATACATACTGTATATTCAACAACGATATGTAAATTGTTTACATTACCTTACAAGACGATATTTAATTTTCTCTTCCTTTTTGACATTTCTTGAAGAACATCCTCTGGTTGTATTTCTAATTGACGGTGAATGCTCATTAAGGCCAAACCATTCAGTCTCTCTTCAGAGGAAGAATTTCTTATGTAGGTTTTAAGTCGTCTTAGCGTTGAAAAGGATCTTTCTGCAGTGGCCGTAGTTATTGGCAGAGGGGCACCTATTTTCAAAAATGCATGAATTGTAGGGAATATTTCTTCATTGCATTCATTTAAAGAAGTAATGAAATCGATGGGCTTTTCATTTTGGTCTCTCCAAGTTCGTCTCCACATCTTCAGTTCTCATCTCCACCACCAATCCTAAACCGCAGTAAAGCGCGGAAATTTCCATCATTTTGTTGATTTTCTTCCAAAATCCCAGCATCGCTATCACCCCGCAATGCAATTTCTTGTCGGCCACACAAAATAATGGTTTCAATAATTGGCATGAGTTTTTTTCTGTTTTCTGAGGTTTTTTGTCTTTTGGCACTGTCTAAGGTTGTACAGATATCCTTTTTTTTTATTTTCAAACACTGAAAAAACATTTTGTGCTTTAACACAGCTGTCTTTGTGATAATTGCTAGTTTCGTGCTTGCGGAAATCCTCTTTTGCATCTTTCCAACGCATATACGGAGCATTAACTAGAGCATTCAGTCTTTTGTGATTTCCTTTACCAACTTCTACATTTTTTGCAAAGACAAAACAGTACTTGCAGAATGCACCTTCACTTGCTCGAGAATATGCAAGCCACTTAAATTCAGTCAGCCACTTCCTTTGAAATTTTAAGTTTCTTTTACCCGGCAGAAAACGTGCCAATATCCAAAGACATTTGTGACTCGCACACCGAGGAAACAACATTTTCAGTTTTTTCACTTCTATTTGAAGTTTCACCACTGTCAGGAGGACAGATTAAATCAGTGTTTGTTTTCTTTTTTGTTTTAGGCTCAAAATAATTTTAAACACTTGGTTGCCTCTTCTTGGCAATATTGTAAATAGGTCACAGACTCACAGTACCCACAACACGTGAAAAACAAAGGAAGTAAACAGCATGACTGACCGTATATTAGGAATTGACATCATGAGTGACGACTGCACATGGCCAATGGGCACAGTAATAGAAAATGACGTCATTCGTGACGTAGGCAAGAGGACCAATTAAAAGCAAGCAAACTTAAGAGTCGGAAGCGTAAGTTCATTAATCGTCATGAGCTCCTTATAGAGTTCGGTGAGTCGGAAATGTAAATCCATTCCAGAAAATAAGAGCTCCATGAAAGGGGAGTAAGCAGAGAGAAGTATTTTGTCTGAATATATTTCTAAGTTTGGGAAGAATTTCGGGGGGGATATATCCCCCTATACCCCCCTTTCTACGGCCCTGATAATATATATATATATATAATGTTATAATGTTATAATGTTTCAGACCAACAAAGACCCTAGGATCCACTCATGGCTGGTCTACCTAACTGTGTTCGTAATCGTGTATTGTGTATGTCCTCCGTGGTGGCGGAGGGGACCTACAATTTTACGTGGGTTCCGAACCACAAGAACATAAGAAATTTATGTAAAAACTGCCGGTAAATTGGCAACGACCAATTTTTACGAAACTAAATAATTATCAATTTAAAACTAATTAATTATCGATTTAAAACAAAAGATAGAATCTCTGGATCCAGAGGATCAAGTCATATATATATATATGTGTGTGTGTACACACACACACTATATATATATATATATATATATATATACATATATATATATATAGTAAACAGGGGTTAGGTTCCTCGAGAACGGCGCGTTAGGTAAATCCGCGTTGGACAAACTTAATACTTTATGGGATAAATGGGGATACGTGAACGCGGCCGCGTAAAGTTTCCCATTAATAATTAGATACGTAGATTTTTTATTCACACAAATGAATTTCCTTACCTATACTGTATATGACATAAGAACATAATAGGTGTTCTTCCAATATGTGCTCTACCGCGAAATTTACATTCCAATACGTGATCTACCTTAGATTATTCGGATTAGCAGCAGGTACGTTAGTTAGCCTTATAAGGCTAACTAACGAAAATATCACGACTTAACCTAACCAATCGTCAAGGGCGTATAGTTGACCTAACGATTGGTTAGGTTAAGTCATGATATTTTCGTTAGTTAGCCTTATAAGGCTAGTTTCACGGTAGAGCACGTATTGGAATATGGTAGATCACAGTTTCGCGGTAGAGCACATACTGGAAAAGCACCACATAATAAAATCATAAGCATAATGATATTTACATATGATAAATAAAAATATATTAAATGAAAACAGCACGTGCCTTTTCTTCATTCTTTCGGATGATGCGTATGGTAGACTCATTCACGTGATACTCGCGGCCAAGTGATGTTATGCTCATACCACCACGCAACTTATCAAGAATCTTTATTTTTTTCGGCTAATGTCATAACCTTACGACTTTTCTTCTCTTCACTATCACTTGCAAATGCTTTACGTTTTGGTGCCATACTGCAGTCTAACGGTAATAGCAAAACAACGGCAAGATACGACAAAAACAATCTAACACAACTTCACTTCACGCGTACAGTACTACTGTATTAGAAAGTGTTTCGCGGGCCTTGTATAATCAAATTTTCCGCTTTCGGCAAATAAATGTTAGCATTATTTTTCCGTGTATAAGCAAATTCGCGCTGGACAAACACGAGTTGGACGAGAGTTTACTATACAGTATATTAGGCCGGGTCGAAATTTTATAATGAAAAGGTACATAATGCGAGGGGTTTGAATGGAACACAGGAACCGCCTCATAAATTATTTTCGCTGTTTAAAGCCTCCTATCCCTGGCACAATTTTTCACTTTTTGACCTATACTGAAGAATAGTCCATTTATACGAGACTTACTCTACATTCAGGTAGGTTTTTTGATGACATAAATCTTTATTAACATATAATATTTTATTTAATAATGTACAGTATTAGGAAAATTAATGAAGTACAACAATATATTCAGAAGAAAAAATTAGAGGCATAATAAATGTGCTAAAATTCAATTCACTTTTTCATTGTTCCTTATCACATCAAAAGGGAAGAAATTTTCAATATCATTAGGAAGTTTTATTTCATGTTTCTTACTCATTCCACTGGACCTTCCATTCAAACTTGGGCAGTTTTCGCCTTGATTCTAATGAGTTTAAGATAAACTTTTGACGGTTGAAATATCCTATTCTTTCCTGACATGCCTTTGTTACTAGGTCCACTGCCCTTTCCACATTTTGACTGTGGTATGGAAAAGAAGCTATCTCCAGTGGCTTACATCGAGCCTGTAGTAGCTCATCTTCGCTAAAATTGTTTAGCAGCGGTGGAGGAGTAATGATCTCTTTTTGCCAATCGATCATCTCGGTGTAGTCAGTAGATTGGAAATTGAGGGTTCGAGGCAACTCAAAGTTTGTGGCACCTGAAAATCCTGTTCTTGAAAGGATGATTTTCTGAATAGCTTGCTCCCTAATTTCTAGTCTCTTGTCAGTTACCATTGATATAAGTATATTTTCTGGGTGGGCAAAGTAGGCGTTATTCTTTAATACTGGTTCTATGATTGACCTATGTTATTCATCTAAATTTCGAAGCAAGCACATTAAATGCCAAAAGTTATATGCACCATCAGTTGCATTAGGATGAGATTTTATCCAAAACCACCCTGGAGCATAGAACTGCATAATAATCTTACTATATCTTGAAGGTTTTTATCGGGATTTGGTGTTGAGATATATAATCGAAGGACCCTTTGGCTAGAGTTAGCCAGTGAGCATGGTGAAGGGTACCTGGGGATCGAGTGGACAGATCTTGAGAAGTGTCTCCAGTTTGCACTGCCAGACACATATCATAGAGATATCTTTGATCACTGCTTAGCTCCTTCACAACATTTGCTGGAATTTCTTTAATGTTTCCTTTTACGCGAGAATATTTGACTACCTCCAATTTTGTTAAATCTGTTTTCAGTTTATTCCCAATTGAACACACAAAACTATTTGGACCTGTTGTTTTACCATCAATGGCTTTGTAGACGTGCATAAAAGGTAGCTCATTCAAATGCAAGAGGCACACCAACCACTGCACTGGTCTGTTAAGATGAATTTCAACCAGTTTTATGGCTCCACCAATTTTTCCTGTATTTACAGGAGTACCATCACACAGTCACACAGTAAAGCTTTGAGAGTATCTGTGCTGTTCGAGTCTGTAATAATAGTTATCAACTCTTCTGCTATGCAGCGAGCAGTTCCATTATTTGTTGTGATATGGTCTACATAGATGCTTCCAGGTTCTTTCACAATAATATAATGTTCTTCTTTTATCTTTCCACTTTTAGTTAATGTGTTATCTTTCCTTCCATCAAATCCAAGGCACTCCATATTCAGATTTTCGGATTTAGGCCTAAGAGTATTTGTTTCACCCATGCGATTTCTTTCTCTTTCTAATTTCTTTGTCAAGCAAGTTGGTGTGGTTAAGGATCCCTATATCTTTTAAAGCTGCATTGACTATTGCAGCTGCAGCTTTACAACTTACACGATAACGATCTGCTATTAATGGAAAGTTTTTATAGGAGTGCCTGTTCTGAATATTCTCAGTCAATTCTAAATCGGCCTCATAATCTACATCCTGACTCTCTGAATCTACATCCATGTCTTCTTCGGTATTTTCTATAAATTCCGATCGTAAAACATTGGTGGCTTCAGTCATTTCTTCTTGTGCTTTCAGTTGACGGTTTTGTGCTTCTTGGGCTCTTGCTAAAGTTCTCTTCTTTGTTGAACTAGCTATGCGATCAATTAGTCCTAACTGATTTTTTTCTTTGTTTTTGACCCACAAAAGACTCCCGTTCTGCCATTGGTATTTTATCCTTACACCTGCAAGATTTCCTATCAATTCCCTTATCATAGCATTCACAAGAAGATATATCAAACATTTCATCATGCTGAGCTACTTTTAAGGCAAAACTTTCATTTCCTCGATGTAACAGCACCTTGTTCAATTTTGAGGCTTCTTCTATTAGTCGACTGACTTTAAAATAGACACCTTTGGTGTTAATCGTAGGAAAAGAAAATTTCATCCAAATGTCTTCAATATCTTTTACAACAACCCTGTAACAATCATTAGCAGTTGCTGATCTTTTTGAGTTAGCTTCTTCACGACGGCGCACATAAAGGTAATGTCTCACAACATCTGCTTTTGAAGGAGTCATGGCTGCTAGGAATTCCATAGGCTATCCAACGACTGCATTTGAGGACTTGCTTCTAATAGTCATAGTTTATATTCAGAAGTAAAATCAAATTATATGTTATTTATAATTTATGATAATTCAAATTATAATTCCAAATGCAAATTATTTCTGTTCATCTGAAAAATTATTTCTATTTATTCGAAACATAAAAATATCAAGCATTAAACAAACAACTTATCATGTAACATATAACAACATTAAACATATGCAAATATGAAGGTAAAAAAGGGAGGAGGGGCATGTGCTATGGGTAGCAGGGGTAGCACATGCTTGATATTTTAATATTTTAAGATGATAAAATGAAACTTCTCACGTAGTGTACTGTTTAAGAAATAAAAAATTTCCCATTTTCGGCCCGGCCTACTAAATATATATATATATATATATATATATATATATATATATATTTATCGGGTGGGCAAAAAAAAAGGGAGACCTCGAACTTTGGCTGTAAAATCAAAAGTTATTGTCAGATTTCAATATTTTTTTTCACACCCCACAATTAAGTAAATTTCCTATATGGTGAGTGGATTTCAAAGAAAACTAATGAAAATTACGGATTTATTAAACATTTCTTTATGCCAGTGGAAATTCTCCATTTACACTATCGGCAAAAAAAAAGGGAGACCTTTTAAATCCTTCATATCTCGGCAAATACGGTACATAGAACAAGGTAATATTAGGTAGTACTAGGTAATTTTATGGTTTGTACGCCATCTTTTAGCATCTCCTGTTTTATCGATTTTCTTGAGAAGCTTGTCCAAACCTCCTGCAGTTGGCTTACGTTAATTAAAATCGCTTTAATTATTGCAAGATTTTTCTGGAATATTCGCCATAAATCCAATTTCTCAGCTAAAATGCCAAAAGATGGCATATAAACCATAAAATTTCCTAGTACTAACATACTAAAATTTCATGGTTCTATTTACCGTATTTGCCGAGATATAAAGGATTTAAAAGGTCTCGCCTTTTTTTTGCCGACCCGACAATGCAGTAGTGGTGTAAATGGAGAATTTCCAGTGGCATAAAGAAATGTTTAATAAATCCATAATTTTCATTAGTTTTCTTTGAAAATCTGACCATAACTTTCGATTTTACAGCCAAAGTTCGAGGTCTCCCTTTTTTTTTGCCCACCCTATATACATATATATATATATATATATATACATTATATATATATATATATATATGATGAATAAAACCACAAAGGAAAAGAAACACAGAATGGTGCTCAAGCGCCTTCGTCTAATGACATCCCGTGGCAAATTTGGTAGCTCTAGGTCAAACTGTTTGCGCTTGCATAAAGGACATACAAACAGACAGGCGAAAATATATATAAATATATATATATATAAAATAATAATTATATATATATATATACATAATAATAATTATATTTATATATATATACCTTTGGTAACCTTTGGTTAGCTTCCGCCCGAATTGTTCATTCTGAAGAAGGTCAAGCTTTTCACTCCGCCTTAGTCCTACAGTTTAACGTGGAATCCGAACCACGCCCCATCAGCAGCGCAGCGTCTTAACCACTAGGCCACCTAGGGTACCCATTTATCTACCAACCACTTTCTTTATTGTGTGGAAGGATGAACAGCTGGGTTTTGCTGCGCGCCGGCTGCCGTCGAGTCTCGAACCCGGGGCGATGGATTCGTAGTCAGCGACGCTAACCACTACACCACCACGGCTCATAATATATATATATATAATACGACATATATATATAAAATACGATATATATATATATATATATATATATATATATAATATCGAAGAGTATTGCATTTTTCCCACACAGGCGGGAAAATATTTTGGGTTTCTCTATTCGAAGCCATTTTGGGACCTTTTATCGAAAGCCAATGAATCTGGAAATCTTTATTGGGGTCCAGAAACAAAGTTAATTGTTTTGGGAACGTATAAATAAAGCTGAAATGGAGGAAGCACCAATAACACTATCACTTATTTGTTGATAAGAATTAAGAATTGTTCGCCAAATACAATGCATTCATTTGGTAACTGATCACATACAGGTTGTGAAATGAAAATGAAAATGGAAACTCGGGATTGTGTTTATTATGTACTTTAGATTTATTTTTATTTTCGTATTTCTTCAGTAATTTGCGAAGAAATTAATTTAATTATATTTACAGATTCATTGATCAAATATTACCATGAAGATTTTAAATCGCGTATTATGTACTCTATATATGTCATGAGTTACACATTTAAAAACGTGAAAGAAATAAATTATGCAAACTCATAATGAAAAGCGATTCCAAGGCATTTCGCGTATTAAGCACTACAACTTGTCAGGTGTATTGCTTATTAATACCAAAAAAGGCCTCTGAATTCACTTTCATTTATCACTGAAGTTTGCATCGTATATGTATTTATGTATATGAGGGGTCAAAGGCGGATGCCCTCAAAAGCGCCCCCACCCCCATAGAAGAAGAAGAGAGCCAAAATTAAGGTCCGGGGTTTTCGAGAGGACAAGAGCGTTTGCAAAATGGGAGGTCATAGACAGGAGGAAAGATGGATTGAACAAGATTGTTCCTCAGTTGACTGGTTGAGGAGATGAAAGATTGAATACCGATTAACTCTTGCGTTAGAGAGTTGGACAGAAAAGGAGTGAGAAAGTATAGAAAGTCTGGTATTGCGTACTCTCCTTAAAGGAGGAGGCATGCAATTAGAGAATTCAGAAGAGCAATGTCCGTTATATTAGCGATTGTAAAGCGAGAGTGAGGCAACATTGCGACAAAGAGAGAGGGATTCAAGACAGTGAGTAAGAGGCGGGGAATTGATGAGAAGAAAAGCCTTTCATTCCACACGGTGAAGTACGGCTCTATTGGTTGAGCCACCCTACACATGAGAAGTGTACTCCATACAGGGGCGAACAAGATCCCTGTACAGAAACAGCAACTGAGTGGGGGTGAAGAAACAGCGACAGCGGTACAGAACACCTGATCTCTTAGAAGCTGTTTTAGAAAGAGAGTAAATGTGATCTTTCCAGGAAAGATCGCGAGATAAGGAAACGTTAAGAATGTTAAGAGAAGAGGAAATATTGAGTTTTTGTGTTGTTGAAGGTAAAGGGAAAGTCGTGTGGAAGCCACAAGGTTTTCTCTGCCGCAATCAGAGATAGCAAAAAGATCAGAGGTCAGGTGCTCCATAGCCGTCCAACTCGAATCATGAAGTGACTGTTGTGAGGGACGCTTTGGGAAGCGGGTGAAGAAGTGAAGAATGGAATCATCGGCATAGCAGTGAATAGGACAGGCAGTGCGAATTAAAAGATCATTAATAAATAAAGGGAAAAGAGTGGGTAACAGGACAGAACCCTGAGGAATAACACTATTGATAGCATTAGAAGAAAAACAGTGGCCATCTATAACCGCAGTTATAGATCGGCTAGAAAGGAAATTAGAGATGAAAGCATTGACAGAAAGCGAAGGAGGACAATTTGGAAATTAAAGATTTGTGCTTTTGATATGTGAAACGTAGTAGCAAAAATTTCAGCGAAATCCCGAAAGGAGGATGACCAAGAGTCACAGAAATAGACATGCAAGAAGATCGCCAGTAGAGCGTCCCTTGCGAAATCCATACGGACGACCTGAAATATATATATATATATAATATATATATATATATATATATAATATATATATATACATTATAACTGCAAACACGCAGTATAATTAACGTAAAGAACGACGCTTTGTATAGGAGAATATTCCGCGCAAGATGAGAGCGAAAGAACGAAACAAATGAAAAAATGAGGTATATATGTGTGTGTGTGTGTGTATATATATATATATATATATATATATATATATATATATATATATATATATATAATATAATATATATATATAAGGGTTCCAAAAGACTTTAGCCCCCCCATTTGCAGCTTACATGTTTACTTATAGCGAAATAGTTTTTAGTGATTATAAAATTATATAAAATTCTTTATTTATTGCAGGTATTAAAATTACTCTAGCTGATAAAGTGATAATATAATGGTTTCTCAATTAATTGGTGATTCGGAGAGGCAACGTGTGATAGATCGCATACGAGCATTAGCATTTCGGGAAGCTCGTGATGCTGGAGCCACCTTTATAATACGTTCATGGGTTGCCAAAAAGTTGCGAAGAAGTGAGGACTTCGTCAAAAGAAATTGGAATAAAACTTTGGATGAATGTGAAATGGATACAACCAAATCTGGGCGCCCAAATTTGCCACCCTCTCAGGAAACAAAGGACATCATTGAAAGCGGTACGCGTAAGTGGAAAAACAGCTGCGCTAAACTTTCTGCAGAGATCGAAGTGTTGAGAGGAAAGATCGTTAGTGGTGAGATCATTCGACTGTACCGTCATAGGCAAGGTTTAAAGCCTTGGCATGAACTTCCAAAGCCAAGAAAAACTCAACTTAACATCGATGACAGAATGTGGTTTGCCCTTTATCTTGAAGATTGGGATGTGGATGATTTCATGCATTTAGCTGTCTCCGATGAATTTTTTGTTTACGTAACACGTCGGCCTAACTACCAAAATGATCGAGTGTGGGCCACAACACCAGATGAAATCGATGACAATGAACATTATCGCGAATTATTAAAAAGTCCAGACTGTGTTGGTGTGTTTGTTTTGTTCACTGCAAAGAAAGCTCATGTGGGTGCTGAAGCCAAATGGTCAGAGTTGGGATGGACAGTATTTTCGTGATATTATTCTATCCCAGCATGTCATTCCTTTTCTAAGAAACCCAAACAATGTTATGGATGTCGATCAGGTCACACTTCTGCACGATAAGGCCTCCTGCTTTAAGGCATTAGCCACTCAACAGTTGTTGCGGAACCATGAGATCAATTTCTTTGGAAATGAAGAATGGCCAGGAAATTCTCCTGACCTGAACGTCTGTGAACACATTGGATCAGTTATAAAGGACAAGGTTGAATGTCTCTTGTTTCAAGAACCTGCAGCAAGTCGATTTTCGAAGGATACAATGACGCAACACATTGAAACTCTTTTAGCAAATTTGCATAACGATCAAGATCTATTCACGTCACTTTTGGCAAGCTACCCAAAGCGAATTCAGGCTGTCTTGGAAGCCAATGGCGGTAACACCAAGTTTTAATTGTTTCTCATTAAATGCAGGTTTAAATTCTCTTTTGTAAGGTATGTTTAGTTTTACTGTACCTCTAATGGTTTAGGCCATGGGCGGGGGGCTAAGGTTTATTGGAGCCCCGTATAAGGCCTTCCGAAGCAAACGTAGCACAAGCGCCATCCGGGGCAAAAATGAGTTATACCCACTGAAAGGTTCTTCAGACCGTATACTATCATATGGTAATACATGAATTGCAGAAACGCCAATGTTCGTATGGTTGAAAGGCCGGCGAAAAATAATGCTTTATCTCTGTCCGAAGGTCACATAACTTTCAACGCGTTTTCTGACGATTAAAGAAATGGCGCTTGTGCTACTTTTGCGGTCAGAAAATAAGTTTACACGGCGTATAATTTCGTAACTAAAGGACCTACATTGATTATGTTTGTATCAGGTGAATTCGTTAATCACTGTTGGCAACACTGCACGTCGATTCGGCTGCCATCTACCGTACATTGGTTATATGAGTCAGTTGAACGTGGCAGCTCGACTGGAACAATGCCTTGCCCTACGGAGCAGTCCAGGACGTTTACGTTTAATGGCCGCTCCTAAACGTTCCAGTTTTGAACAATATGCAGCTGCATTGATTGTTGTCTTTTTGCATGACGTCTGCGAGCAAAACGCTTTTGTCGTCCCAAAACACGGTAACCATCACTTTGCCAGCGGACCTCACAATCTTGAACTTCTTTGGTCGCGGGGACCAGGGTGTTTCCATTCCATGCTGGCACGTTTTGTTTCCGGAGTACGGTGAAGAACCCATGTCTCGTCTCCTGTGACAATGCGCTCGAGACATTCTTAACCACTGACAGACTCGGAATATCGTTGCAGAAATGACAGGGCACTGTTCCAATCGAGCAGCCATGTTCAACTGACTCAAATAACCAATGTACGGTAGATGGCAGCCGAATCGACGTGCAATGTTGCCAACAATGATTAACGAATTCACCTGATAAAACATAATCAATGTAGGTCCTTTAGTTACGAAATTATACGCCGTGGAAACTTATTTTCTGACTGCTCCTGGTAGAATGGTCACATGAGATTATTTTTATGTAATGCACAGACTGTGCTTGGAACAAGGAACCCTTCTGGAATATTAAATCTATTATGGTCCGAATAAGTAAGACTAAATGGCAAACACTAGTTTTTCTTTTTCATGATGGAATCCAGTAGTATCCCCACAAAAATGTAGAGTGCAAATCAATTGAATGCAACATGATCAATAATGAGGCGGGAGGGTGGGTTATCCTCTCCAAGGGGGAGAGTTGGCTATGCAACAAGGGGGGATGGGGTTAGACCTTCTAAGGGGTATGCATCAGGTGGGGAGGGCTGTAACTTAATCTGGAGGAGAATGGGGGCTTGAAGAGGGTCCAGGGGGGTAGGTCCTCCAAAGGGGGTAACCTAGCCTGACAAGTGTAATAAAACGAAAAGAGAGGAGGAGAGAGAAGAGATGATGTTCTCGCTGATATATGTCGGCACATGATGGAGTCTTCCATCCTGGGCGGCTTTAGCATCACAGGCAGTTGGCTTAGAAGGAGTATATATACTGGCTATCAGCCAGTTTCTCTAGAGGACACACACACACACACACACACACACACACACACACACACACACACACACACACACACACTGTATCGTTTATGTATGTACACCCTTCATTAATATTTGCTTGAAATAAAACACAGCTACCTCGTTCTCTTTATTTAATATATATCGAAATACAAAATATGTATATACATTAGACGCAAAACATGGATAATTGGATTTATTTAACACATACAGGGGTTAGACAAAATAATATGAACACCAGCCGATTTCACCGGTTATCTTTATGGACTGCTCAGACACAAAGTAAACGGTCAAATGACTGGCAAACCTATTTAAATGCGTAATAGAGAGTGTATACGTCATGTTATAACCCTCACGTTGTTTTTACAGATCTGAGTGAATTATGAATTAGCAGTTATGAAAGACCTGTCAGACTTCCAAAGAGGGCAATTTGTCGGAGAGCGGATGGCTGGTGCATCGGTGACGAAAACCGCTCAGATGTTCAATGTATCCAGAGGAACTGTCTCTATGGTCATGTCTGCATACCAAAACCATGGAAAGACAAGCACCGACAAATGCAATAGTGGAAGCAAGAAGAAGCTGCAATTGCCAAACCCTTCCTTTCGCACATCAACATTGAGCGGCGCAGAAAATGGTGTAATGACCATAAGAATTGGTCAATGGACCGGTGGAAGAATGTAGTCTACTCCGACGAATCCTCCTTTACGCTATTTCCATGTTCCGGTCGAGTTTACGTCTGGAGACAGCCTAAAGATGCTTATGACCCCGACTGCCTGACCCCAACCGGCATGGTAGGGTTAACGCCCAGGTCTATCTGTCAATATTGGCTGACCAGGTCCATTCCATGGTCCAAACGCTGTTTCCCAATGGCGGCGCCGTCTTCCAGGATGATAATGCACCAATCCACACCGCTGGGGTCGTTAAAAACTGGTTTGAAGAGCATGTTAGTGAAGTAGAACGCTTGGATTGGCCTCCACAATCCCCGGATCTTAACATTATCGAGCATCTGTGGTGTCAGTTGGAGCAGCAGGTCAGAAGCCGATTCCCACCGCCGGCGTCTTTGGAGGAACTGGAGCAGGGTTTGCTCGAAGAATGGCTCAGGATTCCTCTAGCCACTGTCCAAAAGCTGTATGAATCAATTCCTCGACGCATTGCAGCTGTTATTGCCGCTAAAGGAGGACCAACTCCATATTACGAATAAAAACCGATATTTATGAAGGTGTTCATATTATTTTGTCCAACCCCTGTATATAATACGAACAGTAGAGATAAATTGCATTAAACGAAAAACAGGAATAATTATTTAACAATATATATATATATATATATACGCATCAAATATAATACAGCTAGTACAGAAGAATTCTATATACATCAGAATACACGTTTAATATACAGATACGCATCGAAAATACACACTTGCATATATATATATATATGTGTATATATATATATATATATATATATATATATATATATATATATATATATATATATACCTCAAAAATAATACAGATAGCGCGGTAATCGTAATCGAGTCCACAGCTACTTCCACATTGCTTTGTATTACACAATAAATGCGATTTAACATTAATTCACCACTCAAAGTATGCAGATGCCCATATTTAATATAAAGGGCCTTCAACTCGTTTAACACTATTTTTATACCCACTTTACAATTAGGAGTCAAACTATCACGCTCTTTAAACGCAGATAGAATACAAAAGCACGTACAAAGAGACATCGTTTGCTACAACATCAAATTAAATTCAAGTTTATAAACACTCCTTTTATTCTTTCCGCGCCGAGCTTTTCAACCGCAAAATCTTCTTCACAACTCATATCGGCAATTGAAGTATACTTCAAAATCGTGCCGACAACTGCGTCTTATATAAAAAAATAATTCTTCAGAGTGAACAGTGAAAGTGAGTTCAGGCCTGTACCGCTCAAGTCCTTTGTACCAAAGTTCAAGGTATTTCGAGGAGGTATTTCTAAATATTTCTAAATCCGCGTCCAGTTCCAAACCACTCTCGCCTTGTTCGGTCCTACACTCGGTAAAATCATCGAGCAGGGCGGTGTACGCGTATTCAAATACCGTGTCAAAATAACGCAAATCAGCAACACAGGTGTCTAATATAGGTTTTAGTTTGCGGAAGCAGACGACTTCAAACATTCTGTCGAGAATTAAACTTTTTCACGTGGGGATAAGGGCGTTATTGTCAGCAGTATTTTAACACATCAACCGTATATCAACGCTTGGTTGGTTTGTATCACGATTTATGCATAGCGTACAAATAATGGCGTATGAGGATGC
Organism: Bathynomus jamesi; assembly: GCA_023014485.1. Lineage (NCBI taxonomy): Eukaryota > Metazoa > Arthropoda > Malacostraca > Isopoda > Cirolanidae > Bathynomus > Bathynomus jamesi. The sequence continues at coordinate 1,091,840 of JAJOZX010000509.1, forward strand.
ATCGGTAATCTGTTCTCTTTTTGTACCTATACCTACAGGTATTTTATAACTGTCCTCGCCCCACTTCTCACCCACCACGAAGATTCTGTTCATCTCCTCAACACTTAAATAAATAACATTCCGTTTACCAGAGTTTGAGTTGCTACATTTCGTTTCAAGTGCATAATTAACAGCACCGGTATTACGCCTGAAGACATGCACAGACTTCCACACGGACACGTCGTATACTGCATTGAGGATACTGCTCAACGGGAGCTCCATCTTTTATTAGTTTTCTATCATGAAGAGAGCACGTCTAGTCGGGGTCAAGCTCTGAGGTGACTATGAGCCGCCGGCGCGCTGTTTGACTTGGCGGGAGTTGTGGGAGGAATAAGTCATGTCAAGCGTTAGTGATACGTGTACGGGGTTGTTCCAACATGAAAGAATCGCGGCACGTTGGTGAATTATATGAATATTTGTAACCCATTATACTGGGTAGGCATTTAGAGAATTTTTCCATCTGCGATACATGAAGTAATATCGGCTTTAATGTTTTTTATCACACACTCTTTCAGGAATGCGCACCATACATCTTCGTTCAAGGGTATTCAACATTCTACTTTCTCGAACTATGCACATTTATTAACACTCCGGCGATCTATTTGAGAGAAACATGTGTCCATACTTATCCTTTTTGTTGGACAAACGATACTCACCCCTAAACTCTATTAAAAACTTGCACAAGCCTTTAGCTACAACTTCGCTGCGAACCTGATTATGATATATATGGATGTAGTGGTAGAAATATTTTAAACTGTCCATAATCACAAGATTTACATTCTCCATTGCGGTGTATGTGTACTCTGTATGATGTAACATGAGATAATACCTCTTGTCACACCAATCGTCAACAAGGTTCACAACCCACACCCGGTGTTTCTCTTCTGTATGTGTTGATTCTTCCAACTCACGGTGTAGGTGTTCCTTTACACAGTTTAACCCTGCAACATATTCCACTACATCGCTTGATCCACGAAAGCCCGCAATGCTCTCACTAGAATATCCATAGAGTATTTGGATGTCTTGCTTCTCACGCTTCGCACGATTTAATGTGGCCTTAAAGGCTTCAAAGGGGGAATGACTAGGGATTCTTTGAGTGTTCACTACATCTGTAGATTTATCGAATGTAGGAATGTGGAGCAGGAATGTAGAACATGCAATATCAGAGGTAGCCATGCATCACTATTTTCCGTCTACGCGAGTATTCTTCAAAAGGTAAAATACACGTCTGAGAACCAGGGCTTGCTGAGGTAAACTGAACACGCAGTGCGGAGATATGTCCTACCAACTGGATTAGTAGCAGGAGTCACGTGACCCTCTTGATTGGACTGCAACATACAGTGGACGTTGCTTAGATTTTTCATGTACATACACACACACACACACACACATATATATATATATATATATCGGAGAAAATGAAACGCTAGCTGAAACAATTTATTTTAAATAGAAAAACAAATAAAGTGTAAAATATCGTCAGCAGTAGTAATAGACTATAATTTAGGATAATATATATTATATATATATATATAATATATAATATATATATATATATATATATATATAACAAATATCCATGCACTATGGTACCCAAAGGGAACAGTGTCGTAGGTGCCAGGCACCTGGTATCGTTCCCTGTAAGTGTTACGACAAACCTTCGTACCCCTAAGTTCCTTCACACACCCTAATTTCTGTACCCGGAAGTTATGAGTTCCTCAACCAGGTGGATTGGGTGGTCACCCTCATTTCCATCATCTTCTAAGCTCACTAGATCTTTGAGCGAATCAAAGTTGACGATCTGGCGGTTGGCATGATTAAGCGTGATGCCTTTGGCCTTCATGATGTACTCGTCCCCACAACCTCACGCGTACCTCGTAAATTTTTGGTCCTGTTGAGACAAAAGAATCGGCGTATGTAATGCCTCCATAGGAGGCACATTTGGCGGCTCAGGGGTACTATACCCCCAATTGTGGATAGTGTAAAAAATACATTTAAAAATTCTATGAAGAAAATTTACGATTGCTACACAAGGTTACACTCCGAATTTTTGTCGCAAGAAAAACTGCTTTTGAACGGTGTTAAATTGAGAATCAAAATTACACGTACAGACCCCTAGATATGCTTAAATCTGAATGAGAGTAGCGAGCAATCTATCAAGCCTACTGTTGTACACATTTCAGACACATATCTTAGAGTTCGACGCGTGAAACTATCCTCCACCAAACAGATGGAAATTGATAAGCATTTGTTGAAAGATACAATTAAAAATCCAATGAGACGCTTGATTTTAAAACGCATCCAGTTCCGGCGAGTGTAACTACCAAGCAGGTAGAAAATGTGGCCTTGGTTATCGGCTTGTTCGATCATAAAAGTATGGTTGGTGAGTATAAAAATTCGGCCTTCAAATTCCTAATTTTCGGTTTGAAAAGTGTAAATTTACATATTAAAGGCGCATCTGTTGACGGAGCTCTGGGAGTGAATAACTCTACCGGCGCCAAATTTTCTTTATGGTCACGCGCAAACCACAATCTGTCCTGCGATATTAATGGCTATGATGTATTTGGTTCGGGTGTCAGTATAGATGAGTTTATAAATGGAAGCACATTGTATGCTTTTGATCTATCAGCTGATCAATGTGGCAACGTAAGCACACATTTAAACCACCAGTTACACGGCAGTCTTGGGGTAAGATTTGAATTTGGTGAAGCATTAACCAGCCCGATAAGTGTACTGTTTTACTTGGAAAGTCAGAGCATCATCGAGATTGACCGTTTCAGAAGTGTATCTGCTGATTTTTAAAAATAATGGATGAAATGACGATACGCGAGGTTATGATGCAGGATTATTTCACGAGAAACATATTCGCCGGGACTTATGCAAAAAATGAAAAATTGAAACAACTGATTACGAAAAAAAAATGCTGCAATTATAGTAAACACAGGTTCCTTGGTAGCCCAGGTACGCACTGGTTCGGGATATTTGTTAGAAATAGAGAATGTGTCTATTGTTATGAATTTTTAGCACTACAATTATGGCTCAACCCTGTAATTATGGGCTTTATTAAACAGTTACTGTACCACGATTCGTGTGGAATTCACAGCGTTATCGAAGTTTATTCGCAAATGTGTGTCATCATTGCCTCTGTTTTATTTAATTTATGGTTCGTGGGAAAAACTATTCAGATTTCTTAAAAAAGCTAGATTTGTGTAATTATGAAGATAATGATAACCTCGTGTTTTGCGAGGTAGTTAGTAGAGTCCCCCTTGTAAGTGAAGCAAACACGCGTATTGTTAAAAATGAGAACTGTGTATGTATGTATGTATATATATATATATATATATATATATATATATATATATTATATATATATCTATATATTTTTTTTTTTACGTAATATTGGCTTCAACGTTTTAGCACACAAATGCAAATAGGAGTGGCAATAATTTCGTTTTACACATTATATATAGACTTTAGAGCAGGGGTGGGGAAACCCTCGCCCGCGGGCGAAATTTCGCCCACGAGCTAATTTCAATTCGCCCGCTTAGGTGTTTATTATTTACTAAAAATTATTTATTTGCAGCCCAGCAAATAGCTTTTTAAAATACATCTTATATACAGCGTGTCCCAAAGAAATGTATACCCACTTTGTTCGATAATACCAGTTATGAGGATAATAAATATATTACTTTTTATGTTTTTTAATAAAGAATTTTCTCCTGAATCTAAATATGTAATTATTTTTATTAAAATTGAAAAACAAAAAAGTTACAGATGTTTAAATTATAATTATTATTTTCGAGACTTCATGTGCGATATTTTCTAATATTTTTGCACGTATACGAGATAAGTTTGAAACCGACGGCACTGTGCAAAACTTACAAGAACAACGTTCTGGAAGACGTCGAACATCTTAGATAAAGTGTCATTTAACCATGGAATTTGTAAATTTTTTGAATTAACTAATAATTACAACATTTATGCTTCAATATCAACACTAAACATAAGTATCTCAAAACAGTCGGTTAAAATATTAGAAAATATCGCACATGAAGTCTCGAGAATAATAATTATAATTTAAACATCTGTAACGTTTTTGTTCTTCAATTTTTAATAAACATAATTACATATTTAGATTCAGGAGAAAATTCTTTATTAAAAAACATATAAAAAGTAATATATTTATTATCCTCATATCTGGTATTATCGAACAAAGTGAGTATACATTTCTTTGGGACACGCTGTATATAAGCTTAAAATTTGCCAGACGCCAGCGGAGGTGTTTATGTTATCGATTTTCGCCCTTGGTACTGAAAAAATTCCCCACCCCTGCTTTAGAGGATATAAATTTAGATGCAAGATTTTTTATTACACTGATATAAGTTAACTGTAGCGCAATTTAACACACAGATCTCGCTTATTGCGACGGTACATGGTTTATATATATATATATATATATATATAGATATATATAATAAATATATAATATATAATATATATATAAATAATATATATATAAATATATATATAAATATATATATATTATATATATATATAATATATATATATATATGTATATATATATCGTATATATATATATATATATATATATATATATATAATATATATATATATATATATACCACCGCAATAAGCGAGATCTGTTTGTTAAATTGCGCTACAGTTAACTTATATCAGTGTAATAAAAAATCTTGCACCTAAATTTATATCCTCTAAACTCTATATATAATGTGTAAAACGAAATTATTGCCACTCCTATTTGCATTTGTGTGCTAAAACGTTGGAGCCAATATTACGTAAAAAAATATGTTGCATACAATAAACGGATTTAGGTATTCATTTATAAATACATTTAAAGTGTTACCCATAGTTTTATTATTTAATAAAATGGTGAAAATACTTGGTATATTCTTACTCCCAACCCGAACACACGTCGAAGGAAAAAGAATAAAAAAAACTTACATCGTTTCTCCAACGATCACGCATTCAACGGAAATATCTTCGCGTAACGACACCGGATCTCCCCTAAAAGAAAAAGTATTACTGTAAGCCACGCTTTATTATTATTATTCTTTTCACAGGATGAAGAGAGAGATATTTATTATTATTATTATTATTTCACAGGATAATGAGACATATTTATTAATCATTATTATTATTTCACAGAATAATGAGAGAGAGCGAGATATTTATTTTAAAATATAAACAAACGGCTTCTTACTCGGCAAAGTCGATGATTTGAGTTTCCAGTCCCAACGTACGTTCATACTGTAGTACACACCGAAGTAGAGCCGCGTCATTGCTTTAAATTAAAAACTGCATTAAATATCTTACACATAATTTTGTAGCTCTTAAAACTGTATTTGGCATAATATATACAAGGTGTACATAAAGTCAGGATCTATTTTTGTGAAGCACTTGGAAATTATATGGAATTCAATCATAAAATGATACAGTGGTAACATTTATTAAATAATTAAGAGTAGGATTCGACGTGACGCCCATCAGTATCCCTGCACAGCTCAAATCGTTCCGGAGCATTTCTAAACACATTCTGGAGCATTTGCGGGGTTATGTTATCTGCAGCAGTTCGTATACGTGTACGTAAGTTTTCAAGACTCGTAATCTTCGTCTGATAGACGTGCGATTTGATAAAGCCCCATGCAAAGAAATCTAAAGGGGTTAAATCTGGTGATCTCGCTGGCCAAGGTCTTTTGTTGCTTCCGCGTCCGATCCAGCGATTTGGAAAACGTCCATTAGATAATCCTGAACAATTTTGGCATAGTGACAAGGAGCACCATCATGTTGATAGACGACGGTACTAACAATCCTATCCCCGTCGTCTATCAACATGATGGTGCTCCTTGTCACTATGCCAAAATTGTTCAGGATTATCTAAATGGACGTTTTCCAAATCGCTGGATCGGACGCGGAAGCAACAGACCTTGGCCAGCGAGATCACCAGATTTAACCCCTTTAGATTTCTTTGCATGGGGCTTTATCAAATCGCACGTCTATCAGACGAAGTTTACGAGTCTTGAAAACTTACGTACACGTATACGAACTGCTGCAGATAACATAACCCCGCAAATGCTCCAGAATGTGTTTAGAAATGCTGCGGAACGATTTGAGCTGTGCAGGGATACTGATGGGCGTCACGTCGAATCCTACTCTTAATTATTTAATAAATGTTACCACTTTATCATTTTATGATTGAATTCCATATAATTTCCAAGTGCTTCACAAAAATAGATCCTGACTTTATGTACACCCGGTATATTATGCAAAAATGTGACGTATACACTAAATGAAATTAATAACTGTGACACAATCAATCAATAAATGTAACAGATATACCTTTTTAAATACAGAATAAAACCTTGATTTTATTAATTAATAAAATTCTGAAAATACCCGTCTTATTCAGCAAACACGCACACAAAAAAAAAATAATACAAAAATTTTTACAGCGTTTCATCGACGATCACGCATTATCCGGAAATATCTTCGCGTAATTCCACCGGTTCGTCTCTAAAAGAAAAAATATTACTGGAAGCCACGCTTTATTACTATTTTTACAAGGGTAAAGAGAGAGATATTTATGATTATTATTATTATTTCACTGGATAATAAGAGAGATGTTTATTATTGTCATTATTATTTCACAGAATAATGAGAGAGTGAGAGAGAGATTTTAAATTAAAAACGGATTCTTACCCTACAAGGCCACAGGTTTACAACGTACGTTCATACTGCAACACACAACGAAGTAGATCTTTGTCAGGCATTTAAAATAGTAAAAACAAAAACTATTGCGTCATTCATTTCAAAAGAGGTTTTATGTAAGAGAAAAGTTACACGAGTCACTGCTCGATGAGGTGCCACTTTCATGTCACGAATCTTGTAACAGCGCTTGCTCTAGAGCCTGGCCCGAAAATACGCAGCTATTGTTCACGTATTCCATCAAATGAACGCACGCATTAGCACTGTAAAAACAACGATGTATATGTAGAGAGTGGAGATTATATTTATATATATACGAATATATAATATATATATATAGCGAGAATATATAGATAAAATAGCTACTCACAATGTATCACAGCATAGGTACACTGCTGGCGTCGCATATTCGCTAAGACATTCAAGTACGGTAGAGTCGGCCCTTCAGATAAAATAATAATAGAATAAAACTGTGCACAATCACGAAAACTTCACACAAAACGTATTCCTACATAAATGATGACACAGGAGAAATAAATTCTATATATTTCACTCAAAGCACTATTGCATACGACTATTTGTGCTGAGCACAATGTATATCACGTAAATTAACTTGTATATTGATATTGCGGTGTTCGTCCGACTGCATTCTTACTTATAAGTTTGTACGCAACAACTGAAAGGCTTCACCAAACAGAAAAGATTCGTATATGCCTCTGCCACACCTTTTATAGAACAATGGTGAAGGCTTCTCCTAGATTGGGGCATGTTGAAGAAAAGACTTTCCCCTCCCACACTTTCGGAAAGCGAAACATTCATTGGGTAAACGAGTTTTATTAGGCAGTCATTAAGTTTTTACCAAGCTGTGAGAGAGAGAGAGAGAGATAAGTTTTATAACTTAATAGATGTGCGTAGAAAATGGTTTTTGAGTACAGGTCTTTTTCAGAACGACGGGTGTGTGTGTGTATATATATATATATTGTGTATATATATATATATATATATATATATATATACATATATTCATAACATGGAAATAAAATGTAATCCACTTAGGACATTTAAACATTTCTATGACTTTAAAAATATCTAACACTATATTCGTTTAAAAAGATAGCGCTATAGTTTTATTATCTGATAAAATGATGAAAACACTTAGTTTATTTTTACCCCTGACCCGCACACTCGTGCAAGAAAAAATGAATAAAAAAACTTACATCGTTTTGCGCATAAGTCTGTTTCAGAAGAATGGGTATATATATATATATATATATATATATATATATATATATATATATATATATATATATATATATATATATATATATATATTAGGGTGGCCCAAAAGTTAACTGAAATAGTTTGAATTGCTATTCTCCACAAGGTTATTCCTGCTCCATATCACAAAAGAAGCCTTCATGCAAAAAATCAGGAAGATCGGCCAATATTTAGAGGTCGCGACCTCAAGGTAAAAATAATCCACTTAGGACATTTAAACATTTCTATGACTTTAAAAATATCTGACACTATATTCGTTTAAAAAGATAGCGCTATAGTTTTATTATCTAATAAAATGATGAAAACACTTAGTTTATTTTTACCCCTGACCCGCACACTCGTGCAAGAAAAAATGAATAAAAAAACTTACATCGTTTTGCGCATAAGTCTGTTTCAGAAGAATGGGTATATATATATATATATATATACAGGGTGGGGCACGGGAACCAAGTGTTTTTGGAATAATCAGGAAAATGATATTATTTTTGTAAAGAAAATATATTGGTAGAACAACATTCGTAAGACATAGCATTTCATGTCATAATAATCATGTACCGAAAATTATATCTGGCATATGATGTCCTTGGCCGTCGACGCATTGTTGAAGGCGTTTACGAAAATTGGCCTCCACTCTTCCCAGCAGGTCTCTGTTGATTTGGATGATTTGTTGACGGATCGCTTCCTTCAATGCATCTAATGTACGGGGCTTTTCCTCGTAGACACGTGACTTGAGGTCCCCATAGAAAGAAGTCACATGTGGACAAGTCAGGGGACCGAGGGGGCCATGCAATGTCACCAAATCTCGAAATGAGATGGTTGGGAAACAGGGGGCGAAGAACAGCCATTGACGCTCTGGCGTGTGTGGCGTGGCCCCATCTTGCTGAAACCACAAATGTCGACGAGCAATACGCCTTCTTCGTAACTCAGGGATGAAAAAGGTGTTCACCATCTCAATGTAACGCCCAGATGTTATGGTAACGGTAACCCCATTTTGTTCGAAGAAATAGGGACCGATGACGCCAAACTTTCCCACCGCGCACCAAACTGTAACCTTAGGGCTATGCAGCGGTTTTTCATGGAGTTGTCGCGGATTTTCAGCAGCCCAATACCGACAGTTTTGATTGTTGACGGCCCCATTAAGGTGGAAATGGGCTTCATCACTCATTACCACCATCATGTTTTCATTCTGCTCATAAAGTGCAAGCATTTCCTGTGCAAAATTCAGTCGTTGGGGGCAATCGTTTACATTCAATTCCTGCACCATCGCTAACTTGTATGGGTGAAAATGTAATTCTTCATGCAAAATCCGTCTAACAGTACGATTGCTGATTCCGAGTGCAGCTGAATGTCTCCGAGCAGAGCGGCCTGGGCTTTGCAACATCGCTTGTCTGACCCTTTCAACGTTCTCTGGAGTACGCACAGTGCGTTGCGGCCCCTTCGGTTTTGTTTTCATTATTGAGCCTCCTGTTCGAAGATTGTTAACCCAACGTAAGATTGTGTCACGAGCGGGAACAGAGTCATTTCGATGAATGTTGAATCTGCGGCGAAACGCACGCTGAACTGCTGTCACTGACTCGCCACTCCTAACAAAATGATCATACGCGAACATGCGGTGTTCTAACGTCCACTGCTCCATGATGGCACCTGAAAGATAAAGGTGAGTGTTAGTTAAAGTTAAATGCTATGAACCCAGGAATGGAATGCTACCTACCGCACGCCCCTCCCATTCCTAATGGCCGATTACTAGCTATTCAAAAAACACTTGATTCCCGTGCCCCACCCTGTATATATACACACAAACTCAGAATGGTCCCCTGAGACACTTATATGTTAAACACAGACCGTGCAGGGAACAAGGAACTCTTCTGGGAAATTTAAATCCACTATAGTCGGAATAAGTAATGGTAAATGACAAATACCATAGTTTTTCTTTTTCATGATGCTAGCCCGACGTGGGCAACGGGTCTCTCGCAAAGAGGTCCCATAAATATAGCTTCCCTCACCAGCTATCTGCAAAGCAGACAGGATCCAGCTTTGGGACATGGATCTAGGGTTTAAAGCAAGCCTAGTCCCACTACATTTAGAACCTCTATATAAGTAAAAGACTCGTTGCATTCACGTCGGATTGAATAAATCAAAGAAAAAGGGGTAACTATTGTATTTTTAGCCAAAAAAAACAAAACTTAAACCTCAACCTGGACATTGAGCGTCCACTTTTCAAGGCACGTAACACGTCCGTTTAATATACACAAACTCAGAATGGTCCCGTGAGACACTTATATGTTAAACACAGACCGTGCAGGGAACAAGGAATTCTTCTCGGAAAATTAAATCCACTATAGTCCGAATAACTAATGGTAAATGACAAATACCATAGTTTTTCTTTTTCATGATGCTAGCCCGACGTGGGCAACGGGTCTCTCGCAAAGAGGTCCCATAAATATAGCTTCCCTCACCAGCTATCTGCAAAGCAGACAGGATCCAGCTTTGGGACATGGATCTAGGGCTTAAAGCAAGCATAGTCCCACTACATTTAGAACCTCTATATAAGTAAAAGACTCGTTGCATTCACGTCGGATTGAATAAATCAAAGAAAAAGGGGTAACTATTGTATTTTTAGCCAAAAAAAACAAAACTTAAACCTCAACCGGGACATTGAGCGTCCACTTTTCAAGGCACGTAACACGTCCGTTTAATATACACAAACTCAGAATGGTCCCCTGAGACACTTATATGTTAAACACAGACCGTGCATGGAACATATAAGTGTCTCAGGGGACCATTCTGAGTTTGTGTATATTAAACGGACGTGTTACGTGCCTTGAAAAGTGAACGCTCAATATCCCGGTTGAGGTTTAAGTTTTGGTTTTTTTGGCTAAAAATACAATAGTTACCCCTTTTTCTTTGATTTATTCAATCCGACGTGAATGCAACGAGTCTTTTACTTATATAGAGGTTCTAAATGTAGTGGGACTAGGCTTGCTTTAAACCCTAGATCCATGTCCCAAAGCTGGATCCTGTCTGCTTTGCAGATAGCTGGTGAGGGAAGCTATATTTATGGCACCTCTTTGCGAGAGACCCGTTGCCCACGTCGGGCTAGCATCATGAAAAAGAAAAACTATGGTATTTGTCATTTACCATTACTTATTCGGACTATAGTGGATTTAATTTTCCCAGAAGAGTTCCTTGTTCCATGCACGGTCTGTGTTTAACATATAAGTGTCTCAGGGGACCATTCTGAGTTTGTGTATATTAAACGAACGTGTTACGTGCCTTGAAAAGTGGACGCTCAATGTCCCGGTTGAGGTTTAAGTTTTGGTTTTTTTGGCTAAAAATACAATAGTTACCCCTTTTTCTTTGATTTATTCAATCCGACGTGAATACAACGAGTCTTTTACTTATATAGAGGTTCTAAATGTAGTGGGACTAGGCTTGCTTTAAACCCTAGATCCATGTCCCAAAGCTGGATCCGTCTGCTTTGCAGATAGCTGGTGAGGGAAGCTATATTTATGGGACCTCTTTGCGAGAGACCCGTTGCCCACGTCGGGCTAGCATCATGAAAAAGAAAAACTATGGTATTTGTCATTTACCATTACTTATTCGGACTATAGTGGATTTAATTTTCCCAGAAGAGTTCCTTGTTCCATGCATGGTCTGTGTTTAACATATATATACAGGGCGTCCCAAAAAAATGTATACACACTTTAAATAATTATAAAGGCAGTGTTTATTAAAATACATTTCATTTTCAAAATGTAATAGAATCTACAGACATTATTTAATTGTTTTGTCAACGCCTGTTTTCAAACTGACGTCCGTTCTGGTCCAGGCACTGCTGATAACGCGAAGCAATGGAATTGCAAACATCACGAAACATTTCGTTTGGTATTTGTGTGCATTCTCGTTCAATGGCTGCTCTCAATTCAGCGACTGTTGCAGGTTTTATAGCGTAGACTTTGTCTTTTAAGTATCCCCATAAAAATAAGTCTAGTGGTGTGAGGTCTGGTGAACACGGAGGGTATTCTACGAAACCCCTTCGTCCAATCCACATCCACATCGTGCCAAGTACCACTCGCAATACTCCACTCTTCGGTCCGGATCATCTTCATTAATAGCATGGACTAATCTTGGAATGTAACTTTTCCATTGACAGCGCTTCAAAATGCGTTTGACAGACGATTCTGAAATTCCTACCTCACGACTCGCTTGCCGCACAGATTTTCTTGGACTTTGGTGATACGTTTCCAGTACTCTTTCTTGCTTTGTGGGGCTTGTCGATGTCCGTGGTCTTCCGGAACGCTTCTTGTGGACATTCTGAACAGCTCCATCGGCTTCAAACTTATCTCTAATTCGAGTGATGGTAAGTCGCGTTGGTGGATCTGTTTGAAACTCCCTCCTAAACTGTCTTTGCACTTCAACTGCGTTTTCACACTTCCAGTAGCATTTTAGAATGAATTTCCTTTGTTCAAAGCTTAGTCTGACTGCCATTATTAATTCTAATGGGTTTAACTTGGAAAGAAAGAAACATCAATTGAGCTATCAGCTGTTAAAGTGTGTATAGATTTTTTTGGGACGCCCTGTATATATATATATATATATATATATACATTAGGGTGGCCCAAAAGTTAACTGAAAAAGTTTGAATTGCTATTCTCCACAAGGTTATTCCTGTTCCATATCACAAAAGAAGCCTTCATGCAAAAAATCAGGAAGATCGGCCAATATTTAGAGGTCGTGACCTCAAGGTAAAAATATCTAAATTTTGTAATTTCAGTCATTTTGGGTCACCATTATGTTCTACAATAAGTATTTGCCGAGCAACACCACTGTAGACTGTAAACCTGTATACAAAGAATCACTATATGATAGCAATGCACTCTTCCCACTAGCTCAGTTGGTCGCCAAGTCTCGGCAGGTGTAGATGTGTTTTTGTTGTGTTTCTGCCATCTGGGTTACGCCGCGCAGTGAATCACACCAATAAGGGAAGTTAAACTTTTTACCAGTGAGTGGCGGACACTATGCTTAGTTTTTCTGTTATTCATTTACTGCACTGACCTTGATAAGCAATTTGGAACAATGAAGTGTTTATTAAAATTGTTAAAAATTAAAAAAAAATTAAAATTTGTAAAAGTTTATTAAAATTGTTAAAATTGTTTGTTTTATATTCTACATAAAACATATGTATAGATTCTTTAACTCTAATTTCCATTTTATCTTCCATTCCACAGGCCAAGACCATGACAACGACAAGGAGCAGTCCGAAAGTTTGGCTCCTGGGTAAGCCGGACCCGGACATCTTGGGATCTGGCCTGCCAACAAACGGGGCTATTTTCAGGAACTTCATGTTTCACCACCAGAAGGGATCCACAATCAGTGACAGTGCTAAGGCCCCCATAGACAGCGCTGACAACCTGGGACAAGGCACGAATTTCGACCCAGCGGGTGGACTCCGGCGTGCGCAAGCTTCGGAAGCTCTATGAAGAATATTGTGGGTTGAAGAAAAGCCGATTGAAACCGAAAGACGGGTGCCGAATCAAGGAAAGAAAATTCAAGGAGAATCTCACCAAACTATTTGACATCTCACGAAAAGACGCCCTCAGTATTATGACGGACGAAGAAGACAAACAGTTCCTGCGGATGCAACAGCAGGATCCCTCGAGCGCGAGTATGTCCGAGATCGACAAGACCTTGACGAACAAGGAGACTCGCAAGCGCCTCAGGAGTGATCAGGCCAGTGCTCGAAAGGAAAAAAGCATGTTGAGCGCCCAACAGGCGAATACGGCTGTTCCGTCTAGTTCCGCCATTGCTGACATCTCTAGCTCCTCCACATCGACGGTGTCCGAAGATGATTTCCAAGCTCCGTCAACATCCAGTCAAGATCAGCCAAGGAATAAGAAATCGAAGCAGACCATTGTGACCAAGGAAGTAGCCGCCCCGCTCGACTGAGTGAAACTCCCTGACCGCGCTGCCATGTTCGTCGTAGGAGCCGTCACGCAAGCACTCGGTCATGGCCTGGAGTCTGTGGCGCTATCCCGGAACACCATTCAGCGAGCGCGGGTCACCACTCGTGAGGCGGTAGAAACTTCTCAACAGGCTGTTTTCTCGCCGGACAGCCCACTGCTTCTCCACTGGGATGGTAAACTGCTTCCAGATATTGCCGGCAATAAAAAGCTTGTGGATCGCGTCGCCATCTTGGTGACGGGTGGTGAAACAGAGCAACTTCTTGCCGTCCCTAAGATCGGCCGCGGCACGGGAGAGGAGCAGTGCAATGCATGTGTCCAAACGCTGGAGGAATGGAACCTCAAACCCAGGCTCCAGGGACTAGTCTTCGACACGACGGCAACCAATACTGGGCTGAATATGGGCGCGTGCACCCTAATTGAGAAGGCTCTGGACAAGGAGCTCATCTGGATCGTGTGCCGTCATCACGTGTTCGAGGTAATGTTGTCGGCCGTATTTTCTGTCGCCCTGACACCAACCGGTGGGCCTGAAGTGGGAATCTTCAAACGCTTCCAGAACACCTGTCCTGATATTAATATAGTTGATTTCCGTTCTGCTGGAGACGAGCTCTTCGTTGGCATGCCAGATGGTGAGCTCTTCGTTGGCATGCCGGATGGCCTACGAGAGGAGATGATGTCATTTTACTCGGAGGTAGGCAAGAGCCAGCTCCCACGGGATGACTATGGAGAGTTGCTTCAGCTGTGTCATATATTCCTAGGGGGATCCTCCGACGGAGAACCGTCCTTTCGTTCGCCAGGCGCTATGCACAACGTGCGGTGGATGGCTAAGGCAATATACTCGCTGAAGATCTTCCTTTTCAGGAGCCAGATTAAGTTGACGGCCCACGAGACAGCTGGCGTCACAAAGATTTGCCTCTTCGTTTCTTTTATTTACGCCTGCTACTGGCACGAGGCCCCTCTCCCAGAGAGGGTCCCCCTCAACGACTTAAACCTAATTGCTCTCCTCCATGAATACCCTGACCGTGCCATCAGGGAGGCGGCTGTTAAGGCCTTCTATCGCCATTTGTGGTACTTCTCTGAGCACCTCGCGCCTGTCGCCCTCTTCGACGATCGCGTCGACGAGATCACCAAAGCAGCTATGGTTGACAACTTCTTACGTCCCTCGAACCAAAAACTCTTGAGACGTCTGGACGGGACTGTGTTCGATCATCGTTCTTCATTGGCGTCGTACATCACGAGCCGGTCTTTGAAGATATTCGATATACTCTCCATGAAAGGACAAGATGGAGCCAAGACATTCTTGTCAAAACCTCCCTCCCTCTGGCTGAAAGACCCCATTTACCAGTTACTTAAGGCTAAGTGCAGGCTCCTCAAGGTCGTCAACGACTGTGCCGAACGAGGAGTCGCTCTTATTCAGTCCTATAATACCGCGCTGACGAAAGACGAGACCCAGAAACAATACCTACTGCGACTCGTCGCCAGCCACCGAAAAAGATTGCCAGTTCCGACGAAGTTGGCTTTGACGAAGAAAAAGTAACGGGTTTGACGTTCTTTGTTTGATATACAAAGATTTAGTGCAGTCGTATTAACTGCTATGACATGTGTGTTCTAGAATATCTTTGCATAACATGTGCTCTGTGTTGTTGACTTTAAATTTTGAAATAAACATTGATATTGTACTTTTGTTTCAAATCCTAAAAATATAGGAACTGGTCGCGACCTCTAAATATTGTATGATCTGTCTAATTTTTGGCATGAGTTCTTACATTTTGATATGGAACACGGATGGCCTTGTGGAGAAAGATATTTTCAACTTTCATTTTTTTGGGCCACCCTAATATATATACTACTGTACTATATATTTGACATTGAAATAAAATGCAAACTACTTAGTATATTTAAACATTTCTATGTCTTTAAAATATCAACCACTATTGTTGTGACAGCAACTTTGTGTGCCTAAATCTCTTACTAAAATAGGAACAAAAATTTTAGTTTTAAGATTTTTGTTGTTTAAATCTCTGAAACAAAGTAGTTTGGATTATTGTTATTGAAAAATATCAATGGGTTTCTTGCTACAGTGTTAAAAAAAAAATGTTTCAAATTGATTAAAATTCATTCGATTTTAATTTTTGTCTTCTCACGGTATTTTTATCACCCAGATCAGCCTTGAGGTAGAGATTTATGGTAGGGTCGAGGATCGCATCTCGGATCGAAGAGAAGGGAAACCAAACTGACCTGGTTCAAATGTAATTTGGTTTGTTTTCTCTTGGTTTCGTGGTTAAGCTGTTGGAAACTGACTTCGAATCCACCTGTTAAATTGGGTCATACAGTTGGTCATAAAATTTGAGAAACCAAGTGGCGTCGAAGAAAGGACTTTATTTTAAGTTGATTTTTAAGGAAAACGAGGATCTTTCCTTTGAAGGAACTGTCATTGTCCAATCAAAGGACAATGATTCTTGAAACACCCAGTGAGGAAGAAGGGAAACTCTTTCTTCCCTTATGTATGGATGAAAGCTTTCGTAGGAATGACCTCATGTAATGAAAATGTTTTCGATAGGTCATTCTGAGTACTGTAAGGCGGAGTCCTTGTAATTTTAAGGTGTAACTTGGAGTTCTAAGTTAGTTGTAGTTCCTTCCTCAAAAGTTAAAGTGGCTTGTAAAAAATAAATCTTTAAACTCGTTGCCATGATTGAAAATTTCTAAGTTGAGCTAAAACTGTTTCACGTTGTACGAAAATCTGAATTGCCTTTGTTTTACGCGAACGATGTTGTGCGTTAATGTTAGCTGATGAGTGAAATAAAATAAACTTTATACGAAGAGGGTATTTTTTTATGCTACCTTGCAATAGGCCTCTCTTGTAAGATGAGGTTAAATTAACACTGAAATTCGAAATTCAAAGTGGGCTTCAAGTAAGCCGAGAAAAATTACGCCTATAAAATTGAAAGGCAATCCGAGTGGATAGGCAGTCATCTTGAGATAAACGAACGCGCGCACGCAATAAGTGCAACCAAAAAAGGAGTTGCACCACACTAGATTCATTTAAAAAAGATTGTTGTTTTAAATGTAGAATTCGTTTTCTTTGAAGAAATTTAATTAGTTTGATTGAATATATTTTGGTTGGAACTACAGAATCTGCTGTGTATGTATATATATATATATATATATATATACGTATTTTCCGGCATATAAGGCGCGGTATTTTTCCCCAAAAAAGTCTCAGAAAATCATCCCGCGCCTTATATGCTCATGGTCAGGGTCATGGGTAGGCTTTTGGTTACCGGCAAGTGGTGGTTTCGGTGCTGCGGTATCGATAAACTGAACTCCAAACACCTCCCCTACAAAACTGGTTCCCAGATTACTTTAGAGTGATTAGTAACTATTATAAATTATAATTTATAGATTACGTAATAAGCAAACCAGCTTCAACAGTTGTAAATAATCGTAAAGTATGAGGGTCATTAGCCCTTGTCCGACAAACAACTCGTTTGTGCATGTTGTCTATTTTATACAACTCGTTGACATTATTACTGTAAACAACAGGCAGCCATGTTTGTTTTGGTGGTTGGTGGGGCAGACAACAGGCTAGGCTGCGCAAGGTCCCACCACTTTCAGCTGCGCTGTGCGCATGGATGAGGATGGCGTAAAGCTGTGGCTAGAAAAGGTGTGATCACGGCGTCTTGGTGGACTCCTCAAAAAGCCGTAGCTTCTCGTGTGGGACCAGTTCCGGTCTCACATAACAAAGGCCACTAAGAGTAGAGTAAACAGATTAAAAACAAAACTAGCTGTAATACCTGGGTGATTAACAGGTCAATTTCAACCCCTAGATGTGTCGATAAACAAACCTTTTAAGGGGTACATGCGTGAAGAATGGAACAAATGGATGACGCTCCCACAGCATGAGCTAACACCAATAGGTCGGATCAAGAGGCCTACAATAGCTCAGGTTTGCCAGTGGGTCAAAAATGCTTGGAATGAAGTTAAAACGGAGACAGTTGTACGGTCTTTTAAGAAGTGTGGCATTAGCAATGCCCTTGATGGCACAGAAGATGACCTTTTATTTTTTTTTCAAGCATATGCCTGCCAAAATTGGGGTGCGTCTTATATGCTCGTGCGCCTTATATGCCGAAAATACGGTATATATATTTTTTTTTAATTGGGGTTGTTTAACCTCCTTCGCAACATCTAAGGTCATATGACGGAGGGGACCTACAGCTTTACGTGGGATCCGAACCACGGGTCGCTACATAATCTGGGCGCGGAGGACGGTCTCCCATCCAACTACTACCCAGACCCAATGTCGCTTAACTTCAGGGAAGCGGTGTTACGACATTGGCCACGACGTAGCCCATATATATATATATATATAATAGAGCGGATAAGTATTACTTTCACGGCTCCACGAAAATCAACTTTTTAATTATAAAAGTAATGTATTTATATAGATATAGAATAAGTAAAAACCCTGCTATCTCTAATTTTTTTTAAAATTTCTCCAAAGATTTTTAATTAATATTTTAATAAGAACTACTTTGTGCCATTCCGCTGCATGATTGCCTATAAAATGTGGCATTGAGGTGGAAATGCGTCAGTTTGGAGTGTAACGTTGTTGATGATGGATGTGTGCATTGTTTGGTTAGTTATTCTTCCGCGCAATTTCTCAGTCTAGATTCCAACATGGTGTGCGAAACTTGCAATCTTAATTATATCGAAGTTCGTTATTTTTTATAATTATTCTAGTATTAACATGTAATAAAGCAGTGCTGTGATCTATCTACTTGTCAGTTGCCCCTGGTCAGTTGAATGGCCGGTTAGGTCAACTGTCCGCCCTTGACGATTGGTTAAGTTAAGTCGTGATATTTTCGTTAGTTAACGAAAAGGTAAATGTTTACTATAACACCACCTCCTCCCATTTTTTTTCCAAAATACATTTTTTAGTAGTTTTTGGTGTGTTCTGTTCAGATCTGCTATTCATTTGTTGTGGAAATGACCCAGTTAAAAGTTACGAGACATTGAAGTTTACTAAGTAAATATAGGGAATTTTGGGCATAAGCATGGGTCATTTCCACAACAAATAAATAGCAAATCGGGATCTTTTCCGTTTGACTGCCGCCATTGAAACATAAGAGGTGAGTGCCCCCAGCCTTCTTTACTTAGCCTTATAAGGCTAACTAACGAAAATATCACGACCTAACCTAACCAATCGTTAGGTCAACTGTACGATCTTGACGATTGGTTAGGTTAGGTCGTGATATTTTTGTTAGTTAGCCTTATAAAGAATACAAAAAGTTTAATTATGTTTCAATGGCGGCAGTCAAACGGAAAAGATCCGCAAATCGGAACAAAACACACGAAAAACTACTAAAAAATGTATTTTGCAAAAAACCCAACGTAACCTAACCTTACCGCAAAACATTAGGACCGATCAATTTGTGATGCGTGATCTTTACGGGGGCTCCGCCCCCGTACCCCCGAGACCTAAATTATACAAATGATTATTATTAAGTTCCGTTATTATTAAGTTCCCGAACATAAAAATACTGTCATTGTAAAGCATTTGAACTGCTTTACAGGTATATCTGACTAAAAATATTAAGTTTGAATGGGCGTTAAAATGAGAGAATAACGCCGTAATTGATAAATCATCCAATCCTTTGTCTTCATCTAGGGCACATGACGAATCAAGTTCTCAAAGTCAAAATCACACGAATGGCACGTCATAATTCTATCACAAACACCACTAAAATGAATCCAATTTGAAAAAAAAAATAGCCAGAACAAAATCCAACCAACTAATTAAGTCGCAGAGTAGCGAAAAAATAGCCCAATCAGGAAAAATATTTTATGAAAAAAGTACATTATAGCCTTCACATGCCATATCTAAATTTATTTAAAGGAAAATGGCCTCAATCACTAGACGAGATGAAAATCAAAACAAATGAATGTCGTTATTATAAACGCGCATTTGACGTGACGTCACGTCAAATCGATTTCGTTAATTAAAATTTCAGAAGCAAATATCTTCGTAAATACGAATTTCCCCAAATAAAGACATACACCATTTTTCTTAGTAAATTATGATGTACTACTGGAAATATTTAATTTTACTTGGGGTGCAGGTGGTGTTATAGTAAACATTAACCAACGAAAATATCATGATTTAATCTAACGAATCATCAAGGGCGTACAGTTGACCTAACCGGCCATTCAATTAACCTTAGTTATTTAATTGGTGATAATTATTATTTTTTTCTGCATTATTTGGTGATAATTCTCGATTTTTTTTCTGCTACATTTACAGATCTGGTACTTTTACAGATGGAGCCGCGAATGTAATACTTTACCAATAGGGCTTGTATATTTTAAATAAAGTAGTTATATTTCTTTTGGGTTGAGGAAATTTAATTGGTTTAGTTTGTCGTTAAAACTTTCAATTCAGATGAACATAAACAAACATATTTAATTTAGACCGCCATTAAATAAAATTCAATTTTCTGTATTACAAATGTGCGTAGAAAATGGCTTTTGCATTTCTTGGGGTAACGCTGCTAAAATGAATCTGTGGGTTTCTATAAGCACATAATATCATAACCTGCATATTTCTATGGGAAATATTATATTTCGTGTTTAATGGTCTACGCATTACAAACTATTTTTAAATTCGTCATGTAACTGTTGATTTATTAGCTTCACAAAAAATAAATGTATTGTTTTCTAAATTTACGATTAAAAATGTTTATTTAAAAACGTATTCTTCATTATTACAGTAAATGCAAAAAGCTTCACTTTTCTTCGTTTTTCTGTATCCACCCGAAGAGGATGCCAGTGGGCATCGAAACCGTCGTGGAAATAAACTCTGTCTATTAAAGTGGGTTTTTATTATCATATTATTAGAGTACTTTGAAATAAACTTTTACATTTGATGCACATTAGGTCTAAATATATATGTATAATAATAATAATAATAATAATAATAATAATATAGTCAAATATTTGATTTAGGGTCACTGTCGAATTATGATAACAAAATTTGGGTCTTTCCTATTTCATTAACTGTTTCCGATTTTTATGAAAACAACGTGATATGTACAGTTTTTCACGCTGATTTCAAAATTATAAACCATTTCATCGAGAAATACTTAGGTTAGGTTAGGTTAAGTTAGGCTTATTAGCATTTGATGTTTTCTAGGACACTGTTTTTATTTCGGTATTAAGTTATATTCTTGTAAAAAATTTACTGCATTTTCTTCTGTCTCAGTCTTCCTATATAATTCTATAAAATTAAATTTGTCAGTCATTGGAAAGTAAAAAGATGTTGAACTCTATGCTTGCAGCGGAAGAACAAAATAGATGCGCAACGCCACCGTTTAAAAAATAGCCGAGCCTATGCTTGCAGTGATTACACCATTCTAGTACTTTTTGTAGTATTCTATAATTTACTTTCATTTGGAAAAAACTTATTTTTAGAATCCGTATTATTTTAAAATTTCTATAGCCTACGCTGTTTCAAACATTTGCTACTTTCTGCACATTATAACTTTTTGGTTATATATTTCTCGATGAAATGGTTTATAATTTTGAAATCAGCGTGAAAAACTGTCCATATCACGTTGTTTTCATAAAAATCGGAAACAGTTAATGAAACAGGAATGATCCCAATATTTCGATAAAGCGTTCAGCGATAGTATTCAGAGCTGGAAAAGGCAAGACGAGAAATATTCCCCGCGTGCCATACTAAATGCTTGTTTTACACTAGAGCAGGGGTCACAACCTTTTTTTTTGTTTACCGCCCACTTTTACAATTTTTTGAAAATTAAAAAAGCTTATCGCCAACCTTAGATCAAAAAGAATAAATCAACATAATCGATAAAATAAATAATGAAATAAATGTTTAATTACCGTTAATGTGAGCCCACTAGTGGGCACTACCGCCCATGTTGGTGACCCCTGCACTAGAGTGATAATTCGTCGAAATATCAAAAGTAGGATATTAAAACTCGAAATAGGTTTGGTGCTAAATTAAGGTCGAAGAACATTCCACGCGTTTGTGTTTTTACACTAGTGATAAATCGCCGAGCTATCAAACGCTGAACTTAAAACTCGAATTAAAGTTTGGTGTTAAATTAAGGTGCAGCTGTGTTTCCGGGGGAGCTACCAGAAGTGTATGTCGCACTTCAATGTTACAAGCATATATATTCGGCGTCGGGATTAAGTTTGGTGTTAAAATAAGATGCATCCGTGTTTTCCAGGTGATTTATCAGAACCGCGTGTCACGGTCCTGTGTTACAGCCAAATATATTCGTTGTTCGGATTACATGAGCTGTTTTAAGTGTCCCCGACCAGCTTTGACAATCTCGGGTTAAATACATCTGTGCTTCTGGGTGAGATATCCGACGAAATTTTCTTTTTCTCTTTTGGTGGAATTAGTTTTCACGATCAGTTTTGAAGAATTTAAACGCGAGTCTTCATATCAAACATTCTTTTCACAGGATAAAGAAAGAGATAATTATTTTTTGAATAAAATGGATTTGTGTTTGTATAATTCTTTTGATTTGGGGAAATTTAAATAGTTTGATTGAATATATTTTCGTTGGAAGTACAGAATCTAATATATATATACAGGGTGGGCCGTAAGTTTCCATACATAGGAAAAATAAACATTTTGTTATGGACAACCATTTTTATTTATATAATATGCTCTACATGGTTGCCATTGTTTTGAAAACACATTTCAATACGTGTTCCCCACTGTTGATGAACACGCATTAGCACAGTTGACGTTATGCTTGTAATGGCGTTGGTGATACGTTCCTTTAGATGATTTATGTCTCGTATCTTTTCCTGATACACCATGGCCTTCAAGTGCCCCCAAAGATAGAAATCAAGGGGGGTGAGATCTGGGGATCTGGGAGGCCACTCCACAGGACCACGCCGACCAATCCAAGCATCCGGAAACTGCTGATCCAAATACCGACGCACGTGAAGACCATAATGAGGTGGAGCTCCATCTTGCTGGAAGTAAACTAGGAAGTTACCTTCCTCGTTTAGCAGGGATGGGAAAATCTCTTCTTGCAACATGTTAAGATACCTTTCGGCATTAAGATTTCCACTGACAAAATTGGTCCAATAATTCTGTCACCCCATATCCCGGCCCACACCATCACTTTACCGGCACCTTGCATCTTCGTCGGACTCAGCCAGTTAGGGTTAGCATTACTCCAATAACGTATGTTTTGCCGATTAACCTCTCCATTGACGTAAAATTTGCTTCATCAGTAAACAAGATCTTACGTCAAACGCATATTCTTAGGGTATCTGAAACATAAAAACAAACGTTTAATTTTTCCTATGTATGGAAACTTACGGCCCACCCTGTATATATATATATATATATATATATATATATATATATATTATAAACACAGACCGTGCATGGAACAAGGAACTCTTCTGGGAAATTACATCCACTATAGTTCGAATAAGTAATGATAAATGACAAATACTATAGTTTTTTCTTTTTCATGATTGAAAGGCCAACGTGGGCACCGGGATACTCGCAAAATACAATAGTTACCCCTTTTTCTTTGATGTATTCAATCCGACGTGAATGCAACGAGGAGTTTCTTGCGTATATTGAGGTTCTGAATATAGTAGGCTAGGTGTAAGCTGTAAAACCAAGATCCTGTCCCAAAGCTGGATCCTATCTGCTTTGCAGATAGCTGGTGATTGAAGCTATATTTTGGGGCCTCTTTGCGAGTAACCCGGTGCTCACGTTGGCCTTTCCATCATGAAAAAGAAAAAAACTATAGTATTTGTCATTTATCATTACTTATTTGAACTATAGTGGATGTAATTTCCCAGAAGAGTTCCTTGTTCCATGCACGGTTTGTGTTTAACATATAAGTTTCTCAGGGAACCATTCTGAGTTTGTGTGTATATATATATATATATATATATATATATTATATAAATAGGACTTGTATATTTTAAATAAAGTAGTTATAATTGGTTTTCGGTGCAACAGAAAATAAAAAGGATGCATGGAAATATTACAAATATGTACAGTTTCCCGCATATGTAATGTTCCTCGCCTCACAGGCGAATCTGTATATATGGTAACGCCGTAGTGTTAGTAAGGTACCCCAACTGAGGGAAGGTGTGATGGAGGGGGGCAACCGAGTCCAACAGCATATAAATTATAACACAGATATATACAGTATATCTTAAGGACAATTGAATGTGCAGTCATTGACATGCAGGTAATTATAATGTAATATCTGTGTTCATAAAATAAACAATTAATGTGATCGTGAACAGCGTTGAACTCCATGTAGTTTACTAGTTTTATACAGTAACAAGGTTCCATTATGATTACTGCAAATCTATATGAACAGCTACTACAATAGAACTTTTTATATACTAGTGAATGCGAAATGTTCGCCTGCAGGAAATTTTCACGTTTTTTGCGTAGGCTATAGTTTACACAAAAATATCTCGCAGGCGAATATCTGACAATTTAAACTAATCTTTGGAAGATAGTAAGGGTCTTTTTCGTTTGGGGCCTAGTAGCGAATTTTAATCAAAATCGGTACACTAATGTAGTTTTGGTCACTGATTTCAAAAATAACTTTCTTTTTTTTTGGAGAAATGAAAGACAAACATGTTAGAGCACTTTAAATAATTAATGTGTTTTAACTAGTTTAAAATAGTTAGAGAGGATTGTGTTAAATTTAGCCAGAGTCACAAACTGCTACGGTTTATGAAAAAGTGCTCTAAGTGTGGGAAAGTGTGTTCCTTTGATAAATAGACCAAGTTCTTTCGTTGCCAAAAGCGTCGGTCAAACGGTAAAAAGTGCAACTTTACAAAGAATACGTTTTTTGAAGGATCCCGGCAGATCTGTCTCAGTCTTCCTATATAATTCTATAAAATTAAATTTGTCAGTCATTGGAAAGTAAAAAGATGTTGAACTCTATGCTTGCAGCGGAAGAACAAAATAGATGCGCAACGCCACCGTTTAAAAAATAGCCGAGCCTATGCTTGCAGTGATTACACCATTCTAGTACTTTTTGTAGTATTCTATAATTTACTTTCATTTGGAAAAAACTTATTTTTAGAATCCGTATTATTTTAAAATTTCTATAGCCTACGCTGTTTCAAACATTTGCTACTTTCTGCACATTATAACTTTTTGGTTATATATTTCTCGATGAAATGGTTTATAATTTTGAAATCAGCGTGAAAAACTGTCCATATCACGTTGTTTTCATAATTTCATAATTTTAAATTATACTGTATTATTACTGTATTACAAGAATGTCATGAATGCTGCTAATTT
Source organism: Bathynomus jamesi (assembly GCA_023014485.1). Classification (NCBI taxonomy): domain Eukaryota; kingdom Metazoa; phylum Arthropoda; class Malacostraca; order Isopoda; family Cirolanidae; genus Bathynomus; species Bathynomus jamesi. The sequence continues at coordinate 1,117,196 of JAJOZX010000509.1, forward strand.
CCCAACCCCTCCGAATTGTCTCCCTCATTTTGTATAAGTTATCCAGTGCAGAGACAATCCATTCAGCATGGATAGGTTTCAGTGTGGAGAGTTTCAAATCTATCTTACCGAGAGATTCATTTATGTTGAGTTCTGCTGAAAATTTATCCGCATACCAAGAGGTAAAACTTGCTTTGATATACGAGCTCAACCTCGACCAATCACAGTCCAGAATAAATGTCGTCATTCATGAGGTCATCTTAATCAGTAAGATTATAACTAGCAACTGTTGACCGCGAAATTATGATGCCGCAAACTCGTCCAATGATATAAAAGGGCGAAAATTTGCTGCCGCGAAATTAACCTTGTTTACATTATACAGTATATACTTATAAACTCATACAATATTATACTAATGCTTGTGAAATGACGTTCATGGGCCAAACCGAGGTGTTGACATGGTTACTGACATGATTTATGTTTATACTATATTTCTACACTGTATGACGAACAACTACTCAACCCTTTCAGGACGAAAGGTACAAATTGCTAACGTTTCAAATACACGCATTCATAACTTAACCCTACAAAAAATTCGGGGCTTAAAAGGTTAAAATGAATCCAGATCAAGATAAAATTACACAACGAGGCCGGATAATTGGTATTCGGGGAGCAGGCCTTTCTGTAGCTGACATAGCCGTTGAACTGGGAATTTCGAAGCCTACTGTTCGACGCTGGGTGCAGATGTAGCACGAGACTGGGAATCTGCTAGATCGTCCAAAGTGCGGGGCACCAGCAAACACCACCCCAGAAGAAAACCGGAGAATAATCAACGAAGTGCAGAACGATCCTATCAACAACGCACTCGCCAATCGGGATACACTACATATGGGCGTGTCAGTGGAGAATGGACACCGTAAGGAGACAGTTGCATGAAGCAGGATATCACCACTGTACTCCTGCCAAAAAAGAGAGGATCGAGGAACGATATCGTCAGGCCAGGCTCTCGTTTACTCGTCAGCATATGAATGATGATCTCGCATACTGGAGCAGAGTTATCTTCTCTGACGAGAAGACGTTTGCGTCTATAACTCACGGCCGTCTTCGGTCTTAGCGACAGGACAACACGAGGTATGCTAGCCAAAATATTTACGAAGTGGAACGGAGTGGGCACGTGACGGCGAATGTGTTGGGATGGATGCACCTGCAAGGACAGGAGAGCTGATTGAAATCCACGGGAGGTTCACGCAGATCAATATATAGAGATCATGGAGGAGGTGATGTTGCCTTCTGTACGTGTGTATGCCTTGCCCTCTCCTGAGTAGATTTTTTTTATGCAGGTATGTTGTATTTGTGTGTTATAGAATATTATACTATTACTAGAGTAAGATTTAAGTATTACACGCATTTGTGTGTCCTGTTTCCACAGTTACATGGGACGAATAATAGTCATAAATTGTTCTTTAACTCTTTCAGTACTATGACATAACTGTAGGATTTTATTCTGCATAACTGCAGACTGTATTATTTATATAACGGCGCACGATTACATTTAGCTGAGAGAAACCCTTAACACATAGGGGTTAAAACCTATCTCGAATAGTGGGTTACTGATGAAGCGTATGGGTGAGATATAATTTTACTTTTAATATTTAAAATCCATTTTCAGGACAACTCTCCCATCAACACCGCCAGGATTGCTAGAAGGTGGTTTGAGGAGCAGCGAAATCTAGAACTACTGAATTGGCCTAGTAAGGGGTGTGACCTCAACCCCATTCAGAACGTGTGGGGGAATGTGGTGAACTCGTGGGAGGCTGGGCAGGAGCGGACCAGCCGCCAGCTGCTGGATCACACTATGCCTGAGTTGGAGATGTTCCGAAGGAACCCACTCATTATACATAACCCTGTTGCATCTATGCCACACAGATTACAAGATGTAATAGACAATTGGGGAATGGACGAAATACTAACTATGAACTGGGTATATCTATGCCAATTATTTTAATCTATGGCAAATTGTGAGCATTTTGTATGACTTTATCAGTTTGTATAATAAACTATTTAGTAAAACATTTTCAACCATTGCATATTTGTTGTAACAAAGAATTGGTGTTTTATTGTGTATATATACAGGGTGTCCCAGAATTAACTATCTATTTCAATGAAATCGGACAAATTTTTTAAAAACACACTTTTATTTAAGTTTATCATGTTTAATATGTGTTAAAAATGTATAAATTTCTAAATTTTTTCATAATTTTATTTTCATAATTTTTTCATTATCTGATCCAATAAAAGACCGTCTGAAGTCATAGAATGGCAGAGAGACTTTCCAAAAGTTAACGTGTAGCTTGGAATGACCAAATCCAAAATTTATGGCCCATTCTTCTTTGCGGAAGCAACTGTAACAGGTAACGTCTACCTTGATATGCTTCAGCAGTTTCTCGAACCACAGCTTCTTGATGATGGCATTCTTGATAATGTTGTGTTTCAACAAGATGGAGCACCATAAATTTTGGATTTGGTCATTCCAAGCCACACGTTAACTTTTGAAGAGTCTCTTTGCCATTCTATGACTTCAGACGGTCTTTCATTGGACCAGATAATGAAAAAATTATGAAAATAAAATTATGAAAAAAATTTAGAAATTTATACATTTTTAACACATATTAAACATGATAAACATAAATGAAAGTGTGTTTTTAAAAAATTTGTCCGATTTCATTGAAATAGATAGTTAATTCTGGGACACCCTGTATATATATATTCCTTGTTAAGATTTAATATCTCCACATTGATAATGCAAAAGGAAATCTGAAAAACATTAATGGGTTTATTTGGCCATCGTCATTAAATTATTATCTTTCCACAGTAATAATACAAATACAATCTGGAAAACGCTATTAATATAATAGGCATCATCCCCAGACCGGTGGTGATATCCTGCTTCATGTAACCGTCACCTTACGGTTTCCATCGACACGCCCATATGTAGTCTCCCCTGGACGGCGACAGCAAGTAACCATGTCAACACCACGGTTTGGCCCATCAACGTCATTTCACAAACATTAGTATAATATTCTATGAATTTATAAGTATATATAAATATGCTTATGCTAGTATAACCGTGGATTATTCTTATGTGATTTTGAAACTGTTATCAAGTTCTTTGTGTAGCAATCGATAAGCCATTTCCCACAAACTCTCTCTGCCCCTCTACCTCACTCTCTCTCTTTCACACTGTCTTAATCTTTTCCTCGCTCAATATCAGTACATATGTGTGTATATGCCTTACAACCTTACAAAGGTTCCGCGCGATGATTTCTCATTTCGCGAAGGTCAAGCTTGTCGCCCCTCCTCTCGAGTTGGCCTGGTGAAGTAGTGAGTTGGATTATTGCGCTCTCCACCTCACATAGCCAGGTACGCCCGGCTCATCGGGGATTGTTCTGAGCCAGGCGTCTAGTCTTCTTTTGAAGATTTCCACTGCAACTCCCTTCGTGTTTCTTAGGTCTTTGGGCAACTGATTAAACAGTTTTGGTCCTCTCACTACAAAACTATTTTCTTTCAGGGTTAAGGATGTTCCCTGTCTCGCCTTCAATTTGGGAATACGACACAGTCTACCGCTTCTATTTTCCATCGTTGTTTGGGGAGTTATGGGATTCAGAGTAAGATTAGGGACTAGTTTCTCCATTATTTTCCAAGTGTAAATAATGGTGTATCTCTCTCTTCTCCTTTCCAGTGAATATAGGTCTAGTTCTCGTAACCTTTCCCAGTAATTTAGTTCTTTGCACCCATTGATCTTGGCTGTGAAGCTTCTTTGGATCCCCTCCTGCTGTCTAATGTCTTCTTTTTTATATGGGAAAGTTAGGACCGAGCAGTATTCTAATTTGGGTATGATCAGGGTTTTCAGTAGAGGAATCATTACATTCCTATCCCTTCGTTTAAAGGTCCTCAATATCTGACCCGTTATTCTCTTTGCTCTGTTTACTGCTATCTTATTTTGTGTTTCAAATTTCGCATCATCTGTCATTACAACTCCTAAATATATATATATATTATATATATATATATATATATATATATATATACACACATTTAACTGCAAACACGCAGTATAATTAACGTAAAGAACGACGCTTGTATAGGAGATATTCCGCGCAAGATGAGAGAGAGAGAACGAAACAAATGAAAAAATGAGGTAACCACCCGGGAATCGAACCCGGGATCTTCCGATTGCCGGTTATCATATCTGACCGGCAATCGGAAGATCCCGGGTTCGATTCCCGGGTGGTTACCTCATTTTTTCATTTGTTTCGTTCTCTCTCTCTCATCTTGCGCGGAATATCTCCTATACAAGCGTCGTTCTTTACGTTAGATATATATATATATATATATATATATATATATATATATATATATATATATATATAATCGTGTAGATTCGTTAGTTAGTAAAGGTTTAAAGCTGCACACGGACTCTACAAACAGCTTTATTAGTATTGTTACATAATGATTTAATATACGCGAGACTGGTGGGTGGGGAAGGGAAAAGAGGGAGTGTGGAGGCTGGTTGTGTAATGTCTATTTTTGGTTCAAATTCACTAGTATATAAAAAGTTGTATTGTGGTGTCTGTTCAGATAGACTTTCAGTAATCATAATGGGACCTTATTACTGTATAAGACTAGCAAACATTGTGTTCATAAAGATAAACGATTAATGTGATTGTGAACAGTGTTGAACTCCGACATTACATTATAATTAGGGCCCGTTCAAAAATTACGTAACGCTATTTTAGCTAAAACTTGACTCCTCAGATCCCGCAGGAACATTCTGTAACGCTAGACCTCAAACCCCTAAGATGTTATGTAACACTTCCCCCACCCCACACCCCACACGTTACGGAACGTTAAAGAGGGGGGGGAGCAGGTTTTACCAAAAAATAGCGTTAGGCAATTTTTTATCGGCGCCTTACCTCTCTGTCAATGTTATATGTTATTGTACTCGGTTGTCCCCTATCCATCCCACCTTCCCCAAGTTGGGGTACCTTGACTATCGCTGCACGTTTCTCCATGTACGGAGTCGCCTGGGAGGTGAGGAACATTACATATGCGGGCAACTTTTCATACATGGAAATAACTTTACTAATTCCAAAAAATATATATTTAATATATATTCCCGATTTGGGACTAGTTATATATATATATATATATATATATATATATATATATATATATATATATATATATATATATATATATATATATACAGGGTGTTTCAGGAGGAAAGGTCAATACTTCGGGAGGTGATAGTATCGGTCATTGTGAG
>JAJOZX010000509.1:1127500-1150000 GCA_023014485.1 Bathynomus jamesi
ATCAGTATGATAAAAAAATTTCCTTAAAACTTTGTAAATTTAAGCTTAAATTCCTTATTCAAAGGACCCATTTCAGGTACCAAGAAATATTTTATATCCTTCGGCACTGTAATACAAGGAAGTTGAGGGCTATAAACATTATTTAAGAAGGATCTAATTAGTTTATCTACATATTGAACAGGAAAACTATTATTGGTAAAGTATGATCTTAGATTATTAAATTCATCATTAAGTAAGGTAAAACTAGAGGTCAAATTATATCCTCTGAACAGGAGAGTTTTAATACAAGACATCTTATAGTTGAAATCAGTAAAACTAAAAAAATTCATGCCCAAACCAGTAAAAGTGGGTTTCCTGTAAACTGATGTAGTAATAGAATCACCGTTTTTCGAAATTAAAAGATCTAAAAAGGGAAGGGAGCCATTTTTCTCAGTTTCCATTGTATACGTTATATTGGGGTGCAAAGAATTTAGGAAGTTAAAGAATTGTTGCGCTTGTACCGCATTATCAAAGACAGCTATCGAATCATCAACGAAGCGTCGATAGAAAATTGGCTTGAGATGAGTGGGAGATTGACTAAAAATTACACTTTCTAAATTCCAAAAAGACCTTCTTGGTGAGAACTTCGATTCAAAAAAGTTTTTTGTCAGTTTCGATGTAAAGTCGCTTTTCACAAATGTACCTGTATCTGAAACTATTGCCATTATTTTAGATAGGGTTTTTAGCTCGGTTGATATTTTTCATGGTTTTTCATTGTCTCATTTTAAGGAACTTTTAGAATTGGTCTTCAAACAATGCTATTTTACTTTCAACAATAAGGTTTACCAACAAATTGATGGTGTAGGGATGGGATCACCTGTCGGACCGTTAGCAGCTGATTTTTTTATGACTCATTTAGAAAGTGTAATTTTTAGTCAATCTCCCACTCATCTCAAGCCAATTTTCTATCGACGCTTCGTTGATGATTCGATAGCTGTCTTTGATAATGCGGTACAAGCGCAACAATTCTTTAACTTCCTAAATTCTTTGCACCCCAATATAACGTATACAATGGAAACTGAGAAAAATGGCTCCCTTCCCTTTTTAGATCTTTTAATTTCGAAAAACGGTGATTCTATTACTACATCAGTTTACAGGAAACCCACTTTTACTGGTTTGGGCATGAATTTTTTTAGTTTTACTGATTTCAACTATAAGATGTCTTGTATTAAAACTCTCCTGTTCAGAGGATATAATTTGACCTCTAGTTTTACCTTACTTAATGATGAATTTAATAATCTAAGATCATACTTTACCAATAATAGTTTTCCTGTTCAATATGTAGATAAACTAATTAGATCCTTCTTAAATAATGTTTATAGCCCTCAACTTCCTTGTATTACAGTGCCGAAGGATATAAAATATTTCTTGGTACCTGAAATGGGTCCTTTGAATAAGGAATTTAAGCTTAAATTTACAAAGTTGTTAAGGAAATTTTTTTATCATACTGATTTCCGCATCATATTTATTAATAAAACGTCTTTAGGTAGCTTCTTCTCAGCGAAGGATCGAACCCCTGACTCGTTGCGTAGCGGTGTTGTATATTTATTTACCTGCCCTAGGTGTCTCCTTGGGAATTACATTGGCAGCACTGTTCGCTCTCTCAGGGCTAGATTTTATTCGCATATGGGAATAAGTGGCCGAACAGGTAAAATTTTAAAAACTAAAGAAGTTTCTAGTATTCGGGAACACAGTATAAAATGTAAAACTGATGTCACTTTAGACAATTTTAAAATTCTTGGTTGTAATACTTGTCCCAACTCACTCAGAATTTTGGAATCGCTTTACATTAAAACTTTGACCCCTACGCTAAATGTTGACTCTTCAGCTGTCCCTTTAAACTTATTATAATCCCTCCTCCTTCCCAATTCCTTATAATCCCCCCTTCCCCAATCGCCCTCACCATCTTATCTTATCTTATCTTATCTTATGTTTTCTCGTTTGCCTTTGCTTAAATCAGTCTAGCCTCGGAAATTGCAGTGAAAGGTTAGTTAGTTTCATTATTCCAGTGTACTATTGTTAATTTTTCCAGTGTATTAATTTCACATTACTATATGTATTTAAAAATAGCTTCTTAATTTTATATGTAAATCTGTATAACTTAGAATTTAACCCTCTTTTTTCAGTCTTTTAAAATTTGCCTTTATGAATAGGTTATAGAAATTTTCTTTGTCTTGTTTTTCATTCAATTATTGATTTTAATTTCACATTGTTATCATACAACCTGAAGATGAGCGTATTGCTCGAAACGTTGCGCATTAAAGAAGACTTTTCATGGCATTTACATTTCTCCTTGTCATTGGATTTCTCCTAAATATTAAATTGAAGCTCTGTAGAAGCAACCCGCTTGATTATATATATATATATATATATATATATATATATGAATAAAACCACGAAGGAAAGGAAACACAGAATGGTGCTCAAGCGCTTTCGTCTAATGACATCCTCAGGAACACTGAAGTACATAGAGAGTTACAGCCTATATATACAGTAGGTTACAAAAAAAAAGTATATATATATATATAAAGGGTGATCCAGAGAAATGGGACCCAAAAGAAACCCCTGTAACTCTTAAAGTATAAGTCCTTTTATAAAATTATACGCATCATTCGAAAGAGGATAGTTACAAGTTTGTACAGGATTGTATAGGTTTTGACAATACAAGACAAGATAAGATACAAAACAAAATAAAAGTGTTAGTTAAAACTAACCCTTCAAGATGACTGCATGGACTGTGGAACAGCTGCGTTTCATAACTGAGCAATATTATGAGCATGGAAGAAGTGTAGTTTCAGCTCAAAGATCTTTCAAGACAAATTTTCAGATGTCAAAATCACCTTCTAAGAGCTGAAACTACACTTCTTCCATGCTCATAATATTGCTCAGTTATGAAACGCAGCTGTTCCACAGTCCATGCAGTCATCTTGAAGGGTTAGTTTTAACTAACACTTTTGTTTTGTTTTGTATCTTATCTTGTCTTGTATTGTCAAAACCTATACAATCCTGTACAAACTTGTAACTATCCTCTTTCGAATGATGCGTATGATTTTATAAAAGGACTTATACTTTAAGAGTTACAGGGGTTTCTTTTGGGTCCCATTTCTCTGGATCACCCTTTATATACATACATACATACATATACAATAAACGGAGAAATGAAATTAAAAAAAAAAAAAAATATTAAAAATTAAAAGATTGTGGGAGGGGCATACAACTTTGTAAGGAAACACTATCGATTTTTAGCATAAGATCAAACTACCGATTTTTAGCACAAGATTAAATTAATTGTTTCCAACCAATGTTATAAAAAAAATATTAAAAAAAAATACAAATTTATACTGGAAATCTGCCCGGGTTTTATCACTCTACCCATCTTGTATATAAAAATAAATTGAAAAATAAAAGTTATTAGAGTGGCATACTAGTTTACCAAAGATTTAGCGTTCTACCCTTCTTATCTAAATCTTTTCTGAAGGAATTCAAAACAACAGGATCGAGTTGAAAAAGACCTTTGCTTATGTTGAAGTTATTTGAAAGTTGGATAATGACAGACTCAAGAATATTTCTATTAACAATGTTGCTAGAGTGAAATAAAACTGAAGCATTATTCCAATCAATACAGTGGGATAACTCTCACAAATGGACAAAAAGGGCATTGGACGACTGTCCTCTTCTAACGGAATATTGATGCTGTTTTATACGTGTGTGCAAATCCTTTCCCGTCTGACCTATGTAAAAGGAATCACATTGTTTACAACCAATTTTATAGATAATGCCTGAATTATTGGTAGGGCTATTTTTTACTAAGATATTTTTCACAATATTGTTATATGAAAATACTACATTAATATCCAAAAGTTTAAGTACATTAGCAATGCCTAAAAAGCCCGGGAAAAATGGAAGTACTAAAATATTTTTTGACAAAGTACGAGTGTTATTATTGCCCCATAGAAAGTTCGTTTTGCCTTGTTGAGACAAGATTCCATAAACGCAGATGGATAACACAGATCACTTCCAATACCGTTGATTTTTTCTAATTCGGCATCGATGTCTTCCGGACTGGCGATCCTAAGGGCGCGGAGAAACATTGAAGAAAAAATGGCCTTCTTAGTGGGGGTGTCATGTCCCAAGTAAAAGTGTACGTAGGACAAATTGTTTGTTTTTTCCGATAGATACTGAACTTAAAACTTGGGCTTTCCCTATGTACACGCACATCCAAAAACGGAATTGAATTGTCTTGTTCCACTTCTAAAGTAAACTTAATGGAGGGGACTTGATCATTTAACTGAAGGAGGAAGTTATCCAGGTCACGATTCATGGGCCAGATACACAAAATATCATCGACGTACCGCAACTCGATCCTGTTGTTTTGAATTCCTTCAGAAAAGATTTAGATAAGAAGGGTAGAACGCTAAATCTTTGGTAAACTTGTATGCCACTCTAATAACTTTTATTTTTCAATTTATTTTTATATACAAGATGGGTAGAGTGATAAAACCCGGGCCGATTTCCAGTATAAATTTGTATATTTTTTTTTTTATAACATTGGTTGGAAACAATTAATTTAATCTTGTGCTAAAAATCGGTAGTTTGATCTTGTGCTAAAAATCGATAGTGTTTCCTTACAAAGTTGTATGCCCCTCCCACAATCTTTTAATTTTTAATAATTTTTTTTTTTTAATTTAATTTCTCCGTTTATTTTATATGTATATATATATATATTTTTTTTTTGTAACCTATATATAGGCTGTAACTCTCTATGTACTTCAGTGTTCCTGAGGATGTCATTAGACGAAAGCGCTTGAGCACCATTCTGTGTTTCCTTTCCTTTGTGGTTTTATTCATAATATTTTTCACGTGTTTACTTTTGTGAAATAATTTTCATATATATATATATATATATATTATATATATATATATATATGTGTGTGTGTGTGTATACACAATAAAATAGTTTTATTTCTTTTGGCATGGTGAGCTTACTAAGTTACTTAATGATTTTAATATAATTACGTGCTTTAATGTTGTTTTATATATAATCTATATTTGTGACTATATATATATATATATATATATATATATATATATGTACAGGGTGGGCGGAAAGTAGCTCCCTATTTTGGATTGGTAAAAAAATACGTATATATTCATTTATTTCAGAAGAAATAATATGAAAAGGTAGGCATACATGGTAGGTTTTCTCTAAAATTCCAATGTGGGCTCCAACTCTTTCCACCAGCTTCTGGAGCCGCCCAGGAATGGCGTCCACTGACTTAGCAGGAACTCCGGCGGGATGGAGGACATGACTTCCCGAATTCGGTCCTCCAGTTCTTCCAATGTCCTCGGTTTGGTGCGGTAGACTTCTTCCTTTACCCACCCCCAAAGAAAGAAGTCGCATGGTGTCAAGTCGGGGCTCCTGGCTGGCCATTCGCTCTTGTTGTCCGTGAGTGGCTGGATGCCCACTTCCCTGGGCGTTGGATGGGTCGTCGTGGTCCACATCAATGGCCAGCCAGGAGCCCCGACTTGACACCGTGCGACTTCTTTCTTTGGGGGTGGGTAAAGGAAGAAGTCTACCGCACCAAACCGAGGACATTGGAAGAACTGGAGGACCGAATTCGGGAAGTCATGTCCTCCATCCCGCCGGAGTTCCTGCTAAAGTCAGTGGACGCCATTCCTGGGCGGCTCCAGAAGCTGGTGGAAAGAGTTGGAGCCCACATTGAATTTTAGAGAAAACCTACCATGTATGCCTACCTTTTCATATTATTTCTTCTGAAATAAATGAATAATATACGTATTTTTTTACCAATCCAAAATAGGGAGCTACTTTCCGCCCACCCTGTATATATATATATATATATATACACAATAAAGTAGTTATATTTCTTTTGGCATGATTGAAGTGAGCTTCAATATATATTAGTGTCATTGGTTTTTAAATAAAGGTTCAACCTATAAAGAGTACATGTAAATAACTTTACAAAAAATATTGTGCATTTATTTAATATATATATTTTTCGATTTGGAACTAGATAAATATATATATATATATACAATACGCCAGCATTCCTGGCGCTGACAATCGGCTTCCTCTACATATTTGCACTTCCTCCTGGCTGACAGCTGGCTTCCTCTACATATTTGCATTCGTTACCGCCCTTTATTCTGGGGCACGTGGCTGGTAGCCACCGGACCTTGCAGTCTGCTTCAAGAAGTCGGGATGATAGATTGTGGGGCTGAAGTACATACACACAAACGTACATAAATCCATAAACGTACATGACACTCTACACCCCTTTATAACCACTATACATTTATATATATATATACTTCCATTCTCCACCACTCCCCTTTACAACCCACTATACATTAATATATATATATATATATATATATATATATACTTCCCTTCCCCCTCACCCCTATTTATAACCACACCCCCACACCCTTTTATAACTACTCTACATTTCTGCTCCCCCAACCCTCTTTAAATTCATGGCTCACCCTACCTCCTGCTCCCCACTCTACATTTTTGCGTGGATACTACTGAAGCCCAATGCGGTCAAATGGCAAAGAGGTCCAAAAATATATCTTCCTCACCAACTAACTGCTAAGCAGATAGGACCCACCTTTAGGAGGGGGTTTACAGTTTAAATCTAACCTAGAAAACTACATTCAGAACCTCAGTATAACCAAGAAACTCGTTGCCTAAACGTCGGATTAAGTTCACAGCAAATAAAAGGGTAACAACTGTATTTTATGCCAAAATTCAAAACTTAAAACTCAACTTCCTGATAAAGCTGAACTTTTCGTTCTAACTTTTACTTCCAACTCAACCCTGGACGATTATGGTGCTGCTTCTCCAACAAAGCGTCACTCTCAATAGACACTTAATGCTTCGCGTAGGACGGCGAATAAACCTGATCTATTAGCTTCCTACTATCTCTGATTGGGGGAGAGAAAATTTTGTGGCTTTCAATGCCTCAAAAAATCAGTTCCTTCACTTGTTTACTCGTCACAATCTTCCATTCGACTATCTCCGAACCTTCAACAATACACGACTCAATCCTTCCTACTCTCTTCACATTCTTGGTGTTTCTTTTTCACGTGATCTTTCCTCAAAAGATCACATATACTCTCTTTCTAAAACAGCTTCTAAGAGCTTAGGTGTACTTTACCGACTCCACAGTTTCTTCACCCTCTTTCAGTTGCTGTCTCTATATAGTAGTCTTGTACGTCCTTGTATGTAGTACGCTTCTCATATGTGGTGTGACTCAACTCACACAGCTCCATTTGTCCGAGTGGATTCAAATGCTTTTTGTCTTATCAATTCCCCGTATCTTACTGACTGTCTTCAATCTCTCTCTCTTCGCGCAATGTTGTTTCACTCTCTCTTTACTATCGCTAATGTAACGGACACTGCTCTTCTGAACTCTCTAATTGCATGCCTCCTCCTTTAAGGAGAGCATGCAGTACCAAACTTTCTACACATTCTCATTCCCTTTTTGTCGTACTCTTTAACGCAAGGGTTAATCGGTATTCTTAATCTTTCATCTACTCAACAGTGAACTCCGAAACAATCTTCCTCAATCCACCTTTCTACTTGCACACCCACACACACCCACACACACATATATATATATATATTATTAATATATATATATATATTTATATTATATATATATATATATATATGTATGTTAACCCCTCCGTCCATGGCCTGGGTTGGTTCGAAGTCGACAGGGGTTCTGGTTAGGTGGCAGCAACGGATTTGTTACTTGCAGTAGTTTCTTCTATACTACTCTCCGAGTTCTTCTATAGTGGTTCGGAGGATTCTGGGAGGCTTGCTAAATTCTCTGACGGTTCCCTGATTCTTCTTATAACGTATCAGGAAATTATTTCTTCTCTATTTAAGACTAAGTTTTCTGAAGGTTCCCTGATTCTTCTTGTAACGTATCGGGAGATTTTTAATGACTAAGTTCTCTGAAGAGAGCACGGCTCGAAGGAGAAAATAAAGACTGTTTCTTACTATAATTTACTGCTAAAATGTACAGGTACTGTAGTGCTCAGCCTCGAAGTCTAATTCTGAGTGAACATGGAAGAAATTTTGTGGGTTTATATACCCATAATTTGCTAACATCATTATTTTTAAATGCTGAAAAGGCTGCATTATTTTTGCCCAATATTTGAAAATAAAATAAATTTTTTTGCTGTGACAATGCTTAAACAGATAGACAAGATATTTGAAGATGAAGCCATATTTTTATCTTAAACCGCGTATTTTTAGATCTGATGTTTTCCTGATCTGCCGAGTTAATTAGAAGTGGAAATTGAACTAGGCCTCTTTACACTAAGATATGCATATGAGCAAAAATTAAGGGCTTAAGATTTACAATTAAATGCTGAGGCAAGGCTTGACTTCCTTGTTTTATAGCGAAGAGAGAATGTATACAAAACATGAACATTGCAAAATTTAATCAGGATTCATTATTAGGCTGAATCTAAAAAATGATTAAGAAATTTTGAAAAGAACAAGTCACCAATTATTTGGCAAATAGGAAGTCAATCAAAAATTTATCCCAACGAAAAAATAATAATAACAAAATAATAACAATATCGCCGAGTATATATTCCTAAATGGTGACATAATATCGGGTCGTACATTAAGTACAACCAAAGTACATTACTGAGTACATGGTAATTTTGGTTTACTATAACTTGATTATAATTACTAATTAATTCACATTCACTTATTATCGTTAATTGCAGTTTCAGTAAAGTACATTAATTACATCATATTAAATCATTATAGTTAATTACATTTGACCACAGTTAACTATAGTTTACAATGTTTCAAATTTATATTAGGATAACTATTATTTTGAGATTTAACAAAGTACATGGGCACATATATATAACATAACATGCATAATATATAACGATATATAACATAATCATGTTTTTGGATTAGAAGTAAGCAAGAGAGGAGATTTCGTATTTAGATGCCCGCCTTTGGTGTTGTCATCGGAATTCGAACACTTGCGTCAGCATGAACGAGTATCTTGCGAGGAATTAAATAAATAAAAAAAATACAAAGTATTCATGTGAAAGTACTTACATGTAAGGTAATTATGTACCGTACGTCCTCAGTGGACATGTACGAATGCATAAAGTATTGTACACATATTGGTAGTCACACAATAGGTTGACAATAGGTAGACAATAGGTAGCTGAATGAATAATTAACAAAAGATAAAGGTCAAGAAAGGACATGGACGTATGAGTTGAACAACATATAACTTGCGTTATGCGAGTTTAGCCCTTATGTAAAAATGAATATTTGAATATACTGTAAAGATTATATAGGAATTATTCATTCTTCATTTTTACACACACACACACATATATATATATATATATATATATATATATATATGTTGGGGGGGGAGCTCGATTTTAACATATATCACTATAATTTTAGAAGTATTCAATTAAGTTTTAAGAGGGTGAAATTGAAACTGTGCTTGACTTAAAAAATATCCAATTAAGGTTTTATTTGTCTTTCATTAAAATTGTTTTATATCGGGTTGCCCTTTTTCTACATTGCTCAATGACATGCGAGAGTTGAGGGAGTTAGTTTTTTATTCGACTCTCAATATCGACACAGAATCTCTCTCACTCACTCACTCTCTCTCGTCGCATAGTTTATATGGTTTTTAGAATCGTCTAATCTGCTATGTAATTTCTTTAGCAAATTGCTGCTTCCATTTCCGTTGCCTGAAAATGAGTTAGTGTTGATCTCTCTCTCTCTCTCTCTCTCTCTCTCTCTCTCTCTCTCCTCTCTCTCTCTCTCTAAATCCTGGAGCCTTACCCTACCAGGACAAGAAACCACGTAACCTTGTCGAGATGTAGCAGCTTAAACCGACTGGAATGTCTGCCTGGAAATCTGGAAGGAGATTTCTGTAACTTGCGGGAGGCAATAGGCATCCGGAAGGTACTAATTAGTAGTTTCGAACAAGCCAGGAAAGGCCTAGCAAGCCTCTGGTGGTTTTGTTTTGCTCAAGTACAACGCAGAGAGCCTGGGAACGGACGGACCACGGTTACGACTTTGGCGCGAAAACGGACTTTCTTTTGGATTGCTACAATAAATGTCGGAACACTTAGAGATAAATGCGAAGAAATAGTTGAGTTCATGGAATCGAAATCTATAAATATTATGGGAATCGCAGAAACCAGATGGAGAGGTGAAGGAACCAAGGTACTGCACAATGATTATAAGTGCATATACAAGGGCAGAGAAGAGGATACCAGATCGGGTGTGGCAATTATACTGTCCCCCCGATTTTCTGAACATGTTGCTGAAGTGATAATGAAGAGTGGGAGATTGATGGGAGTGACCCTGAGCCTAAACGGAGAGAGCCTATCTGTAATCCAGGCATATGCACCGCAGAGTGGAAGATCACAGGAGGAAAAGGAAACTTTTTATGATGATCTTCAGGGAATGATAGATGGGCTGCCTTATGGACCAAGAATTTTGATGGGAGACCTAAATGGTCATGTGGGTGGAGATCGAAACGGAAATGAAGACGTGATCGGGGCATTTGGTGTGGGAAAAAGAAATTTGGAAGGGGAAATGCTGGTAAATTTTTGTGCAAGAAATGTTCTTAGTATAATGAACATTTTTTAAGCACCAGGAATCACATCTCTATACGTGGTATGGATGGAATAGTAGAACCGGAAATTATGATAAGTCTCAGATAGACTTTATTGTGGTAGATAAAAAGTCATTGGTGAAAGATGTAAGAGTAGTACCATATGTGTCTTTTGACTCGGATCATAGACTTGTCAAAACCAAAATTTTGCTTCCAGTATCAAAATATAAAAAAAAAGCCTAGAAGGAGAAGAGTGTGCACGGAGAATATACCAGAAAAACTGGAAGAGATTAGAACTAGAACTGAGGAGGCTTTCGGACAAAGGGTAGCTATGGAAATAGTGGAGGAGGTTTGGGTTGAGTTTAGGAGAACGATGGAAGGAATACAGCGAGATGTAATTGGAGAAAAGGCAGTTGGAGAGTCAAAAAAGAAAAAGATGGCATGGTGAACCCAGGAGGTAAAGGAGGTAGTGACAGATAAGGTGCGTGCTTTTAGGAGATGGCTTAACCCTTTAAGGACAAGTACGCAGCATATGCGGTCACTCTTGTTACCAGAACGTATAGGTTTTATTGTTTTTCAAAACTAAATATTTTAGTAACTAGTCACTGAAATGACACACATTTTGGGTTCCTTCCCCGACAACTAAATGACATCTATATATAAACATGTAGAAACATTTATAGAAACGAGGCATTGTAGTACAACTTGTATTTTTTTCTGGTGGACCTTAAGGTACCATCCGTCGTTAAAGGGTTAAGGATAGAAATGAGCAAACAAGGCAAGAATATGTCCAAATGAGAAACCACACCAATGATGTTAAAAGAAGAGCGAAACGCTCTTTGTGGGAGAAAATAGGTAGAGACTTAGAAGAGGATTTTCAAGGCTCGAAGAAGTCACTGTATAGCATGACTAAGAAGTATAAAAATGGAGAAAGCAAGAAAACAACGGTGGCGATTAAAAATGTACATGGTGAAGTCCTCACTGATAAAAGCGAGGTGGCCGCACGCTGGAACGAATACTTTAGACATCTTTTGAATAACGAGAACCAATATGATGAGGTGAGACGGGAGGAGTGGGTAAATCATGAGGAGCATGAGGGGGACAGAGAAATCACTGCAGAGGAGGTTATTGAAGCACTAAAGAGGATGAAGAATAATAAAGCTCCCGGACCGGATGCAATTGTCACAGAAACACAAAAGCAGCTGGTGATCCTGCTCTGGACTGGCTGCTAAGCATTTTCCGGAGGAGGAGTGGTTTGATGTAAGTACAGGAGTTAAACAAGGGAGTGTTCTGTCACCTATTTTATTTATTGCCTACATCAACATGGTTATGGAACACATACCTGAGTAAATAGAAATTTTTGGATATGCTGATGATGTGGCTGTTGGGATTAACAGAGCACAATCCCTGGAGAGAATTATGCAGAGGTGGGATGAGAGATTGAGGGAGTATGGACTGAAACTGAATTATGATAAAACTGAATATATGGTGGTAACGAGAGGAGCGAACGAGGCTGGAATCTTTGTTGGGGGAAGGGAAATGAAAAGGACGGACACATTTAAATACCTTGGTAATGTGATAGCAAATGGTGCGGGTATGGATGCAGCGGTGAATGAAAGAATTGCTAAATATAGCAGAAATGTTTCCTTCCTGTACCCACTATTGAAAGACCAAAACATCCCTAAAAAGGTAAAGATGCATATATATATATATATATATACTCAACAATATTGAAACCAATCTTGCTATACGGCAGCGAGACTTGGGCCCTAAACACAAGGACGAGGGAAAAACTGCAAGCAGCTGAAATGAGGGTCCTGAGATTGATAGGAGTAAGTAGATTGGATAAAATAAGGAACACTGAAATAAGAAGGCGATTGGGTGTAACTTCGGTTATTAATGAGAATATTGAGAGGAACCAACTGAGATGGTACGGGCATGTCCAACGAATGCCGATGGAAAGGACAGCAATAAGAATGCTGGAATGGGCCCCTCAAAACAGAAGACCAGTTGGAAGACCCAAGATCCGATGGATGGATAACATCAAGAGTGCTGTCCAGAAGTGTGGAATCAATCTCCAACAGGCGAACTTGATGTGTGGAGATCGTGAGGCATGGAGAGGTCTCGTCCGAGGGCTCTCAACTGACAGACCGCTTTAGGTCTACTAGGCGCCTGGTAAGAATGGTAAGAAAGGTAAGAATATATATATATATATATATATATATATATATACTAGAATGCCCGCTGTGTCTGACGCAGCAAAAGCCCCCAGAAACGCAATTTATGGGCGAGACTAGGAGGGGCGGATGTGCTACTAAATCCTTCCCTGGTTCTCCCTTAATGTGTATACTAAATTTGGTGCAGATTACCCATCAGTTTAAGTGTGTATAAACAAACACAGAACAGACAACCAGACATCCAGAAGACATCATCATCCCCTACATATATAAATAGATACAAGCCCACAACTCCTCAAAGTTAATCGATAGTACAATGAAAGTCCAATGATAGTACTAAAGAATGAGGTCGGCTTATTTCGGCCTCTCCTCACTGCTGAGCTGGAATTAGGACTTAGACGTCATCGGACAAATACTCGGCTCAAAATTCGCTGTGGAGGTTTTCTTATCTCTACGAGTCTGCATCGTCTGAACTAGTTGCGTTTTCTCTCCAAACACAGGGAAGGCGACTGGAATGACTCATGTTTGTGTCTGAGTGACAATCGTGTTTGCCCGACAACTTTGTTCAATGTGCGAGGCTACATATTGCAAAGATTGCCTTGCTAGAATTTTATCGGAAATTATTTCAGTCAGGATCGACTTAAATTCTTACAGCTGTTTCTTGAATTTCTAACCGAGTTTAAGTTTTACTTTTTTAATTTCTAACTAACAACCATATCACTTTATCTTATCTTTTTCGGGAAATGAAGCCATTCAGATAAATAAAATGTAGTTTTATTAAAGGAGGGAAAAGAAAATTATATCTTAGATAAACACTGAGAAAGTGTATTAAGTTAACAAATCAGTTCGAAGACGCAAGTTGTCTAAGAAAATATAGTAGTTAATCTGAGACTCTAAAATTAATCTCCTTTACTAATCTCAGGAAGGTGTTTATATACAGTAGGGTGGAGTGAAAAATACTTTTTTCTAGTATGAAGTTCTAATAGTGATTAAAAGTTGCATTTAGTGGACGATATATACCTGCTAAAATATCAGTTCATTTCTTTAATTTTTTCAGCTGCCACCAGGGGGCTAAAGTTAACACAATTTTGGGTAAAAAGGAAAAAAATGCTTCTATTTTAGGTTTAGAAAACTATTATAAAATTTTATCTTAGAAATTATCAATAGTTTGATTAAGATTCTTAAATGATAAGAATTCGTTTTGTAAAAATGCCTTTTCATATGCTTAATATCTTCAGCTGCCACAAGAGGGCTGAAGTTAACTTAAAAATGACAATTAAGTATGATTCTGTATTTACTTGAAAAAGGGAACAGTAATAAATTAGGATGTCTCCTCCTTTATACTGGCTTGAGACAGTTAAGAAACGTTATTTCGTGCCTTAGCGGAGTTACCACCCTTTCCCCAACCAACCTCCCTCTAGAAAGGGTTCTTGCTGAAGACTATTTAGTAATTTGCTTTTGTGTCAAATTTTGGCTGTTTTTTCCTTGATTCTAATGTAGCACGAATCCAACCGTCTCTGTTTGTAGTCCGCAGACTGATCCAGCAGCGTCTGTAACGAGCTTGACGCATCTCTCTACGGCTTGTGTATGACATGGAAACTGAAATAATTCTGAATGAAGAGTAGTACCATGTTTGATGCATGATTCAATATCATCAAGAGAAACTCCTTTGGTTATCGGTGGTTCTGCTATCTGAAAATCTTGCCACATAATGAGATCTGTATAGTCTTTGGCATAAAAATTTATTTCTGGCACCTTAAAATACCTGATAACATCTGTTTCTTGAATGCATGCCCTTGCTTTTATGATACGCCTAAATCCCAACTGACGCACATGCTCCCTTTCATCAGCTATCATTGCAATGAGAATGTTTTCTTGATTTGCGTAATATGCATTTCGCTGAATGACTGAGTCATGTACTCTCCTAAGCTCTTCACGGAGATACCGGCTTCTTGCAATCATATGCCACATATGTTTAGCACCATATTGGCATAATGGTTTACGCTTTATCTGAAACCACATTGGTGCGTATACCCTAACAATGAAAGTAGCTAATTCTTGTAAATTGCCTGAAGATTCTCTGTGCTTGCATATAACCGCAGAGTCCTGTTTGCTGTGGTGAGCCACCTTGAATGTGATATATTGCCTGGACTCTTATGACTAAGACTCTTTGAGAATGTTCCACTTGATATGACGCGTTCGGTGGAGAAGGGGCGAACGCCACAAAATTCGAAAAATGAGTTTTTGTCGTATAATTATCCTTTAAAACCTTTGCTTTACCTATGCAAAAAATTAGATGTTAGTCTGCACTCTTTCACGGTAAAATTTAGGTTTTAATGTATCTCAGAGAAATTCACTCCGCATCATTGCTTCACATTGAACACATCTATCTACTTTCTGGTCACTCGACAATGCCCTGTGATGCTCAATTTGGCCAAATTGAACAAAATATAAAAAATAATTACAGCAATATTATTTACACCAAAAAATTATGTTACGGCCATAACTACAGCCGTTTCGCAGCGCTTCCTAGTTGTAGAAATGAAACAGGCTGATTTTCTCGATTTTGACGTCCTAAAAACGTGCATTGTCATTAGGAAATCAACAACTACTAAATTTACAGATGCAAGAAAGTTAATATTTGACTTTCAACACAAAGAAGGCTACGTAATATCTACTGCATACCGCACAACCCCAGATAATAGCCATCCCGTCAGACTGCAGAAAAGGGAAAAAATCCTACAGTGTCAGTTTATTCAATCTAGCCTAGCAGACACTGCAACCAAAGTATTCCCAATTGCTGCCAATAACTAAGGAAAAAATAAAAGATCTCAAAGAATTATCAGACCTAATGCTGCAACTGCAGTGAACTATTATACAAGATTGTTAAAGGAACTGGAAGAAACCGAAACAGTTGAAGCAGGTAATACAACATTCGACGAAGAGGACCAAATAATGGATTACACCAGTTAACATCAGAAGCTATCAATAAATAATATTGTAAAATTTCTTGGCGTTTTATTATATCGACATATTACACAACAATATTTTACTCAAATATGTGTTCAAATTCATACAACATTTCAATAAACCGGAAAAATACAAAGGTTTAAAGTTTACAAACTTTAACTGCATTTTGTGGCATAATTCGAAAATGTTGCGTTCGCCCCTTCTCCACCGAACGCGTCATATAGCCTTGTGAATTTCAAGAAGGTATTTCTGGTCAGTACTTATGTCATCTACATCAACTTCACACATGTCCTCTTGAATTTCAATGGGTTTGAAGTTAACTATGGGAAGCTTTTCACAGTCTGAAAGTGCTCGGCCAATTTCTCCTGAAAATGCTCTTGGTCCAGTAGTGGTACCATCCAAGTGATGAAACAGATGGCGCAATGGAAGTTCATTAAGGTGTAAAAGGCATATCAGCCACTGCAATGGCTTATTAAAGGCTTCTTCCAGTAATCTTATTGTGCCTCCAATACTACCAGTGTTAACCACTGTCGAATCACAGCCAACTGCAACGATGTTCCCTATATCAACATTCCTTTCTTTCAAGCAATTCACTAGCGCTGTGCAAATGTATTTAGCTTTGCCACTGGAAGGTGTCACATGTGCAAAGTACAGAGAGTGTGGTTCAGATATTATGCTGATATGCTCTTCGCGTTTGGTTCTTTGGTGGTTAGAGCCATCACTCTCCTGGACTTGAATCATTGTTTTATCCTTTCTGCCATCAAAGTATAATCCCCGCATGGTTTTTGGCTCTCCTATCTGTTGTAGTTCCTTTCTCTGTTTTTGTCTTTCACGTCTTAGCTTACTTCTGTCTATAATATTCCCTTTGTCTTCGGGAGTAACAATTTTAAGATCTGCCAATACTGCAGAAGCAATAGCAGCCCCAGCTCTGTCCGACATTTTAAATCTATCACAAGTAATTGCTAATGAAGGCAGTGGCTCACGCATCTGTTGTTCTGATATTACATATTGAGTCGAGGTTGTATCTTCCTCATTATCTTCAGATATCTCTTCTAGTTGTTGAAGTTCACTTGTCTCTGTTTCGATTTGTAAGTTGGACGTATTGGTTATAGCAGCACTAGTTGTTTGTGAGGATTCCAGACGTGCTTTTTCCATTTCCTTTCGATGTTCTCTTGCTTGTAATCGTCTTGTGTGTGCTATGTCAATGCTTCCTATCACCATTATTCTGCGTGTTCGTTGGTCATTTAAAAAATCCTGCTCTTTTGGAGGGACTTTCTTACTCTTTTCACATGAGCATCTCCTAAACTCCTTACATTTGCAGGTGCAGATGTCAAACAAAGTGCATTTTGAAGAGTTTTCAAATTCTTCAAGCTGATTTTTGTACTTAGGCTGATCCTTGCGTGACTTGTATGGCTTTAATAAGGACCTGTATTTATCATGGTACACTCGCATCATCTGTAAAACGCGTGTATGTGAAACTATTGGCAAAGAGGCCTTCTTCCAAATATTTTCTACCTTTTTGGAAACTGCCTCTGCTATTTCAGAAAATGAAGGCTCCTTGTTATTCATCTGCTCCTTCACTAAATGTTTTGTGAACAGGTAATCTTTCATAATGCAGTTATAAGTTGGTAGTTGCATATCACTCATCTCACAAGGTACTTCAAATATGGCACACTTCATATGTTCTCTAGTGAAATGTTTATATTTAGTATTTGATGCCATAATATTTTTAAGAAAAATTCACAATCACAAAATATCCTGTAACATCAAAACATTATATAATTAATATATATAATATATTTTATAATATATATATATATATATATATATATATAATATATAATATATATAAATAAACTAAAATTATATAATACATTATAACAAGCATTTTATAATAAAATCAATATTATCTCTATATAAATCACTTTAAAATAAAGTTTTATAATATTCCGATCATATTAAAAAACTCTCCGATCAACTGAGCGACTAGGCCTACTACCTAAGAAGACAAGTGTTAACACACTGTTCTAATGACTCACAGAAAGAAATTCCTTCACACCAAAACCCTCCCCCACAACATTCAGTGTAGTCTCAACATGACTCAGTTACTCTAAATTGTGTTAACTTCAGCTCTCTTGTGGCAGCTGAAGATATTAAGCATATGAAAAGGCATTTTTACAAAACGAATTCCTATCATTTAAGAATCTTAATCAAACTATTAGATAATTCTAAGATAAAATTTTATAATAGTTTGACAAACCTAAAATAGAAGCATTTTTTTCCTTTTTACACAAAATTGTGTTAACTTTAGCCCCCTGGTGGCAGCTGCAAATTTTAAACAAATGAACTCATATTTTGGCAGGCATATTTCGTCCACTAAATGCAACTTTTAATCACTATTAGAACTTCATACTAGAAAAAAAGTATTTTTCGCTCCACCCTAATATACAGTACATAATTACAAGACCAAAGGCAAAAAAAATAGCCCAAGAAAATAGCCCAAAGTACATTTTCTTAGGCAGGAACGAGGGGCCAAGGGCGAATGCCCGCAAAAACACCTCCCCATACTGGAAGAACAAAGCTAAAATCAAGGTCCAAGAATTTTTGAGATACCTGGACACTGCATTTGAAAGAGTGGAGGTCATAGACAATAGGAAGGATGGAATGAGGAAGATTGTTCCAAAGTTCACCGGTTAAGTTGATGAAAGACTGAAAATATCTATTAACCCTTGTGTTACAAGGAGTTACAAGGAAAAGAAGTACCTCAAAAGGCCTTGCGGCCTATACCGAGGAGGTACGAATGGAAATGAGTGCCACGGAAAATTTTTTACACCCTCAAATAGTGTGCAAGATTTGGTCTAACCTTTTCTTGAACTGATCCACAGAGGAACTGTTCACAACTTCTGAAGGTAACCTGTTCCACGTGTCACAGATCTTATACGTAAAGTAATTCCCACACACACTAGTCCTAAACCGTTTCAAATCCAACTTCCAACCATTGTTGCGAGTTGGGTTATCATTTAACCCTTTAAGGACTAGTCCGCAGCATATGCGGTCACTCTTGTTACCAGAACGTATAGGTTTTATTTTTATTTAAAACTAAATATTTTAGTAACTAGTCACTGAAATGATACATATTTTGGGTTTCTTTCTCAACAACTAAATTACATCTATATATAAACATGTAGAAACATTTATAGAAACGAGGCATTGTAGTACAATTTATATTATTATTTCTGGTGGACCTTAAGGTACCATCCGTCATTAAAGGGTTAAACTAAACATGCTTCTAAAATCGACATCGTTGAACCCGCGTAAGAGCTTGAAAAACTCGATCAGTTGACCACGCAGCCTCCGAGTTTCCAGCGAAAACAAGTTCAGAGCGCGTAAGCGTCGATTGTAGCCCATATACCTAACGGAAAGGATTAACTTTGTGGCCCTCGCCTGCACTCGCTCCAGCCTCTCAATATCTTTCCTGAGGGTGAGCGACCACAACTGCACAGCATACTCCAGGTGCGGCCGAACCAGGGAATTGTACAAAGAGAGCACAATCTCCTTGTTCCGAAACTGAAATTGCCTCCTGATATAACCCAACAGCTTCTGGGCTTTCTTTTCCACCTCTACGCACTGTTTGGTAAACTTAAAGTCGCTGCTAATTAGGACACCCAAGTCCTTTTCCAAATCAGTCGCCTCGATATTACTCTCCAACATGGAGTAGTCCGACTTGGGATTGGCGTAGCCAATGTGCATCACTTTGCATTTACGCAAGTTAAATGGCATCTGCCATTTTTCGGACCACTCTCCTATCCTAAGTAGGTCCGCACGCAGTTGCTCGATCGCTTCGGGCGTCCCATCATTGGCCCCAAGCTTGGTGTCATCAGCGAATTTGGCGATCCTACTGTCGATGCCCCCGTCGATATCATTTATGTAAATGATAAACAACAGTGGCCCCAAAACAGAAAAGTAATGAGACTGTGTCGAAAGTCTGGTACTACGTGTTCTCCTTAAAGGAGAAGGCATGCAGATATAGAGTTCAGAAGAGCAGTGTCCGTCATAATAGCGATAATAAAGAAAGAGTGAGGAAACATTGAGGCGAAGAGAGAGAGATTGAAGTCAGTAAGAGGCGGGGAATTGATGAGACGAAAAACCTTTGATTCCACCCGGTCAAGTAGAGCTGTGTCGGTTGAGCCACCCCCATCATGAGAATCCATAGAGAGGCGTACAAAAACCCTGTAAAGAGACAGCGACTGAGGGGAGATGAACAAACTGCGGTGCCGGTATAGCACACCTAACCTCTTATAAGCTGTTTTGGAAAGAGAGTATATGTGATTTTTCCAGGAAAGATCACGAAAAAAGGAACCACTAAGAAAGTTCAGAGAATAGGAAGGATTGAGTTGTGTATTATTGAAGGTTCGGGGATAGTCGTGTGGAAGATTGTAACGAGTATAGCAGATGAAGGAACTGAGTTTTCGAGGCATTGAAAGCCACAAGGTTTTCTCTCCCCCAGTCAGAGATAATAGAAAGATCAGAGATCAGGTGCCCCATAGCCGATCCACGCGAAGCATGTCGTGACTGTTGAGAGTGACGCTTTGTGAAACGGGTGGAGAAGTGAGGAGTGGAAACATCGGCATAAGAGTGCATAAGACAGGACGTGCAACTTAATAGATCATTGATAAATAAAAGAAAAAAGTGGTTCACAGGACAGAACCCTCAGGAACACAACTATTAATAGCTTTAGGAGAAGAACAGTGGCCACCTACAACCTCAGCTATAGATCAGCCAGAAAGGAAATCAGAGAGGAAGGCACAGATAGAAGGATAGAAACTGATTGAGGGCAGTTTGGAAATTAAGGATTTGTGCAAGACTACATCAAAACTTTCCTTATTTCTAGCGCAATAGAAAAGGTTTCACCAAAATCTTGAAAGGAGGATCACCAAGAGTCAGAGGGATATGTAAGAAGATTGCCAGTAGAACGTACTTTTGTTGGATTGCAAAATTGGGGTTTATTATTAATAAATACTAACTAATAAAATCCATAATACTTAATTGGAAAAAAACGTAAGTTAGTTTTAATAAAGATATTATAAAGTTAGGAAATACGCCTCAGAGGAGTACGTGATTTTTGACACGAAGTTAAAAGAACAGGTCTCGTCTTGTTCATACATTTCAGCTTGTGCTGTGTATTCAGAAACACATTAGTTTAGAAATAGCACCATATATACATATATACATAATGATAGGATTTTATACCGTTAAATAGGTTAACTAAGTTAGTTAAATAATATACAAAAAGTAGGATGTAGTAAGAATTTTAGTATAGTTTAGTAAAGTTTTGTGTGCTTCCAGGTTTATGAGAAATAAGGCTTCAAAATTGTTCATCCAACAAGATCAGTGATGGAAAGTTGTGAGTGGGACGGAGGCGAGAGAACGCCCTGGAAGAAACTGGCAGACAGTTGAAGAGAGACGTTTGAAGCGAGAGGTGGATTTAGAGCTGTGTTCGTCCGCGTAAAATTGTGATAGGCCTTAGTTAGAGGACAAACAGTGAATTGTATTAATTTTTCTGTCCTGGGATCTTTACAGAAATTTCATAAAAAGTTTATTCATTTATTTAGTTTGAGCAATTGAACCAGACCTTGCAGTATCTTAACGGGATTTTTAAAGTTCCAACTAAACATTATACTAGTAACATAGCTATTATAATTTTTTCTTGTTACCATTTTAGTGAATTATATTTATTTTTTTAAAAAAATTTATTACCCATACTAAATATTTATTAAACGGAGAATTCAAGCTAAAAGTGAAACGACAACGTGTAACATACGAAAGTGGCCTCCCAAAAGAGATAGGTTTACCGAAGGTGCACCGAAGCAGTGCCCACTTCCAAGTATGTTGGTAGACCACAACAAACTAACGCTATCCAGTTTATAAATTATAGAACACTCGCAATAAATACGCTTCATCATTTTACAGAGAGATCTAATAACTATAGAGCGATTTGGGGGCAACCCTACACCTTGCGGAACCCATACTGACAATCTGAAGGAAGATTGTGAGAAGAAAAGTATTTAAGAGTCTTCCTATTAAGGATAAATTAAAAACGTTAGAAAAGCAAGAAAGCAAACCAATTGGACGATAGTTAGAGGGTTGAAAGTGATCACCCTTTTTTGGGACAGGCTGAATAAAAGTGAACTTCCAACAGGAAGAAAAAATACCAGGTGAAATGTAAAGACGAAAGAGGTTGCCTGGGCAGGGTGTCAGCACAGAAGCACAGATCTTGAGAACAAGAAAAGGAACACCACTAGGACCGTACGCCTTCCTAGAGTTGAGCCCGGATAGGGCAGAAAGAACATATTTGGAGGAGATTAGATTCCAGTTTCAGGCATAATTAAGTCAGAGGGAGGAGGAGATGGAGGAACAGCACCGGAATCGTCCAGGGTTGAGTTGGAAGTGAAAATCTGACTGAAGAGATCAGCTATATCGGGAGGAGAGACGGCAACTGAGCCGTCGAATTGGAAGAGAGGAAAGAAAGAAGAAGTAAAGTTGTTGGAGAGGTTCTTGGCTAGATGTCAGAAAGAGCAAGAAGAATTAGAATTGGATACGTTTTCACATTTTTGTCGGATGAAGGAATTTTTGGCAATTCGAAGAACAGATTTTGCACGATT
>JAJOZX010000509.1:1155000-1357500 GCA_023014485.1 Bathynomus jamesi
TTTTATTTATTAATACAATCAAATTACATAAATTAGAAATATAGACAGTAATATACAATTACAAATGCACTCAAATAAATAAAGTATTCACATCTCATCTTCTGAACAAGAAGTCGCACCAAATATTATTGTCAATACTTTTTATTTATCTGATCCAAGGGTAACCAAACCTAACCTAACCTAACCTAAACTAAAAGCCTAAGAAAGAATATAAGGGCAATCTAACCTAAAAAAGTACCTTTCAAGCTTTCAAATGTTCCGTTTGATGATCCCTCATTCCACGAAGGTCAAGCTTGTCGCCTCTCCTCTCTGAAGGGTATTTTATTTCAATATTAACGTCTCTCCTTTCTTCCGTATATGAACGAATTCTATACTTTTTATCTTATAAAAATAACTTTGTAAAAACTAAAGTGATTACATGAGGGCTAGTTCAAGTTTCTATATTTTTTATTTATTAACAATAAAATTCCATAAATTAGAAACAGAGAGAGAGAGACAAATTAAAATTGAAATATTCAAGTCTACGTATCGGGAATGAGGACGGTAGTTAGTCTCTGGAGTCTCTGGAGTCTTCTGCCTCGTATCAAACCAACGACTCAGAAGCAATTTCTTTTTTTTGGGCTTTGTGATCTTCAGTCACTTCGCGAGGAACAAACCGTGAACACACTTTTGAGTATCCCAGTTGCTGAATTAACGTATTCACACTTCCTTCACTAATTCCTAGCTCCAGTGATAGCTCCTTGTATGTGACGCGCCGATTTGATCGAATGATGTTGTTAGCACGTAGCACAGTGTGAGATGTCACAGCCAATGCCGGGCGACCGCTGCGTTGCTCATCATCGAGGATGGCTCTCCCTCTCTCCGATAATCTCACACGTTTAGACCAGCGTCCAACTGTGCTTCGATCAACAGCAGCATCTCCGTAAACGTTTTGTAGACGTTTGTGAATATTTCCAACTTTTACCTTCTCTGCAGTTAAGAACTCGATAACAGCTCTCTGTTTACGACGCACATCACTGTCAGACGTCTTTTTCGAAACTGCGTTAACCATCGGTTTTATGCAAGGGCGTTTAAAAGTGGTTTTATACAAGGAGGGGAGGGTCAAAGTGGAAAAATTCGGTTATGTGAAGCGCAAAAAGTTCAAGCTTACGGCCCGAAAGATATTTCAGCCCCGTGGCTTATTATTTAGCTAAGAAAAAAGGGTGGGGAAAAATATATTGTGTACCCCTAGTATATATACACTGTGTGTATTTTGATGAAAAACAAATTGGTTTTTATTAAAAAAGATTCAGAAAAATGTATGAAGGATTCAAATTAATTTAAAAATATTTGTCTACATCCGTATCCTTTCTCCTTAAAGGTCCGATGAGGAACTGACTCGTGTTATAGCTTCTTTTCGTGATAGCTTTGAAGAAAAGCAAATAGCCGTCGACTATTTGGGGTCGGAGATTGAAGTATCACAACACACCCGGTCAAACGAGTGCCAGGTCGTTGACGAAGTAATGTAAGCTTTTTTCTTTTTTATTTCGGTTAAGAAGACGCAGTGTATTTTCATCAATTTATTAAATGATAGAGTCATAAGTAATGTTTTATAAAATAGCACAATTTTTTCATCCAACTTAAATTAGTTACAGAATTAGTATCCGTCACATTTTAAATTAGCTATCGAACGCACAAACTATCATTATTGGAGACAATATTGATGCAATTATTCAAGTTACATTTTATATATACGCGTAAAATATCATACAATACATCGAGTACGCACAAACAGGAAAGGGTATTTTATCTCTTTGCATACCAACTCATCATTCCGCTCAGTGTGACACGGGTCGAATAATTTTTTTAAAATTATAAATTCCTTTCCACGTGCCATATGTAAGAAAAGTGAAAGGCAGTACATGCCGCAAGTATTACTAAAATATCCCTGGAATCGGGAAGGATTCCAGGCAATTTCGGGGATATGCATCTGTTCGAGAAATTTTACAATCATAGAGTCGCGCCAAGGATGAGTCCCGATCGAGTTAAAGTAGTACTTTCTTTTCCTATTTTTAAAGTAGATAGCTATCCAATGAATCCCTTTGCACCAATAACACCTGTGTTCACCATAAGTCCGCCGCAGTATCTCGTAGTTGGTAATTTCAATATTTCATTCTTCGCAAACACACCGATAAATTTGGTACGTGTGATTCGGTGACTATTCATTACACTCTGGAGTGTGTTCACAGCCATTTTAAAAGTCAGTGACTACACTCCTGAATCTGTCAATTTCTATTAAGACCTGTGATTCGAGGTATACTAGTAAACTAATAGGGACGTCTAGCGGTTTGGACAATTCGAGTCTGACTGAAAGTTTCGACTCTGCTGTGGACTTAAGTGTGTATTTACACTAGCAGATAAGTAAGGAGTTATATCAAACGGATAAAGGTTAAAATGATCGATGAATTCTTTCTGCGTTACACCAATTCCTAGCTCATCACAGACACCGGCGATATGGGGAAGATTACTATAAGCTCTCGAGCAAAGCGGGAATGCAGCGTCTGATGAATAACCCGTCTCCCATGTTCCCCCCCAACGCTATGTCATTAACGTATCAAGTTATATTTTTAAGGCCGAAATTCTCGAATTTAAAGGCGTTCTTTTTATATTTCCCATTCACAGAAGCGCGGTCCTGCATGCCAATTAATAACCTTTTAGGTAGAGCTCCCAGGGCGATGTTTTCTATCTGTTTCGATGCCAACCCTGCGGGCACCGTGTAGTTTGATCTATACTCTGTTAATTGGGTATTATTTTTACTGTGGCATGTACGGGGTGTCAGGAAATGATTGTCCCCCCTGTAGAGCAAAAACTAGAAGAGATAGATAAAAACCGGTGAGACCACTTGAAAGAGCGTTAAAATCTGAATAAAAACCATTATATTCTATTCCTGTGGTTTTAATTCTTACCATTTTTTCCCCACAGAAACCATGGCATCATCTATTTTGAACGATTCAGAGAAAAAGCGAGTTATTGACCGCATTCGAGCTGTCACATTTCGTGAAGCAAAGGAAGCTGGTGCAACTTTCATAACTCGACACTGGGTGGCTGAGAGATTAAAAAGATCAGAAGACTTTGTCAAAAGGAATTGGAATAAGAATCCTGAAGATTGTGAAACAGAATTTCGAGGAGGAAGACCGGAGAAATTATCTCAAGAATCGAAAGACATTGTGCTTGCTGCATCACGGCGCCGAAAGAAGAGCTGCTCTGAGGTAGCGAAAGAGATACTTATCCGTCGTGGTAAGATAGTCAATCGGCAACTTGTGCATCAATTTCGAGTTCGCCAAGGCTTGAGTGCTTGGCATGAAATAGCTAAGCCACGGAAGAGTGATCTTAGTATTGAAGATCGGCTATGGTTTTGTGATTATCTTGAGGAATGGACGGAAGACGATTTCCTTCACTTGGTTGTCAGCGATGAATTCTTCGTTTATGTCTCCAGAAAACCAAATTTTCAGAATGATCGGGTTTGGGCAACAACTCCTGATGAAGTCCCAGACGACCAGAAGTATCGAGAAATGGTAAAAAATCCAGCATGTGTGGGTGTTTTCATTATGTTCTCTATTCGGAAGCTCATCTGGGTTATCAAACCAAGAGGAACCAGTTGGGATGGGCCTTATTTTCGAAATGTAATTTTAGCCCAACATGTAATTCCGTTTTTGAAAGACCCCGAGTGTGTTGTGGATGTTGAACAGGCAACCTTTCTTCACGACAAAGCCCCCTGTATGAAAGCACTTGCGACTTAACAACTGCTTAAGGACAATAACATTGATTTTTTCGGAAATAATGAATGGCCTGGCAATTCTCCCGATCTTAATGTCTGTGAACATGTCGGATCCATCATGAAGGATCGGGTGGAGTCCTTAATGCTGGAACAACCGATTCAGAATCGGTATTCAACAGAAATTATGACTGCAAAGATCAACGAAGTCCTTGAAGAAATGAGTCATGATACCGATCTCTTTGAGACACTTCTGGGATCATACCCCCGTCGATTAATGACGGTCAGAGCTGCAAATGGGGGCAACACCCGATATTAAAACAAGTGTTTTCTATTCAAAATTAAACGCTCTTTCGCATGGTTTTGTCTGTTTTTTTCTATTCCTTTCAGTTTCTTCTGTACAGGGGGGGGGGCAATCATTTCCTGACACCCTTTAGTAATTTTTTAATTTCTAACTGTTCAGGCGAACTTAGTTTCACTCAACGTGTACTACTCGGATGGATGAAACGTGCCATGACGAGCCAGAAATAGTGCCACCTCTCTCGACAAGTAGTAAGCAAACTATGATTCATGAGAGTAATGTCCTTAGTTTATATCATTTAAAAAAATTATTAACCATAGGTTTCACTCGCTTAGAGCACTTCCTTTTAGATGTCATTTTACGTTTCACGCAACGTGCTGGTAACCCCTTCTTCTTCTTCCGGACAGCCCTCTTCTTCTTTTTCCGGACAGCCCTCTTCTTCTCCCCACCACCGCGCATTTTTCTTTGCATCTTTGATGATTTCGTCCCGTATACGCTTTAAGTGCTTTTTAACAGCCTCTTTAGGTCTAGCCCCCGCCATTATGTCTTCTACCATGTTAAAACCTGATTGTAACGCTTTCCTCCTGAGATATATGGCACCCTCTTCAGCAGTGGGACAGTCGTAAGTAGTATGGTTGAAACAATTGTTCCAAGCCACTCCCACGCTGGTATCTCACCCCTCGATAGACTGTGAAAGGCTTTCGTTCCATTATAACTCAGTGCGACGAAAGTGGTGCGTCACCGTTAAGCTCCCATCACCGAATGGGAAACTTTTCCCCTCACTCGTACATATATTGAGATATTGGTTAATAGATTAGTCGCGACATTCACATAATGAGGTTTGTCATATGTAATGCTCAAGCTCTGTCCTCTATGATTGGGAATGTGTGCGATACGAAGCAGGAGCGCGTGAGTATCCCCAACAATCTGATGCTCCACGATATTGTTGTAAATATAGCACATGTCTGAGGGTGGATAGCCATCACCCAATTTCTCCAATTTCAGCTAGGCTGGCCAAATCCTTTCGTACTTCGTGAAAGGTATCTCTTTTAGAGAATCTACTGTAGAACAGGAATCTAGTGTAGGCAATTGCATAGTCTCATCGATAGACGTGTTTAATGCCTTTGTATTACAAAAAGATATTTATAAAAAACTTTCAGTACTAAATATAAACATTCGAAGATTACCTAGGAACTATAACTACTTATTGGCTCTTTTGAAAACTTCTACGGTCAAATTTAGTGTTATAATTCTCACGGAAACCTGGTTAAATAGTAGTATTAAAAACCTATATAATATAGATAATTACGTTGCTTATCATACTGTAAGAGATGGTCAGATTGGTGGGGATACTCTATGTATGTGCATCAAACTTACGACTCTAACGAAGTATTTTCTGTATGTAATAGTGACAATGAAAACTTGATTGTGAATATAAAAGACAAACATAATGTATATTCTGTCCATGCAATATATAGACCACCTAATACTAATATAAATAGCTTTTTAATTAACTTAGATAACATGTTATGCAACTTTCATAAATCGAATGCCATAGTTGCGGGAGACTTCAACATCAATTTGCAATCTGAAGCAACCTCTCGTAAATTTTTAAACTTAATGAATTCTTTCTATCTTAGTCATTCTATTACCAAACCCACTCGAGTCTGCAGCTATGACAATCGAATAACAGAATCTACGATTGATAATATATTTGTAAATAGCAATGCCCTCGTAAATTCTAGAATTATAACCACTAACATCAGTGATCATTTTCCTACTTACGCTATATTCAATAACATTGTTCAGGTTGCAGACAAAACAACTATTGATTGCAGAATATTCTCAGAGGTTAACAAAAGAAAATTTATTGGGGCTGTAGAAAATACTCGACTTGACTGTGACGAACCTTTAAATGACCCAGATCATATGTTTCAGTTCTTCTATGACACCTTATTCCATATTTTTAATATTTATTCCTTTAAGGAGAAAGCAAATATTGCGACACTTTTGCGCCCAAAAGTGTCGCAAATCCATGGATCACTCCAAGAATTATCACTTCAATAAAGAACAGAGATAAATTGTTCAAATTGCAATTGCAGAGCAAAATTCCTAAAATACAATATACTCAATACAGAAACAAATGAACTAAAATAATCAAAATTGCAAAATATAACTATTATAACAATCAATTTTCCAAACATAAAGGAGACATGAAAAACACTTGGACAACCATAAACAATCTTCTCGGAAAAAAAATTAAGGAAAATTCAATAGAGAAATTAAATGTTGATAATAAAGAAATTATTGATGATACTGCTATTGCAGACTCTTTAAATGCACATTTTACTTCAATAGCGGATAAGCTTCGCTCACAATTAATAAATAATGATCACTCACCTCTAGAATATATGCCACCCAGCCCACTAAATTCATTTTCTTTTGTTCCTGCTACCTCTACTGAGGTCCAGAATATTATTGGTAAGTTAAAAAATAAAAAAATAACATTCATAACATTCCTGTACCTATATTGAAACTTGTTAAAGATAAGATATCTGTTACTTTGGCTAAAATTACAACAGTACACATTTGAAAACTTGTCGATCGATGTTTACAAACTAGTTGGTGATTCTATATAATTTGAGTGCGCTGATCTCAAAAATATAGTTAGTTTTTCCCTATCACGTATGGTTTTCTTACCACAGGGTGTGTCATAAATCCTCCATTTATCCCCAAATGTGAACCATCTTATCGAGACCAACATTGGATTGCACATGCTAAACCATAAATTTTGTTGTTATAGACTACAGTAACGCTTACATAATAATGTAGGGTAAATATATATAAAACCAGTCCCGTTCCCAGCAAAATACTCTCTCTCCTCCCATAAATGGGTGGTTAACATTTGGGGACAGATGTTACCGTTGTGCAGTAACACTCCTTTTGACTGGTTTTAGAGGACTCTATAAACAACCTCCAGTCACTGGTTTGGTATTCGATGCCTAGCTTGCACACTAATCCTGTGATGTCCTTGCAAAATACCAAGGGACCATCTTCTTCGTAAAAAGGCACGAAGTCTTTCTCACGATTTCTGTACCAAGTGAAGTATGTGTCGGATGCCAATAAATTGTTCTCCTGCAATCTAGACCCCAAAAGTTCTGCAGAGTCCTTAGGCAGATTCAAATCCCTGACTAAGTCATTTAGTTCGGCTTGGGTTAATGGTTTAGGAGGATCTCGGTCAGCTGTTGGCTGTTCATAAACATCATCATTGTCTGGATTTGGAGCTGAATCAGAATCTGAATTGTATTGATCCAGACTCTCGGGTGGGCAGGGAATAGGAACTTCTGGACCATGGGGTACCGGCCTTATTGCAGATGGAAGACTTGGGTATTGAAGGCTCTCTTTATTCTTTGCATTATAACCTTTAACATTGCAAGAACAGAAGTAGCAATCGTCGGTATGGTTTCTAGGCTCGCGCCATACCATAGGGATCCCAAATGGTAAACTTTTCTTTTTACCTTTGCTCCAATTCCTTAGTGCCGCAACACACGTAAGACAAACCTTGTGTGGAGCCCAACTTTTGTCTTGATCTCCTAATTTAATTCCAAAATAAGCATGATAAGCTCTCTTAATGAAGGTCGTTACATTTGTCCTTTGTTTTACAACAACATACCGACCACAAATATAACAAAATATGTCTGGACTATGGGTACATCCTCTAGAAGCCATTATTAAAATTTTAAAGACGTAATGTTAGAATTATCTATCTGAAAAATATGAAAAAACGAAATTAATTAAAGATAAAAAAGGTAAAAAATTACAAAACGCCCCAAAATTGTTTTGCTAATAATTTTAAAACTGTGGGTGATAGAGAAAACTGGTAGCATTTTTTAATTCAGCGCAGCGAACTGCTTCAGAATCACAACTCAAAATAAAGAAATCGATTTTCATGCAGACCGGTGTTATCAATCAAAGTATTTCCAAAGGAATATTCCCATCAATGCTAAAAACTGGTTGTATAACACCCCTTTTTAAAAGGGGTGATCCTCCACTAGCAACAAATCACAGGCCGGTGTGTTCATTATCAATGTTTAGCAAAGTTTTTGAAAAAATTGTAAAAAGTAGAATGCAGCTATATTTAGAATCCTACAATTATCTCCAAATCAATATGGCTTCCGTAATAATAAAAAACGGAAATGGCGATTTTAAATCTTATGGAAAATGTAAATATAGCTAAGGAGAACAAAGAAATAATGATATCAATATTTATGGATTTGAGTAAGGCGTTTGATGTAATAGACCATAATATTTTACTTAATAAATTATATTGTTACGGCTTTAGAGGAGCAATCAGTGATTGGTTTAAAAGTTATTTGTCCAATAGATATCATTTTGTATCAATAAATAAGGTTTGCTCAACTAAAGCGCTTGTCAAACATGGTGTGCCACAGGGTTCAGTTCTGGGTCCACTGTTATTTTTATTATATAAATGACCTTCCACGTTCATCTGATATACTGAACTTCATAATGTTTGCAGATGATACAACTGTCTTTTTTTCTTGCAAAGATGTTAATACAGCTAAGAATATATTTCATTCAGAATTCATCAGTGTAATGAAATGGTTGACCACCAATAAACTCTTCCTAAATACCAGTAAAACAAATTTCATAATTTTTACTAATAAAAGAAATGTATATCTTGATGAACTTAATGTTAATGAAATCGCCATAAAGGAGTGTACTGTAACAAAATTTCTTGGTGTAATACTAGGTAAGAATATGCAATGGAGTGATCATGTAAATTATATCGCGAAAAAGATTTCAAGGAGCGTTGCTATAATGTTTAAACTTAGAAATGTAGTCCCTAAACAAGTTTTATTGACTCTTTATCATACTCTTGTTCTTCCTTATATAACATACTGTACCCTTGTTTGGGGAAACTCCGCTAACAACGCATTAAATGTTATCTTTGTCATCCAAAAACGAGCAATATGGTTATTATCTGATGCTGATTTCCTTGATCACTCTAGTGCATTATTTAAAGAGCTAAACCTGCTAAAGCTCAACGATATAACCAAACTGGCACATTTTATTTTTATTTACAAGTGTAAGAACAAAATCATTAATTTGCAAAGGAGAAATAGATATTTTGTAACTCATCAAGAAATCTACTCGTATCAGACCAGAAATAGATCAAAGCTTGTTATACCTCAATTTAGATTGTCTTCATCTCAAAAACTACCCATTTTCATTGGATTGAAACTATGGAATGACTTGCATGCCGATATAAAAAATATTGTGAATATAAATTTGTTTATAACCAAGTTGAAATCCCGATTAATAATGGCATATTAACAAAAATCTAGGATTAATGTCCACTAATATTGTTTAATACTGTCCATTAATATTGTTTAATATTGTAATACATGTTTTAACTATTAATAATACTTATTTACTTATTCATTTATTTATTATTATTAATTCATAACAGCTAGCTGCTTATTTTTAATAACAGCCCAGTAAAACCTAAAGCTTAAGGGCCAAATTAAATAAAATAAATAGTCGAGCTTCACAATTATTCATGTCATTGTAAACTGGAAAAAAGTTATGTATTTTATTATTATTAATAAAGGTTATTCTATTCTATTCTACCTGTTAGCTTGCGATTTTAGGGTCAGACTGTGTGCAGGGGTGTCTTTGTTCACGATTTCGTGTTCTAAACCAGCCGTAAGGTTTGAGCTTTTTAAACTAACATTTAAGTCTCTCACAACATCCTCAGCTGCACCATAACGGCCCGGGCCAAGTGTTACTACTGTAGTGTAATACCTTGCATCCCTTTGATCCTGAATTACCCCGGCATTTTCACACTCATCAGTTTCTCTAAGAACCGTAAAAACGGGTTTTTTATAACCAACACTTAAAAAGAGGGTGTCCAGCTGAATTTCGCATGTCCCCACTTCATATGAATCACAATACAATTCAACGGACCCATGTAGTTCTGTTACAAAGTTGGCCAGGATGTTGTTAGGATGTACAGACAGAGAAGAGGACGGTAGTGTGACGTAGAAATGGTAAGGCGCCATGTTGCATACTATTTAAGTTTCATTATTGCATCAGCTTTTATATAGGTATTGAAGCTTTCTGGGTACCCTAGCCATTTCACCAGGTACATTTTTCTCTTTCCTGAACCTTTGCTACTTAAATTTTTTTCAATTTTAAACTTTTTTCCAAAATTAAATGTCACTTTCTGCAACTCCTCGTGGCGTAAAAGCCTCCTACGAGTTCTTCCCCATTCAAATCTTCAATGTAATACAGCATTATCTCGCCTTTAGGTCTCATAGCCCTAACTTTAAAAATCTAAGTGTCCATCCAACCTTGATCAAATTCCTTCGCGAATTTATTACCCGAACGCGACAGCTTTACATAATCATTGATTTTGAAACGTGCAGAGTGTGGCTGGTTTCTATGAATATCTCTTCTCACATCGCGCTCTGTGTTGTCCCAACCTTACAATGGTGTGAACGATTGAAGGATGAGGCCAGTGATTCCAGAATGTCTATATATCTGTATGTGTTTTTATGTGTAAAATAGCGATGCATGCGTTCCTTTATGGTACGTTGAACTCTTTCAGCTAAAGAGGCCTTATGCATAGAATTGCTAGTGTAGTAACTGATATTAACCTTTTCACTCACTGGGTAGACAATTTGGTAGCTGAAAAATAAACCATGTTGATTCTTGTATAACCACACATAAAGGCAAATTTGTTTTTTACCCTATGTTATAATTCGTGAGCGAAAGAGTTAAACTCTGTCAGCATGTTCTGAAAAGCGCGGCCTATAAATTCTTTCCCCATATCCGTACAAAATAGCCAGAAACCCTGTTTTCTTTCAACATCAGCGTTTTGGTAGCTTTAGCAACTGTTTCAAGCGATTTATTTTTCAGAGGAATTAGCCACAGATATCTAGAGAATACATCTATTATGAAGAGTATGTAGCGGTAACCATCATTATACACTGAATATCTTTGGGTACCCGGACGTTTTGCTGACGGACGTTTTGCCGACAGACATTTTGCCGACGGACGTTTCGCCGAACGGACGATTCGCCGACGGCTGTTTCGCCGAACGGACGATTCACCGGACGGACGATTCGCCGAATGGACTGTCATTAATATTTCTATGACAAAATACAGTTCATCTACAACAATTTGTCTACAACAATTTATCTACAACAATTAGTCTACAGATACAATTTAACTACAATAATTTGTCTACAGATACAATTTGTCTAGAGAAACTATTACTAATATTATTTTAAAAAATGACGATTGGTTAGGTTAAGTCGTGATATTTTCGTATGTTTTAACAGTAAACTAACGAAAATATCATGACTTAACCTAACCAATCGTCAAGGGTGTACTAACTTTTTATGGCCTTTCTCTGAATCAATAAATTGAAGAGGCATTGTGGGTTACTGAACAGTGAACAATGTAAAAGTTCCAGGATGACTGCAATTTTAAGTGCGAAAACCTAAGACATAAGTTACTAAGATTTAAAAAAAGGCAACAAACGAACAAACGTTTCAGAATAGCTTAAACTATAAAGGCACAAACGCAAGACTTAAATTATAATAGTTGACAACTAATTTCTGTATTTAAATTATATTTGTTTTTTTAAATAATATTAGTAATAGTTTCTCTAGACAAATTGTATCTGTAGACAAATTATTGTAGATAAATTGTATATGTAGACAAATTGTTGTAGACAAATTCGACGGACACCGTCAAAGTGAATTCCATGGTCTAAAACGAAAGTTTTAAATTATACAATATACACCGAGAAAGATATATATATATATATATAATCATGCGGGTTGCTTCTACAGAGCTTCAATTTAATATTTAGGAGAAATCCAATGACAAGGAGAAATGTAAATGCCATGAAAAGTCTTCTTTAATGCGCAACGTTTCGAGCAAATACGCTCATCTTCAGGCTGTATGATAACAATGTGAAATTAAAATCAATAATTGAATGAAAAACCAGACAAAGAAAATTTCTATAACCTATTCATAAAGGCAAACTTTAAAAGACTGAAAAAAGAGGGTTAAATTCTAAGTTATACAGATTTACATTTAAAATTAAGAAGCTATTTTTAAATACATATAGTAAATGTGAAATTAATACACTGGAAAAATTAACAATAGTACACTGGAATAATGAAACTAACTAACCTTTCACTGCAATTTCCGAGGCTAGACTGATTTAAGCACAAAACGAGAAAACATAAGATAAGATAAGATAAGATAAGATAAGATAAATGGTGAGGGCGATTGGGGAAGGGGGGATTATAAGGAATTGGGGAAGGAGGAGGGATTATAAAAAGTTTAAAGGGACGGCTGAAGAGTCAACATTTAACGTAGGGGTCAAAGTTTTAATGTAAAGCGATTCCAAAATTCTAAGTGAGTTGGGACAAGTATTACAACCAAGAATTTTAAAATTGTCTAAAGTGACATCAGTTTTACATTTTATACTGTGTTCCCGAATACTAGAAACTTCTTTAGTTTTTAAAATTTTACCTGTTCGGCCACTTATTCCCATATGCGAATAAAATCTAGCCCTGAGAGAGCGAACAGTGCTGCCAATGTAATTCCCAAGGAGACACCTAGGGCAGGTAAATAAATATACAACACCGCTACGCAACGAGTCAGGGGTTCGATCCTTCGCTGAGAAAAAGCTACCTAAAGACGTTTTATTAATAAATATGATGCGGAAATCAGTATGATAAAAAAATTTCCTTAACAACTTTGTAAATTTAAGCTTAAATTCCTTATTCAAAGGACCCATTTCAGGTACCAAGAAATGTTAAGGAAATTTTTTTATCATACTGATTTCCGCATCATATTTATTAATAAAACGTCTTTAGGTAGCTTTTTCTCAGCGAAGGATCGAACCCCTGACTCGTTGCGTAGCGGTGTTGTATATTTATTTACCTGCCCTAGGTGTCTCCTTGGGAATTACATTGGCAGCACTGTTCGCTCTCTCAGGGCTAGATTTTATTCGCATATGGGAATAAGTGGCCGAACAGGTAAAATTTTAAAAACTAAAGAAGTTTCTAGTATTCGGGAACACAGTATAAAATGTAAAACTGATGTCACTTTAGACAATTTTAAAATTCTTGGTTGTAATACTTGTCCCAACTCACTTAGAATTTTGGAATCGCTTTACATTAAAACTTTGACCCCTACGTTAAATGTTGACTCTTCAGCCGTCCCTTTAAACTTTTTATAATCCCTCCTCCTTCCCCAATTCCTTATAATCCCCCCTTCCCCAATCGCCCTCACCATCTTATCTTATCTTATCTTATCTTATCTTATCTTATGTTTTCTCGTTTTGTGCTTAAATCAGTCTAGCCTCGGAAATTGCAGTGAAAGGTTAGTTAGTTTCATTATTCCAGTGTACTATTGTTAATTTTTCCAGTGTATTAATTTCACATTTACTATATGTATTTAAAAATAGCTTATTAATTTTAAATGTAAATCTGTATAACTTAGAATTTAACCCTCTTTTTTCAGTCTTTTAAAGTTTGCCTTTATGAATAGGTTATAGAAATTTTCTTTGTCTTGTTTTTCATTCAATTATTGATTTTAATTTCACATTGTTATCATACAGCCTGAAGATGAGCGTATTTGCTCGAAACGTTGCGCATTAAAGAAGACTTTTCATGGCATTTACATTTCTCCTTGTCATTGGATTTCTCCTAAATATTATATATAT
The DNA here is from genome assembly GCA_023014485.1 of Bathynomus jamesi. Taxonomy (NCBI): domain Eukaryota; kingdom Metazoa; phylum Arthropoda; class Malacostraca; order Isopoda; family Cirolanidae; genus Bathynomus; species Bathynomus jamesi. The sequence goes on from JAJOZX010000509.1 coordinate 1,168,828, forward strand.
ATATATATATATATATATATATATATATATACAGGGCGTCCCAAAAACATGTATACACACTTTAAATAATTATAAAGGCAGTGTTTATTAAAATACATTTCATTTTCAAAATGTAATAGAATCTACAGACATTATTTAATTGTTTTGTCAACGCCTGTTTTCAAACTGACGTCCGTTCTGGTCCAGGCACTGCTGATAACGCGAAGCAATGGAATCGCAAACATCACGAAACATTTCGTTTGGTATTTGTGTGCATTCTCGTTCAATGGCTGCTCTCAATTCAGCGACTGTTGCAGGTTTTATAGCGTAGACTTTGTCTTTTAAGTATCCCCATAAAAAAAGTCTAGTGGTGTGAGGTCTGGTGAACGCGGAGGGTATTCTACGAAACCCCTTCGTCCAATCCACATCCACATCGTGCCAAGTACCACTCGCAATACTCCACTCTTCGGTCCGGATCATCTTCATTAATAGCATGGACTAATCTTGGAATGTAACTTTTCCATTGACAGCGCTTCAAAATGCGTTGGACAGACGATTCCGAAATTCCTACCTCGACTCGCTTGCCGCACAGATTTTCTTGGACTTTGGTGATACGTTTCCAGTACTCTTTCTTGCTTTGTGGGGCTTGTCGATGTCCGTGGTCTTCCGGAACGCTTCTTGTGGACATTCTGAACAGTTCCATCGGCTTCAAACTTATCTCTAATTCGAGTGATGGTAAGTCGCGTTGGTGGATCTGTTTGAAACTCCCTCCTAAACTGTCTTTGCACTTCAACTGCGTTTTCACACTTCCAGTAGCATTTTAGAATGAATTTCCTTTGTTCAAAGCTTAGTCTGACTGCCATTATTAATTCTAATGGGTTTAACTTGGAAAGAAAGAAACATCAATTGAGCTATCAGCTGTTAAAGTGTGTATACATTTTTTTGGGACGCCCTGTATATATATATATATATGGGAATGAACTCAGAATGGTCCCCTGAGTTTTTTATGATACACACAGACAGTGCATGGAACAAGGAACTCTTCTGGGATAATTAAATCCACTATAGTCCGAATAAATAATGGTAAATGACAAATACCATAGTTTTTCTTTTTCATGATGCTAGCCCGACGTGGGCAACGGGTCACTCGCAAAGAGGTCCCATAAATATAGCTTCCCACACCAGCTATCTGCAAAGCAGACAGGATCCAGCTTTGGGACATGGATCTAGGGTTTAAAGCAGCCTAGCCCTGCTACATTTAGAGCCTCAATATAAGCAAAAGACTCGCTGTCTTCACGTCAGATTGAATACATCAAAGAAAAAGGGTAACTATTATATTTTAGCCAAAAAACAAAACTTAAACCTCAACTGGCAGAATTGAGCGTCCACTTTTCAAGGCACATAACATGTCCGTTTCAAGATGGGAATGAAAAGTGGACTCTCAATTCTGCCAGTTGAGGTTTAAGTTTTGTTTTTTGGCTAAAATATAATAGTTACCCCTTTTTCTTTGATGTATTCAATCTGACGTGAAGACAGCGAGTCTTTTGCTTATATTGAGGTTCTAAATGTAGCAGGGCTAGGCTGCTTTAAACCCTAGATCCATGTCCCAAAGCTGGATCCTGTCTGCTTTGCAGATAGCTGGTGTGGGAAGCTATATTTATTGGACCTCTTTGCGAGTGACCCGTTGCCCACGTCGGGCTAGCATCATGAAAAAGAAAAACTATGGTATTTGTCATTTACCATTACTTATTCGGACTATAGTGGATTTAATTATCCCAGAAGAGTTCCTTGTTCCATGCACTGTCTGTGTGTGTCATATATATATACACCTTACCTTACCTTACCTTATGTTGTTTCGTGTGTTGGTCTCTCTTCACACGGAGGTCAAGCTGGTGGCCCCGCATCTAGGTCTGGCCTGGTGGAGGAGCGAGTTACTTTCTTGCGCTCTCCACCGTACATAGCCAGGCACGCCCGGCTCATCTGGTACTGTCCTGAGCCAGGCATCCAGTCTTTTCTTGAAGACTTCAACTTTGACCCCCGTTACGTTTCTGAGGTCCTTAGGAAGCTCGTTGAAAAGTCTTGGCCCCCTGACAACCAAGCTATTTTCCTTCAGGGTTAAGGAGGTCCCTTGTCGTGCTTTTAATTTGGGAACACTACACATTCTGCCTTTCCTATTTTCCAGTGTTGTTTGAATGGTAATTGGGTTTAGTTTTAGGTTTGGTACCAGTTTTTCGATCATTTTCCATATGTAGTAGATTATGATGTACCTCTCTCTTCTTCTTTCCAGTGAGTACAGATTTAGTTTACGTAGTCTTTCCCAGTAGTTGAGTTCTTTGCAGCCATCAATCTTGGCTGTGAAATGCCTTTGCGTTTCTTCTAGTTTATTAGTTTCTTCCTTTTTATATGGGGACGTCAAAACTGAGCAGTATTCAAGTTTTGGTATAATCAGTGTTTTTAGCAGGGGAATCATTACTGTCCTGTCCCTTCTCTTGAACGTTCTTAGAACCTGTCCGGCGACTCTTTTTGCTTTATTTATCGCTATCTGATTTTGTGTTTCGAATTTCGCATCATCTGTCATTATTATCCCGAGATCAATCGCTTTCATGCTTCTCTGAATTTCCTGTCTATCTGGAGCATAATATGCAGTCTGTTTAAGTTCTTCTTTTCTACCATATCTCAGGAGTTGAAATTTCTCGGCGTTGAATGACATGTTGTTGTCTTCTGACAATTTGTATATTTTGTTCGTTTCCCTCTGCAAGGCCTCCACGTCATGTACATCGCTGATTTTTCTGCTGATCTTTGTATCGTCTGCAAAGGATGTTACTATACTATTGCTGTTTACTCCGCTGTCTATGTCTGTTAGCATGATAATGAACAGGAGTGGGGCCAGTACTGTCCCTTGTGGTACTGAGCTGCGTACTTCCGATTCTGATGATGATATACCTTGAATTTTGACGACCTGCAGACGATCACTAAGGAAGTTGTAGATCCATTTTCCCACTTTGCCTGTTATTCCCATGTCTTTAATTTTATGTCCTATTATACCATGGTCACATTTATCGAAAGCTTTAGCAAAATCTGTGTATATAACATCGTAGTTGTCATTGCCTTCCAATGCATCTAGGATATTGTTGTAGTGCTCTATTAGTTGTGATAGGCATGATCTATCTGATCGGACTCCATGCTGATTTTCGTTGAATCTTTCCCGTGTCTCCAGGAAATCATAAATTTTCTCTCTAACTATTCTTTCAAATACTTTGGTGAGGTGGGACGTCAACGACACTGTCTATAGTTCTTTGCTTGAGATCTGTCCCCTCCTTTATATATAGGGACAATGTTTGCTCTTTTCAAGATGCTCGGTATTTCCCCAGTGTCTAGGGATCTTCTCCATATCCAGTATAAAGGTGTAGCTATTTCATTTTTACAGTTTTTAATCAATAATGCGTTCCAGTTGTCCGGACCTGCAGCTGAATGTAGTTTCATTTGTTCTATAGCTCTCGCTACATCTTCTGGTGTAAACTCAAAGTCTGTTATATACTCTCCTTGCAATTCCTCTTCAAAGAATGCATTTATGTCAGGTATCGCTTTGTCACTTTTTGGGGTACTGAAAACTGATTCATATTGAGCTCTCAATGTATCAGATATTTCCTTTGGATCGTCGGTTAGTTCATTATTTCCCGTCCTTAAGGGCCCAATAGCGGCGCGCGTTTTTGTTTTCCTTTTTGCATAGCTATAGAAGTATTTTGGATTTTCCTTTATTGCTTCTACCGCCTTTTCCTCTTCCCTCTCTCTATGGTCCTTAATCAGGGCTTGTATTTCCCTATCGATACCCTCCAGTTTTTCTTTTATTATTTTCCTGCCATTATCTCCGCAGTTTCCTAACTTCGCCTCCACTCTCTTTCTTTTGCGGAATAGTCTTCTCTTTTGCCTTTCTAGCCAGCTCCTCTTTCCTTTTGGCTGCGATTTCGGAGCATATTTTTCTAAAATTCTCAGCGTTTTTTCCTCCAAAGTTGTTAGCATTTCTTCCGTTGTTTTATTCTCGAAAACTGTTCTCCATTCTATTTGGGCCATGTGCGATCTGATTACTTCCCAATTTATAGTCTTCGAGTTTAAGTTAAAGGCCCCGAATTTACTTCTTTCCACAATATGTGTATTGTCTTCTAATGCTGCCATCATATTTGTTGATATCTCGATTAAGTTGTGGTCTGAGATAATGGTTGTGGTTATTTTTATATCAGCAATCAAGTTCGTGTTACTCGTGAATACCAGATCCAGGCAGTTATTTTTTCTGGTATTTTCTGTTATCTCCTGTGTCAGCATAAACTCGTTTGTGAGAGCCATCAACATTTTTGCTTGTTCCTGATCTTCTCTTGTGCCCCCCTTGTCCTGGTGAATATATATATTCCTATTCACCTTTTTGTATTTTATAAATGGGAAGTTAAAGTCTCCGCAGATCATTATATTGGGGGATGGAGGGTTTATGGCCTTTATTAGCTTTCTAATGTCATCAATGGCCTCCGAGAATTTTTCGGTTGGGGTGCTTGGAGGTCTATAGATGACTATTACTATCAAGTTTAGTTTTTCTATTTTCACTGCTAGGAGTTCCACATAGCTGTTTGATTTACTTATTATCGTCTCTGTCATATGACCTTCCTGTACATATATAGCACAGCCACCTTTCCGTCTCGTCGTTTCTATCCGCTCTTAGTAAGTTGAAGCCCTCTATATTTATCTCTTTCTTATCAATACAATGTTCGCAGTTTTCACAATTTCCTTGGCAATCTTTAAGATGAGTTTCTGTGAGGTATGCGATGTCCGCCCTTGTTTCGTCCATAAATCCTTTCAGGTACGAAACCTTATTGAGTGATTGGTTTGGTCTTATTCCTTGAATATTAGCCAGGACAATTTTTATGTTCTCTGTTTTTCGTTGCCCCTTGTGCATTTCAAGTTCGTTTTCCTTCGATATCGCTTGATTCGTTGCTCTATGATCCTCCGAAAGAGATCCGTTTCCTCCTACTTGTATTGGTAGCTTCTTGCCCGGTAGCGATTTGGCTCGGGGGTTTCCAGCTGTGTCAACTGCATGTGGATGACATTTAGCATTCGTAAGGTGTCTGAGATGTTGAAAAAATTTTCTTGTTCGCTTATTGTGTTCCTATTGTTGTTCTTATTGTTGTTCCTATTGTTATTTTTATTCCTATTGTCATTTAAACTTTTTCCTTTGTTTGTTGAGTCCGTCGGGAGATGATAGTATATATATATACACACCTTGAATAATTCGATGATATGTTTATTAAATAAATCGTGTTTCAATTATCGTTTCATTTTCTTCTGTGTGTGTGTGTGCGTGTGTGTGTGTGTGTCTGTGTGTGCGTATGTACAAGAAAAGTCCTAAGCTCCGCCCCTGTATGATAGAGCAAAGGTCACGAGATTCCTGCTACTACCTGGGCATACCTCTACCCCTGCGTGCTCAGTTGACAGCTGCAAGCCCTGGGTCTCAGACGTGTATTTGAAGAAATCTCCAGTAGACGAAAAATAGTGATGGCAAGCTTTGATATTGCGTGCTCGACGTTTATGAAGTGGTATTCGGTAAAGTCTGAAGATGTGGTGGCTACTGAAAAACTCCTCTGCCCTCCCTCCTTTGAGACTCTTAAGGCTACATTGAACCGTGCGAAGCTTGAGGAACAAGAGGTTAAAATACTCTACGGCTGTTCTGGCGAGAGCAATGCAGTTTTTCGTGGCATAAACGATGTAATTGACTATGTTGTAGGACTAAACTGCATAAAAGCTTACATATACCGTGAAGTGACAAAAACAACACGTGCAGAAGAGAAGCAACGGGTATGGTTAGTGAGTCTTGGTGATGAGTGGTATGAGTGGTGTTGAGTGCAAGCGGTATTATGTCATGCTGCATCATACCGAGTACTTGTACCCTGCGGCTAAGAGTGTAAATCCTATCATAATGGACAATCTCAAATATCTTTACCACTACATTAATATATATCATGACGAGGTTTGCAGTGAGTTGTGGCTAAAGGCCTGCGTGAGTTTTTAATAGAATTTAGAGAAAAGTATCGCTTGCCGGCAAAAAGGATAAATAGTGCGCCGAAGTGTGAATAAAATGTGTTTAGTTCGTGAAAATCATCCTGAACGAAAATGTCTGGTGCGCATTCTGGGGAATGGGAGTGATAAAACATTAAAACCGATATTACTTTGTGTGTCGCAGCTGGAAAAGTTCTCTAAACGGTTGCCCAGTATAATGGGGCACAAGTATTCACACGACTCTTTCATACTGGAATAAACTCGTACACGAAACATTAACGCTTGGTATGACTCACCCGTGTGACTCGTTTTCCACACCTGTCTCCGTGCCAAATCGCGCAACGGCTGCTCATAGTCATCTCAGAGTTTGAACCGACCGGACGTGTACTCCTCACAATAGAATATGGAACTTCCTTTAAGCAGCATTCTCAATGCCGTATACGATGTGTCCGTGACGAAGTCATTGCGTGTGATCAGGCGTAAAACCGAGGCCGTTAACTATGTACTGGAAACGGCTTGTAGACAAACAAACTCTGGGAAACGTAATGTTGTTTATTTAAGTGTTGAGGAGATGAATAGAGTCTTCGTGATAGTTGAGAAGTGGAGCGAGAACAGATTAGTGATACCCCTCATATATCATTGTTTGTACGTTGTGTATAAATAGCGATCAATCATGCATTGATATACGACTGATGTGGAAGAATGCATCTGATAATAACGTTCTTTTCCCCACGCGAAACCGTTTCATCCTCGACAGAATGCTTGAAATCGTCGGTTTACGCAAACTAAAGCCTATATTAGACGCACGTGTTACGGATATGCTTTACTTTGATACGGTTCTTGAATACGCATACACCGCTCTGCTCGACAGGTTTACCGAGTGTAGGAATGAACATGACGAGAATAGTCTAAAACTGGATGCTTATTTAAAAGGTTTAAACTCTTCGAAATATCATGAACTTTGATACAAAGGGCTTGAGTGGTACAGGGCTGAGCTCACCTACACCGTTCACCCAACTGTTTCTTTATATAATGAGCAACTGTCGCTACGACTTAGAAGATTATTTCAATTGCCGATATGCATTGTGAATAAGAGTTCACGATTGAAAAGCTCGGATCATTAAGAATAAACCCTCGATTGGAAAGGAGTGTTTATAAACTTGAATTTAATAATGATGTTGTGGCTAACGACGCCCTCTTTTTGCGTGCTTTTGATTGTATTCTGTCCGTGTTTAAAGAGAGTGATAACTTGCCAACCGAATGTAAAGTGGGCACAAAAATAGTCTTGAACCAATTGAAGGCCCTTTACATCGAGTATAGGCATCCCTATAACTTGAGTGGTGAAATAATGTTGAGTCGTATTTATTGCATAGTGCAAAGCAACAATGATGTAACTGTAGACTCGATCACGTGCAAGTTTATTATTTTAGTGAAGCGCAGTAGAAAATAAGATGTATGTATTTTGATGTATATTGTTTTGCAGTATATTTATTTTCTCTATATTTGTTAAAATTTTATTATTTAATATAAATCTGTATATAGATTTCTCCTGTATTAATATTATTATTTAAGAATGTTTGTGTGTGTGTGTGTGTGTGTGTGTGTGTGTGTGTATATCGTTTAAAGGGTGTATAGAATTCTTCTGAACTATTTTGATTGCATATTTATTTTCTATATATTTCATGAAATTAATTCCAATAAGTCGTCTAAATAAACAGAATGATGTAGTTGTGTTTTATTATCCAATAAATGTTTTCCTGGGTGTATATATATATATATATATATATATATATATATATATACAGGGTGGGCGGAAAGTAGCTCCCTATTTTGGATTGGTAAAAAAATACGTATATTATTCATTTATTTCAGAAAAAATAATATGAAAAGGTAGGCATACATGGTAGGTTTTCTCTAAAATTCAATGTGGGCTCCAACTCTTTCCACCAGCTTCTGGAGCCGCCCAGGAATGGCGTCCACTGACTTTAGCAGGAACTCCGGCGGGATGGAGGACATGACTTCCCGAATTCGGTCCTCCAGTTCTTCCAATGTCCTCGGTTTGGTGCGGTAGACTTCTTCCTTTACCCACCCCCAAAGAAAGAAGTCGCACGGTTACCGCTGAAAAACGGCAGAATCGGTTCAGTGTAACGGTGTGGTTTGGTATGACCTCAGATCAGGTTGTGGGCCCGTTCCTTCTGCGCAACACCATGAATGCTGAGCGGTACCTTGCTATGTTGCGAAACGAGGTCTGGCCGGTTGTCAGCACATGGGAGAACATCGACGATCTGATATTTATGCAAGATGGCGCCCCTCCCCACTTCGCTCTTGTTGTCCGTGAGTGGCTGGATGCCCACTTCCCTGGGCGTTGGATGGGTCGTCGTGGTCCATCAATGTCCAGCCAGGAGCCCCGACTTGACACCGTGCGACTTCTTTCTTTGGGGGTGGGTAAAGGAAGAAGTCTACCGCACCAAACCGAGGACATTGGAAGAACTGGAGGACCGAATTCGGGAAGTCATGTCCTCCATCCCGCCGGAGTTCCTGCTAAAGTCAGTGGACGCCATTCCTGGGCGGCTCCAGAAGCTGGTGGAAAGAGTTGGAGCCCACATTGAATTTTAGAGAAAACCTACCATGTATGCCTACCTTTTCATATTATTTCTTCTGAAATAAATGGATAATATACGTATTTTTTTACCAATCCAAAATAGGGAGCTACTTTCCGCCCACCCTGTATATATATATATATAAATAAACGCTATTAAGGAATAACTGGGGTGATGGGAATATATATAAACGTTTGCTACAATAAATATATATATATCAGTGGCGACTCCTGCACTCGGGCTTCTCGGGCTGAGCCCGAGAGGCAAGGGGCAAGGAGAAGCATGAGAGATAAAATTGTGTATTTATAGATTTAAGTTTTAAAAAAAAAGTTTTAAATGCAAATTGTAAAAATGGTTTTTGGCTGGTAGTATATTACTATTTTTCTGTCTAGCCTTCGTCACGCAAGCAAATTTTGAGCGCATTTAGATACCCTTACTACCTATAAAAAAAAATATATTGACACATTAAGTTTTCGTGCAATCTTTCAAGATCCTTTACTCGGGCGCAAGACATTACGCCCGAAAAAGTATAAGTAATATCGTATATTTAAAGTTCTTTTAATGAATAATTATTTGCTCGCATACGGTTACATAATAGTCCTTCTTCTAATTCTCATTAAATAAAATACGTTTTTCCTCCTATTAATTTTTTTATAAAGAAAAAAACATTTCAACTCGGGCTTATATCCTTCGGCCTTGTAGAGGCACAATTTTTAGTTCTGGCGATACATGGTAACTTTTTACATTTCAATAAGCGTGCCTTCAACTCCTTCTTACCATACCTGTAACTTCTGTTTCAAATGAAAGAAGTTTCTCTGTTCTTGATCGAATTAGATCATATTTAAGAAACATAATGGCTCAAGAACGGCTCTCGTCCCTGACTAGGATTTCAATTGAAAAAGAAATACTTATTGATTTAGAAAGCAAAGAGGAATTACATGACCGAATATTAAAGGAATTTGCTTTAAAACCAAGACGCTTGGACTTTATGTTCAAGTAAATAAAATTCAAATAATTTTTTTACCGAGGTATGTATTTATTTATTTTATTGATAATCTTAAGTTATTGTCATGCATTTAAATGTTGGCTCATATGTAGACTTGAAAATTTAAAAAGAGCCCGAGTAGTCTTGAAGAGCTGGAGTCGCCACTGATATATATATATATATATACATATATATGTATCACTATACCAAATGACTGGATACACCTTCTAACCCAACTGGCTGCTTAAGACAAATTGCGGATTTCTAAGCCATCTGATGCTGTCAAGAACATCTCCATTAATTAAATAAATAGCGCAATCTGGCAACTCAAAAGTTAATAATATATATATATATAATACATATATATATATGTAAAGAACGACGCTTGTGTAGAAGAGCGTTCCGCTCAGGGCATTGGTTTCTGCTCGTATGTAGGAGAATTACGACTTCTGATTGATCGAGGTCCATGGTGTAGTGGATAGCATATCTGACCGGTAATCGGATGATCCCGGGTTCGATTCCTGGGTGGTACCTCATTTTTCATTTGTTCGTTCTCCCTCCTCATCTTGTGCGGAACGCTCTTCTACACAAGCGTCGTTCTTTACATTAATTACTGTGTTGTTTGCAGTTAAAGTTTGTGTGTATATATATATATATATATATATATGTGTGTATATATAATAAATAATATATATATATAAAATAAATATCTATATACCGGGTGAACCAAAAGTAGGTGGACAGTAGGTTGAATAGGGTTTGTGTTATATTATATTATAACTATGGTGTTCATTATAACTATGGTGTTTGTGTTATATTATATTAAATATTATAACTAAATTTATTTAAATTTAATCTTTTTTCTTTTCAGATAGTTCAGAGAACCCATAATGGCAAATAATCTAAATACTGATGCTAGAAAATGGGTGTTAAAAGAGTATTGGAAATCTCAAAATAATGAAACTGTTAGAACAAAATGGGTTGAAACATTTGGTACTCAAGCCCAAAAGAGACAAACCATTTACCGCATTCGTGACAAATTTGATGCCAATGGCTCAATTCTTAATGCCCCAAGAACTGGTCGACCCAAAACAGTTTGCACAGAGGACAATAAGCAACTTGTTGCCGAAGCATTTGTTCACAGTCCCAAAACGTCCACCAGAAGAGCCTCAGCAGAACTGGACATTTCACAAACCTCTATTATACGAATTCTGAAATCTATTGGGTTGAAAGCTTATCGTCCACGGCTAATTCATGGCTTATTGGAGGATGACCCAGACAGGCGGCTGCAATTTAGTGAGATCATGCTGAACGAAATTGAAGGAAATCCAAGAAATTTAAATAACATTGTGTGGACTGATGAGGCTTCTTTCAAATTATCAGGTCATGTTAACCGACATAATTGTGTTTACTGGTATAGTGAGAACATGCATTTAACATTAGAGCAGCAACTAAACCAGCCTGGTGTCACTGTTTGGGGTGGTATTTCAAGTTCTGGTGTTTTAGGACCAATTTTTGTTGATGGAACAGTCACAAGTGATAAGTATCTCGAAATTCTAATGAATGAAGTTGTTCCACACTTACAACAACAGCCTAATTCACATGACCTCTATTTCCAACAAAATGGGGCCCCTCCACATTATTCAAGAGCAGTCCGTGAGTATCTTGATGAAACATTTCCCGAGAAATGGATCGGCCGAAGAGGTCCAATTGAATGGCCTGCACGTTCACCTGACTTTACCCCAATGGATTTTTTCTTTTGGGGAGTACTCAAGGACAAAGTTTATAGTCGAAAACCACGAAGTGTTGGTGATTTGAAAAATTACATCAGAGATGCATTTCAAGAAATTAATGCACAAAGAAACTTGTGCAAAAATGTTTGTCGAAGTGTGAAAGGTAGCCTTCAAAGCTGTGTAAATTGTGATGGACAGCAATTTGAGCACCTGCGTTGATAAAATTTTCAGTGCTTTTGTATTGTATTGGTATAAGTTAATTTTTTTTTTTATTTTGTATTATAGTATACAAAAAAATTAAATATAATTGTATATGTATTCTCAAAATAAACGTTATCATTTACTGTCCACCTGATTAAGACATTATAAGCCAAGTGCAAAGACAAATAGCTTTATTATGCATCTGGCGGACCCAGGCGAAGGATGGTCTCTCTCTCTCTCTCTCTCTCTCTCTCTCTCTCTCTCTCTCTCTCTCTCTCTCGTAAGTTAGGTGGACTCCCCCAGCTTGTGGCAGCTGGGGGGAATCCCCCTTGCTTCCTTTTTTTTGGCACTGGGGAAGTGGGTGGGGGTTTGGCACCTTGCAATAAGGGGGGCAGGTTTGGTATCTTGCAACATCTGACCAGCATTGCAATTGCGATTTCACTCTTCCATTTTGCGGGCATACTACTAGAGTGCATTTTGTACTTTCTCACATGCATTGAATCCATTCTCGTTTTCACCACACTAGAAATATGTGCTGTGATTCAGAATCAAACACAAACTCGGCTTAGCCACTGACATCTCAACAAATATTTTCAAAAACGAGTCAAAGACCACTGCAGTTCTCAAATACATACTATAATTTTAAGAATGGTGATTTTACTGTTGAATTTACTGTCGTTTTTCTACTCCGACAATTCTGAATACAGTTCTTAATAAATTTCTCTATAAAACGCTTTAATGATTTCATAATTAATAAAAACAGTGTTCGCCAAACAATAATGATTTGCAAAAACTCCTAATACGCAGCAGTATTGTAATTTTCTTGGTGTACTGCGCTTCACTTTTAATAATAATAAAAATAATAATAATAATAATAATAATAATAGTACAGTGTGTGGCTTATTTTGATTTGTTTCTCGAAAGCTTTCGACTTAACTGATTACAAAAGCCTGCTATCACATTAATGGAATGTGGTGTTAGAAAAATTCAGTCATAGTCACTATCTTGAGTAACAGATATCAAGCTATCCATTGCAGCCATGCCATATCTAAAGACAGTGTGATACGCTAGACTACTTTTGTTCAATTTTTTTACTCTCTTGCGCCACCTCCTCGTGGTGAGAGTCCGGCTCTGCTGTGGTGATGGACTTCGTCCACAGTACTAACGGCGCTCTGATCGATCTTTAGATTGATTTCTTCCCTGCAGTGAAGCTCTGAAGAGTGCTGTCTATGCAGCGTGAACCCTGTCGTGCTGCGGCCGATGGGATTGCAGGGGCCGGGGAACAACAGCTCCCGGATGCGGCTGGTCCGCCTAACGAATTCGTGTGTCTGCAGTGTTCTCGGCCTTTCCGGTCGAAGATCGGCCTCGGAGTGCACCGCCGAGCAATGCACCCCGGCGACTTCTTCGCCGAGGTGCAGCTCTCTCAAGTGAAGAAGCGTTGGGACCCTGCCGAAGAGGAAGTTCTGGCAGATACGGAGGCACGGCTGACCTTCGAACACAGAGGAGGTCAGCTATTTATTAACCAAGCCCTCTTTGAGCTCTTCCCCGATCATACGCTCGAATCGATCAAGTCGAGGCGTAAGCGGCCCGAGTACCGTGAGCGGGTTCTCCAGTTGGTGGAATACCGCCGGGAAAAGGTCGCCATGGATGCTGGAGATGGTGCCCGTCCGCGTCGTCGGGTTCGCGATGTGGTTCCTCCGCCCCGCCCGGTTCAGCCCGTGGCCCCTATAGACCTCGGGCCCCGTGGCGGGGTGCGTCCGCGTCGTGGCCCGCCGCGGGGCGGGTTGCCGCCCGCCCTCCCGTCCCCGATATCGAGGAGAGCGTTGCCTCCTCCTCCGGCTCTGAGTTGGACGACGAGACGTTTGTTCTTTCTTCCTCGGAGTCCTCCTCGGAGTCCGTTGTGGAAGCTGTTGTTTTCCCTGAGGAACCGGGGGGGGGGGGATGAGGCGGAGGGGTGGGCCGGGGGGGGAGCCGAAGACGTTCTGCCTGAGCCAGTCAAAGACAGGGACCCAATGGAATGGCTAGACCGATTAACATTGGCGATTGGCAGTGGGTTGCGAAACTGGAGTGACGAAGTGTTTGGACTCCGGGATTGGGATGGGTACGTCCACCAGGCGGCGCAGGAGTGGCTCCCCCTCGCCTGTGCTGTCCTGGCCAGGCTGGCTGCGGATCGCCCTGGTTAGCCCGATCGGGTTGCGGGGCGGTCGCCAGTAGGCCAACGAGGGCGCGTTACGCCCTCACCGGCCGAACACGATCGTCCTCGCGCTCGGTTGGGCGCGGGGCGCCATGGTCAGCGTGTCTCGGGGGCTCGTCGTTCGCCAGTAGGCCACCGGGGGCGCGTTACGCCTCCACCGGCCCAAAACGGGCAGCGTCCTCCTGGGAGGGGCGGTCCGCGCGTCGCAGTTCGCGCGGGGCGTCCTAACAAGAATCCTGTTGAGGTGCCACGCTCTCGTCGTGCAAGAAGGCGTAAGGAGTGGAGTGTCGTCCACAGGCTGTGGGCGCGGAACAGAGGGAGAGCTGCGTCCCTGGTTCTGGACGACCTTTACTGGCAACCCGACCCGGTCGGGGCGGAGGCGAAGATTGCCTTCTGGCGAGGCATCTTCGGTGCCCCCTCTGCTCGCGATGCGCGCGTGCCGGTTCCTGGGGAGCCCTTGTGGCACCTCATCGAGCCGGTCACGGCAGCCGAGGTCAAATGGGCTGTCACAACTATGAAGGACGGGGCACCTGGCCATGACGAGATGATTTTTGGGAGCATAGAGGGCTTCAGTAAAGAGGCGCTTGCTGTCGCTTTCAACTGCTTCCTGGCGGGTGGGGATCTGCCGGAGCGTTTTCGGGACGACCGGACGGTACTATGAGCAAGGTGATAGTGCGCTGTTTCCATAAGATCCTCGCCCGTAGGCGCGACAGCGCGCGACTCCTGAGTTCTCGGCAGCGGGGCTTCGTGCGTGCTGATGGCTGTGCTGAGAACCTTTTGGTTCTCCAGACGGTCATTGCTCAGGCCAAAGGTCTGGGTCACCCCCTGCACGGGGCGTTTGTAGACCTAGTCAAGGTTTCGATAGTGTCTCTCACGAGAGCATTCCCGGCGCCTTGCTTCGTCTCGGTGTGCCAGCACCTCTAGTCAACTATGTGGCCGCAACTTACGTGGGGGCGGCCACATTGTTGATGGGGGAACGTCTGTCAGTGTGTAGGGGTGTGAGGCAGGGAGACCCGCTGTCCCCATTTGTCTTCAATGCGGTTTTAGAGTGGTCATTAGGACAGTTGAGCGATGCAGTCGGCGTTCCTTTAGGAAGCCAGCGTGTGAGCCACCTGCCTTCGCAGACGATGTGGTTCTTCTGAGTACTTCTCCAGTGGGCTTGCAGTCCTTATTGGACTGCTATGCCTCGGAGACCGAAAAGACTGGCCTCCGCCCGAACAATGCCAAGTCCGCCACCTTCTCCATCCTGCTTGACGGGAAGGGGGAAGCGCTGGGTTTGGGGCGCTGAGGCTCGCTTTACTGTAGGTTGCATGCCCATTCCCGCATTGAATACGGGCGACTTTTATCGGTTCCTCGGCGTAGATATCGGCATGATCGGGTCCAAGTCGAGAGCCCTCGCCCTGATCCGCGAGCGGCTGGATCGGGTCTCGGCTGGCCCACTCACCCCACAGCAGAAGCTCTGGGTCTTGCGGTCCAAGGTGCTTCCTGGGGTCACCCACGACTTGGTTCTTAGCCGGGTTCGTGCTGGGACTCTGGTGGCGCTGGATCGCTTGGTCCGGAGTCGCGTAAGGCAGTGGTTACATCTTCCGAAGGATGTGCCACTTGCCATGTTCCATGCGGCTGTGGGTGATGGGGGGCTTGGTCTGCCGTCTCTGCGCGTGAGGTTGCCGATATATAAGATCAGACGGATCGGAAGCTTGGTTCAAAGCCCCGATCCGGTCGCCCGCGAGGTGGCCGCTCACCCACTGGGCGGACAACTCGTGGCCGCGTGTCCTCCTGCTAGAGTCAGGGGGCCTGGTTCTGCGAACACCAGCAGAAGCTGAGCACGCGTTCAGACTGGCACTTGCCGCCTCTGTGGACGGCAAAGGGCTGGCTGGCGCGCGTCAACAGGCTGCGTCAGCCTCTCATGGGTGGATCAACGACGGTACGAGGCTTATGACCGGACGGAATTACATCGACGCCGTCAAGGTCCGTATCGGCGCTCTGCCCACGAGGGAGCGGCGGACACGGGGTCGGGGCGGCTCCCCTCCTTGTGAGTGGAGGTGCCACGCGGGAGATGGCCTCGGCCATATCCTGCAAAGCTGTCCCGACACCCACCGTAAGCGCGTCGAACGGCACGACCTGGTCGTCCGCTTGGCGAATAGTCACTACGTGGCTCTGGGGCCCGGGTGATTGTCGAGCCAGTGGTGCCCACTCCGGCGGGCATTCGACGTCCCGACATAGTGGTGGCGCGTAACCATGAGGTTACCATCGTTGATGCTCAGATTGTAGCGGACTCTTGTTGTACGACCTTGGAGGAGGCTCACCTCCGGAAGGTTCGTCGTTACGACGAGCCGGCCGTGAGACAATGAGCCCTCGACTGAGCACGGCAGCAAGATGACAACTGTCAATTCGCCAAAACTACATCACTAACCATATCCTGGCGAGGGCTGCTAGCCACCAGCTCAGCTCAAGATCTCAAGGCACTAGGCCTTGGAGCTGGTGTACAAAAATTACTAATAGTCAGAAGTCTTGAGGGGTCGGTGTACACATGGAGGCACCGGGCGCACCGGGGCATGCGCGGTGGGCGGAGACGTGGGCGACCGCCGAATCCTGAGCCGGTTGCCCGGCGGGATTGATCAGCTCTCCCAATGATCCTGATCAATCACCATAGGCTTCAAGCTCTTGGCCTGGTCAGGTAGGGGGATGCGGCCACGCGTTGGACCGCACAGAACAAACAACACCAAGTGTTCAGTCCCTCTATTGATGACCCTACTGACGCTTACATAGTATTGGCCGAGGGGTACGGGGGGTTACCTAGCCGTTGCTAGGTATTTCCCCCGTAGTTGCTGTATTACTATGCAGTATGCCGCGACATAGAGCGATACATTGACGAAAAAAATAGCGTCTTACCCATAGACGTATTTACAGTAGGTAGACCTGCCAGTGAAACCTAAATAACCTTTCCGACACGTTAGCTTTCACCAACTGTCTGAGGAAAAGTAACTGTCGATACAGTGACGTTATTTCAAATTATGTTTTGAACAGTTGCTCAAACTCAACTAAAATAAGTAAAATTAAAATGTTAAGGCTGAATTTTGGTATGATCAGTTTTCTCAACAAGAGTAACATTACATTGTTGCCCCTTTTTAAGAAGGTGCTTAGTGTGTTGAAAATGACGCTTAAAGGACGTGTTGCAGCAAAAAAGCCACTTTTAAGGAATGGAAATAAAGTCAAGAGAAGAAAATAAGCTTTGGAACACAAGTATTGGACATCTGAGACCTACTGAATTTAGCTTCCTTCGTACAGTAGATGGATCAACTGAGACACCTGTTGTTTTTTCGAGATCTGCTGCAAGTGAAGTGCTGGATTTGCGTCTGCCTCAAGGGAAGTAATCTTCAGATATTGTAGATCAGATGGAGAAAGCTTGAGGGCCTCCCTGATCTAGGACGATCAGCTGGGGTCCCATTTGATCTGTGACGGGCCAAGATTTTTTTTACACCAGTTTTGGAAACACCTGTAGAGTCACTTATTTTTCTTGACTCAGTCCCTCACCATGCAAATGTATTATTTTATATCTAATCTTATCAGAAATTGTACTTTTCGTCATTTCTTAAGCATGTGAAAGAAAAAAGTAGCATGAATTAGGATTATAATAAGGAACGTTTTGAATAAATTTGTTTTTCAGAATTTGAGCGAATATGTCAACAATTTTAATTGTAAATATTGATATAACAATAGATTCAGAGCATTTACTACAGGTCCATCATTAATAGTTCGCTAGATCTTTAAACACATGCATTATAAGTAATATAATGACTAGGCTGACCATATTTCCTTGAGACAAAAACGGGACATTGGGATGGCAAAAAAGGGACGGGGGTTATGTAATATTCTGTATTCATGAAAAAGTAAGTACATAAACGGGACAAAATTGACATATTTATTAAAACGACAGGACGGCCAGGAAACATAAAACAAACGGTACTGTCCCGTTCAAAACGGTACGTATGGTCAGCCTAATAATGACTCAACCCTCAAGTCCAACTTATGCAGACTAGAGGATCATCCAGCTTATACAACTTTATACAGTTAAGTAATAACTTAGTTATACGTTAATATGAACCAGAGGTTCCAGTTAATATGTATTTTAGTATCAATACCAATTTTCATACGACAGATTAATTATCTAATAGTTATCAGATCGACAGTGGTCCCTGACTTTTGCACGGTATTGTATATGTACTGTGTATATGTATATGTATATAAATATATATATATAAAATATATATATATATATATATATATATATATACGTGAAAAACACATACACATGTGAGGTGAAGGTAAGCAAATCAAACAGCACAGTTGAAATTATTATTTTAAAAGTAAAAGAATTGAACCCAACCATTATGAACGTCTACAGACCACCAAACACCACAAAAAGTAAATTCCAATTCGCTACAAATGAAATAAAAAACATTAAAATTACTTGAAACTCCAGCAACAAATATATTAATCTGTGGAGATTTTAATTTCCCACTCATAACATAGAAGCAAAATGACAGAGTTATATATATGATGAAAAGTTTCATGGTAACATTACAAAAAGTGATAGAACCCAAGCCATAATGCTACTAGATGTTATGGAACATTATGTTCTCACCCAGGAAATCTATGAAGCCACTAGAAAAGAAAACGTTTTGGATTTAATTTTGACAAATAACAATGAGATAATAATGTATAAAACGGTAACGCACACATACTTCTCAGACCATAACCTAATCGATATGCAATTGAAGTTAGCACCCAGAGGTCCGAAAACGCATCCGAGAGAGTCAGAAGGAATATTTAAAGGTTTAAATATAAATTCAAAGAAAGTAAATTGGGAAATGTAAATAAACAGTTAAAGAAAGTAAAGTGGGAATTGCTACTTCACGAGAAGACTCCAAAAGAATTACTATGCATAATAGAAACTGAAACTAAACCTATATTACTGAAACATTCTTCCAGAGAGACAAAAATTAAAAAAAAGAAAAAGTAGCAAGCTCGAGAGAAAAATCAGGACACTGTTGAGACACGACAGAAACAAACTGTAAAACATCTCCACAGATGCAGAACTATTCAAGGCGACTCAAACTAGAGAGGAAACTATGCAAAATAGAAATGGACCTGAAACAAATATTCATACATAAGACAAACGAGGAGGAAAACAAAGTAGCAGAAAACAAAAAATAACCCAAAATACTTCTTCTCATAGACGGGGAGGCGGAATACACAAATGACGCAGTGAAAATGAGCGAACTGTGTTTAACAACCCAAAGTCCGAAAAGAAAGTAGAACACCCAGATGAATATTTCGACATTGATACAAACCAGCCAAGAACAAATTCTGGCACAAACCTATTAATAGACTTAGAGTTCTCGGAGGGAGATGTAATTAAGGCTCTATCACAGATGCGAGACAACTCGGCTCCAGGGTCAGACACATGGAGTGCCACGTTTCTGAAGAAATGTAAAGAGAGTAATACCAAACCGTTATACTTACTATGGAGGAAATTACTCAACACAGGACAAATTCCACTTCCATTAATGAACGAGAACATTACCCCCTTATTTTAAGGTGGTAATAGAGCAATACCCAAGAATTATCGGCCAGTAGCTTCACCTCCCACCTTATGAAGTGCTTTGAACGTATAATTACAAGCAAAACTACTTACTACCTACAAGAAAAGAACTTATACAACCCAAATCAACATGGCTTCAGGAGGGGAAGATCATACCTATCACAGCTATTAGACCACCAGGAGAAAATATTGGAAATATTGTGTCGATGACAAAACATAAATGTAATACAGTATATACTGACTTTGCTAAAGCCTTCGATAAATGTGACCATGGAATTATAGCACACAAACTGAAGAATACAGGAATTACTGGAAAGCTAAGAAGATGGATATTTAATTTTCATACTCAAAGAACACAAAGAGTGGTAGTAAATGAAGTTAAATCGGAAGTCCCAGAAGTCGTGAACTCTGTCCCACAAAGTACAGTATTAGCTCTTTTGTTGTTCATAATATTGATTGCAGATATTGATGCAGATATTAATGCCAGTATTGTGTCGCGTTTCGCAGACCACACAAAGATACGCAAGGAAATATTGAACAAAGGTGACATAGAAAAATTACAAAACTACATTAAAACATTATTCGAATGGGCAGAAGACAACAATATGAAGTTCAACGAAGAAAACTTCCACTTCTAAGATATGGTAATAAAAATGTGCTACAGAATAAAGGGTACAAAACTCTGCAAGCCAAACAAATAACACCAAATCCACAAGTTAGGGATCTTGGAGTAATAATGTCGCCGGATGCAGAATTCAGAGAGCATTAAACATCAAAATTACAACGGCTAAAAAAATAATGGGAATCATCTGGAGGAGTTTCCGCAGCAGAAAAGCAAATATCGTGCTCAAATTATGGAAGAGTCTAGTCCTACCGATAATTGAGTATTGCTGAGTACTCACAAGCCCATACAGAAAACGAGACATTGCGAACATTGAAGCTATACAAAGGATTTTTTTTTATGTCTAAAATAGAGGAAACGAAAGGGGAAGACTACTGGTCTCGACTACAATCCCTGGAACTCTACCCTCTCGAAAGAAGACGCGAGCGGTACACAATAATATACATATGGGAAATACTCGAGGGTCATCTCCCAAACCTTAGATATAAAAAAGAAAAAAGAAAATGAGAGAAGAGGCAGATTTTGTGCTGTCACAGCTGCGGTCGGACAGGGGGCCATGAAAACGAGGCTGGAAAATACCCTCAGAATACGAGGCTTAAAGCTTTTTAATGCCCTGCCAAATGAAGTGAGGAACCTCCATCACACCAATCTCAATAACTTCAAGAACCAGCTGGACAGATTCCTGTGCAAAGTCGCTGACCAGCCATGCGTGGCTGGCTACAAGGGGAGGAGGGGATCGGAAAGCAATTCCTTCCTTCACCAAATCCCACAAATGAGGCGAGATACTGCAAAGGGGTCGACCACAGCCCAGTTACGCGTACAGGACCTCACACACAAGAAAATCGTCTATTTACAAGATATCTCCTCTACAGGTGTAGGGCCATATGATAAAATTTTCCGCCTTGCCAAAATCCACTAGTCCTATGATAAAAGTTATTTATCAAATTTTTCTCTGTGGACAAACTACCACACAGATTTCACTCTATAAACTCACTTGACTAATTTAGGGAAGAAATTTTCTTAGGTTAATGTGAGGTCGCAAATTTTGGGTAATCTAAAAAATCTTGCTGACAGGCTTTATATAAAAACATAAGAATAAATAAAATCTATGCGAGTCTCTCTCTAGGCTATTCCTGTTCAAATTAAGAATCAAACCAGTCCAATACATAATTCAATGTATTCTATAATAGGGTAATTGTACAAAAATCCCAATTATTTACAAGGTTTCTCCTCAAAATCTTGCCATCATAGCCTAACTTTTCTGTATAATAAACCTTTATTAAACTTTAAAATATTGCAAGAACTCAAAATGTCTCTGTAAATGATTTGGTATGATTAACACGAGGTATCCAGAAAACACAAAATTACATTAGCATTTAAAGCTTGATATTTACAGACCACCTCTTTTAAGGCATATATATATATATATATATATATATATATATATATATATACACATGTCAATACTATATTTCTTTTTGATACAAAGGTTAGCAGAGAGAGACTGCACTATTATTTATTGCTTTTAATTCTTTCCAAAAATCTCTTGGATTCTTACTGACAAGTTTTCTAGCCTGTGCGTCTCTCCTTAACTCATCCTCATGATTTTTATATACCTTAATGGATACTTAAACCTGGCAAAAGTCCCTATGTTTTTGTTCTAATGTAGGGTCTTGCCTTCATTTCTTTTGTTCACACCACATTAAGAAAGCATCTCTGGAAGCATTAATTAAGGGCCATTTCTGTCTAAGCTTTACTTTTTAAGTCTCCTAATTTGATCATAGATGTTCTACCTAAGGTAAATGGAATACCCATAATTAATGTTCCATTATTACATCCTTTCTTCACCAGTAAAAATACGAAACACTTCTTTAATAACAATACAGTATTTATTCTTACTTATATCCAGGAAACATTAGGGAGAATTTGTGTGAAAACAGAAACTTTGTACTTCCTTTATTGGTTCACCACACATTTCGAAGCTAATAATCAGCACCTTAATTAGAGCTTTCAGGGCAAATCTTTATGAAAGTTCTTAAGAGTAAATACAGTAGTTGCTAATCAAATTAGTTATGTTATTGAAATTCTTAGTAATTTATTAATTTGTATTGATGATTTTGTACCCAAATATAAATTTTACCTGGAAAATGTTCTACTACTTTTTTAAGTCCACTTAAAATATAAAATTTTCCACTGAAGGTTTTAAAAAGCTATTTATAATAAAAAAAATGTTTACATTGAAATTTAATGATGCACAAAATTCTCTATTTCGCAGTAAGATTTCAGTTTTCACCCTACTTTCAACTTTAAATCCTCCTCATGAAGTATGATTGTCCTGCACTTAAGACCAATAAACTATGGTAATGTGTCCATCAAACTGATGATTGTAAACTCTGAATGCTATTTTTTTATTTTTAATCAGTTTACCTATGTAGTGCATCTCTAAAATTATTAAAATATTTTTTTAGAAAACAGACTATTTTTAAAACTTTGTCAAAAATTACAGTTAGACAATAAGGAAATGTATTACACAATCAATATGGAAATTCTCTATATAATTCAGTTTGGCAACCATAATTATAGTAAAATAAAAAAATAGAAATATTAATACTTTATTAATGAAAATTTCACATACAACAAACCATTCTTGAGAAAATACCCTAGAGAATGATACATAGGAAATGGAGGCGTAGACAAATGTTTTCATACCGTGAATTCCATAGTTTAGACGACATATGACAGAAGTGATGAATGTATTGCATAATTGAGCTGATCAATTTTTATTTTTTGCATCAGGCTAAACTGAACGTTTCTTTCCTCTGGGTGGATTAACTATTAAAATTTTACCTTTCTTATGGTTGCCGTTGAAATCCATATTATAAGCTGTCATACATGCATAATATATATATATATATATATATATATATATATATACACATATATATATATATATATATATATTCTTTTGCCGGTGTGACGGTTACACGTGTTTTGAGCGAAGTCCAAATAAAATCAGTATTACAGTAAAAATCCTTCAGTTAATCAGTTTTAAGCGGTGCCAGTATTTGAGTGAATTCATAGTGCACAGTAGTAAAAATCGTGGCCGATGTAAAAAAAGTTAATAAATTCGAAGCGAATTAATCTATACAGCATTTTTCCGAGTGTTTCTTTGTGATGGAAAGGCTGAAATTCCTGTAGATACCTCTCAATTATCTGCTGCGGCCACACTCACGAGACCAGTCAGTGAGAAAAATACAGCGTGCCACATCCCTCATCCCCCGAAGTAACGGAGAATACTTTTCCTCACTCAGTTTGAGTCAACCCCCGCCCAATACCTCCCATAATACTCTTTTGAGTCATTTTTGTGCAGCAGCGGCTGGCTACCTCCTATTAGTAACATGGCAATGGTAAATAAATTCCTGCAACCCTGTGGTTTCTGTAACAATGCAACAGATGAGGCAAAGGCGATGAGGTGCGATCTCTGTCATTCGCTTTTTGATTACAAGGACCTAGAATGGGAAGATGAAAAAATCTCTCTCATAACAAACGCAAAGCAACTTAATTGGATAAAGTTTCTCTGCGAAAACTGCATGACAGAAATAAACTCTTTTACGGTATTTAAAGCAGAAAGAGACTATGAGAAGAAAGTAACAGAGTTAAGTGTGAATAAAGAACGGAGAAAAACAGGAGAAACGAAGAAAAGTGAAGTAGAAATAAATCAAATACCGTCACACAACGAGGTCGAAAACATACAAGCAACAGATAGTATGAAGGCAACTAAAGACATTCGCACAAATCGCACAAATAGGAAAAGGCAAGCATGCAATCAAGAAAACAGAAGGAAACTGTCCCCCAATAAGGACCTAAAAACAAAGGCCCCGAGTAAATATGGGGAAGGAATTATATGTAGATGTTATGTAAAAGATAATTGCAGATATAAGAGTGGACAATGTGTATATATGAACATCCCTCTATATGCAATTTCTTCTACAGTAATGGTCATTGTAAATTCGGAGTCAGCTGCAGATTCTACCACCCGGACATTTTCAGGAATTATGCAAAATATGGAACCTGCAAATACGGGAAAAGATGCTACTATCAACATCTCCTGACGAACCTAAGGGACAAAGGACAAAGTTCAAAGGACAATAGGAACACAATGAACAAACATATTCACATAAAAAGGGAACATTTTTTTTCAACATCGCAGACATAATACTGCTGCTAAATGTCATACAACGCATGTAGTCGACACATCTGGGAACATCCGAGCCAAACTGCTTCCTGGAAAGAAGCTACCAGAACAGGTAGGAGGAAACGGGTCCCTCTCGGAGGACCACAGGGTAACTTAAAAAACAATACCGAAGGAAAACGAACTTGAAATGCCCAAGGGGTAACGAAAAACAAAGAACATAAATATTGTCCTGGCTAATATTTAAGGAATAAAACCAAACCACTCACTCAACAAAGTTTCGTACCTGAAAGGATTTATGGACGAAAGAAGGGCGGACATCGCATGCCTCACAGAAACTCAACTTAAAGATTGCCAAGGAAATTGTGAAATCTGCGAACATTGTATTGATAAGAAAGAGATAAATATAGAAGGTTTCAACTTACTAAGCTAATAGAACAGCGAGACGTAAAGGTGGCTGTGCTATATATTTACATGAAGGTCATATGACAGAGACGGTAATAAGTAAATCAAACAGCTCTGTGGAACTCCTAGCAGTGAAAATAGAGAAACTAAACATGATACTAATAGTCATCTATAGACTTCCAAACACTCCAACCGAACCAACCAATTCTCGGATACCAGTGATGGTATCACAAACTTAATAAAAGCCATAAACCCTCCACCCCCCAATATAATACTCTGCGGAGACTTTAATTTCCCATTTAAAAAATACAAAAAGGTGGATAGGAATATATATATATATATATATATATATATACTAGAAGGGGGGCACAAGAGAAAACCAGAAGCAAGCAAAAATGCTGATGGTTTTCGCAAACGAGTTTATCCTGAAACAGGAAATAACAGAAAATAACAGAAAAAATAGGATCAATCCCAGAATAGGCACCTGAAATCATTTTTAGGTGCTTAATCTGGGATTGAGGCAAAACACAGGTGCTTAATCTGGGATTGAGGAGAAAAAAAATAAACAGTTTTTAGAGATATAATTTCATTGTTTTTATCAATATTTGAAAAAAATCAACTCTAACCTAACCTAACCTAATCTTTTGCTATATCTTCTGCTTTTTTTTAATTCCTTGCAAGGTGCCTATTCTGGGATTGAGGTTGAACGCAGGTGCTTCATCTGGGATCGAGGTACATCAGGTGCCTATTCTGGGATTGACCCAAAAAATAACTGCCTAGATCTGGTATTCACGAATAACACGAACTTAATTGCTGACATTAAAATAACCCCAACTATTATCTCGGACCGCAACATAATCGAGATATCAACAAATACGGTGACAACATTAAAAGATAATACCCATACTGAAAAAAGAAGCAAATTTGGGCCTTAACTTAAACTCCAAGACTGTAAATTGGGGAGCAGTCAGATCACACATAGCGCAGATAGAGTGGAGTAACAGATTTAGAGAATAAAGCAACTGAAGAAATGCGAACAACCTTGGAAGAACAGACGCTGAGAAATTTAGAAAAATGTTCCGAAAGCACAGCCAAAATGAAAGAGGAACTGGTTAGAGAGGAAAAAGAGAAGAATATTCCGCAAAAGAAAGAGAGTGGCGGCGAAGTTAGCAAATTGCGGAGAAAAACAATGCCAGGAAAGTAATACAAGAAAACTGGAGAGTATCGATAGGGAAATACAAATCCTGATTAAGGGTCATACAGAGAGGGAAGAAGAAACGGCGGTACAAGCAATAAAGGAAAATCCAAAATACTTCTATAGCTACGCGAAAAAGAAAACAAAAAACGCGCGCCACTACTCGGCCGTTAAGGAAAGGAAATAATGAACTAACCGACAATCTAAAAGAAATATCTGAAACATTGAGAGCCCAGTATGAATCGGTCTTCAGTACCCCAAAAAATAATAAAGCGATATCGGACATAGATGCATTCTTTGAAGAGAAATTGCAAGGAGAATATATAACAGACTTTGATTTTACCCCAGAAGATTTAGCGAGGACTATGGGACAAATAAAATCACATTCAGCTGCAGGTCCAGACAAATTATTAATTATTATTATTATTGATTAAAAACTGTAAAAATTAAATAGCTACACCCTTATATGGATATGGAGACGATCCATAGACACTAGAGAAAAACCGAGCATCCTGAAAAGAGAAAACATTGTCCCTATATATAAAGGAGAGGGATAGATCTCAAGCAAAGAACTATAGACCAGTGTTATTGACGTCCCACCTCACCAAAGTATTTGAAAGAACAGTTACAGAGAAAATCTATGACTTCTTGGAGACACTGGAAAGATTCAACGAAAATCAGCACAGATTCCGGTCAGGAAGATCTGCCTCTCACAACTTACAGAGCACTTTAAAAATATCATAGATGCACTGGAAGGCAATGAAAGCTATGATGTCATATTTACAGGATTTGTAAAAGCTTTCGACAAATGTGATGATGGTATAATAGCAGATAGAATGAAACATCTGGAAATAACAGGCAAAGTGGGAAATGGATCTACAACTTCCTCAGAGAACGTCTACAGGTCGTCGAAATTCAAGGTATATCATCATCAGAATCAGAAGTACGCAGCTCAGTACCACAGGGTACAGTACTGGCCACACTCCTGTTCATTATCATGCTAACAGACATAAACAGTGGAGTAAATAGCAACAGTATAGTAACATCCTTTGCGGACGATACAAAGATCAGCAGAAAAATTAGCGATGCAAAAGAGGTGGAGGCCTTGCAGAGGGACACAAACAAAATATACAAATGGTCAGAAGACAACAACACAACATTTAACACCGAGAAATTTCAGCTCTTGAGATATGGTAGAAATAAGGAACTTAAACACGACATATTATGCACCGGGTAGACAGGAAATTCAGAGAAGCACGAAAACGATCGATTTGGAGGTTATGATGACCGATGATGCGAAAATTGAGACACAAAATCAGATAACGATAAACAAAGCAAAAAGAGTCGCGTCGCAGGAGATGTACTAAGAACGTTCTAAAGAATGGACAAGACAGTAATGATTCCCCTGCTGAAAACACTGCTCGTACCAAAACTTGAATACTACTTAGTCTTGACGTCTCCAGATAAAAAAGAAGAAACTAATATACTAGAAGAAACTCAGAGCATTTCACAGCTAAGATTGATGGCTGCCAAGAACTCAACTACTGGGAAAGACTTCGTAAACTAAATCTGTACTTTCTGAAAAGAAGAAGAGAGAGGTACACCATAATCTACATATGGAAAATGATCGAAAAACTGGTCCAAACCTCATACTAAACGTAATTACTACCCAAACAACGCTTTAAAATAGGAAAGGCAGAATGTGTAGTGTTCCCAAATTAAAGGCCCGACAAGGACCTCTTTGAAACTGAAGGAAAATAGCTTGATTGTCAGGGGGCTATGACTTTTTAACCAGCTTCCAAAGGACCTCAGAAACATGACAGTGGTGAAAGTTGAAGTCTTCAAAAAAAGACTAGATGCCTGGCTCTGGACGGTACCAGATGAGCCGGGTGTACCTGGCTATGTGTGATGGAGAGCGCAAGAGAGCAACTCCCTCCTCCACCAAGGCAGGCCTAGTGGCGGGGCCACTAGCTTAACCTTCGTGTGAAGAGACTAACACACGGAACTTCAATGAGGTTAATGAGGTAATGAGGTAAAGAGGTATAAATTATTTCTAACTTTTATTAGGGTTGCCCCCTAAAGTTTATAGAATGACGTCACACCCAGGATAATAAAAACCCACTCTAATAGACAGAGTTGTTGTGGAAATAAACTCTGTCTATTAGAGTGGGGTTTTATTATCATATTTTGACCTTCACGTAGAAAAGTGAAGTATTTTTGCATTTGTCACACCCATGTATATATGTATTAATTTTTTGTCACCCCATCCGTATTCCCCTTATAATATATATATATATATATATATATTAATTTCCTGCAGCATCCAGCCTCATTTGCGGGATTCGGTGAAGGAGGGAATTGCTGTCTGAGCTCCTTCTGCCCTCGTAGCCAGCCACGCATGGCTGGTTAGGGACTTTGCACAGGTATCTGTCCAGCTAGTTCTTGAAGTTATTTAGGTCGGTGTGCTGGAGATTCCTCACTTCTTTTGGTAGGACATTGAAAAGTTTTGGGCCTCGTATCTGAGGGTAATTTTCCATCCTCGTTTTCATGGCCCCTTGTCCCACCGCAGCTGGGACCGTACAAAATCTACCTCTTCTCTCATTCTAGTTTGTTTCTATTTCATTTCTAAGGTTAGGACAGAGCCCTCAATATTTTCTATATGTATATTATTGTGTACCGCTCGCGTCTTCTTTCGAGAGAGTAGAGTTCCAAGGATTGTAGTCGAGACCAGTAGTCTTCACCTTCCGTTTCCTCTATCTTAGACGTAAAAGTCCTTTGTATGGCTTCAATGTTCGCAATGTCTCGTTTTCTGTGTGGGCTTGTGAGTATTGTGCCATATTCAGTTATTGGTAAGACTAGACTCTTCCATAATTTGAGCATGATGTTTGCTTTTCTGCTGCGGAAACTCCTCCAGACGATTCCCATTATTTTTCTAGCCGTTGTAATTTTGATTTTATAGTGCTCTCTGAATTCTGCATCGGACGACATCATTACTCCAGGATCCCTGACTTGTGGAATTGGTGTTATCTGTTTGGCTTGCATAGTTTTGACCCTTGTTTTCTGCAGATCCTTGTTATTACCATATCTTAGAAGTTGCAATTTTTCTTCGTTGAATTTCATATTGTTGTCTTCTGCCCAATGGAATATTGTTTCAATGTCATTTTGTAATTTTCTTGTCACTTCGTTCACTATTTCCTTACATATATTTGTGTCATCTGCGAAACATGATACAATACTGTCCTTAATATCTGCAATCATTACTATAACAGCAAGGGAGTTAACTCTGTCCCTTGTGGGGCAGAGCTCACGACTTCCGAGACTTCCGATTTAACTCCATTTACCACCACTCTTTTGTTCTTTGCGTCAAAAAATTAAATATCGACCTTCCAGCTTTCTAGTAATTCCTGAATTCTTAAGTTTGTGTGCTATGATTCCATGGTCACATTAATGGAAGGCTTTTGCAAAGTCCGTATATATTACATCTATGTTTTGTCCTCGACACAATGTTTCTAATATTTTCTAATATCGATGAGGTTACGGTCGAAGAACTTTGTGTGCGTTACTTTTTTATTTATTACTATCTCGTTGTTATTTGTCCAGATTAAATCCAAAACGTTCTCCTTTCTCGTGGCTTCACCGATTTCCTGGGTAAGGGCGTAGTGTTCCATAATATCTAATAGCATTGTTGCTTGGGCTCTGTCATCTTTAGTAATGTTGCCATGAAACTTCTCAACATATATAACTTCGTCATTTTTCTTCCATGATATGAATTGGAAATTAAAATCTCCGAAAATTAGAATATTTGTTGCTGGAGTTTCAATTAATTTTAATATGTTTTCTATTTCATTTGTAGCAAATTGGAATTAACTTTTTGTGGTATTTGGTGTTCTGTAGATGTTCATAATGTCTAGGTTCAGTTCTTTTACTTCTAATATAATAACTTCAACTGTGCTGTTTGATTTGTTTGCCTTCACTTCACATGTGTATATGTTTTTCACGTAGATGCAACACACTCCCCCTCGTCTCCCCCTCCCCTCGATAGTTTTCACAGCCTTTTTCGCATTTATGCAAGTGTGTTTCCTTTAGGCATATGATATTTATGCTGGATTCAGTAGCTAAATTCTGTAAGTATTTTAATTTGCAGCATGCATGGTCCGTGTAGAGGCCTTGAATATTTGTGTATAAAACATTTATTGCATTTCTAATTTCCGTGTTCCGTTTTCCTATATATAGTGATCGTTTCCTGGTTGATGTCGGTTCTTATTGGTTTGGGCGCTGCATTTGGGGGAATTGGGGTTGCGGCACTTGATACCACTGTGGTTGTATTATCGGTGGTTGTATTATCGGTGGGTGGTGCTGAATAGAGGGGTGATGTATGTAATGGTGTGGGGAATATACCTGCGGAGTCCTGTCCTCTCTTGTTAGCAGGGCAAGCTGTGCTTTTATAGTTCTCATTTCCTCTAAAAAATTGTTTCCTTGCTCCTGTTGTTACTTCTAATACGGATATGGTCTGTTCTTTCCCGTTCTCTTCTTTAGGTACCCTTTATGTGAAAATATGGGCACGCTATATTTAGGCATTTTCTCTCTGTAAGTGACTGTCTGCACATAGGAGGGTGGAAAAAATGGCAGTTTTGTCCGTATCTGTATCTTCCATTCCTCATCATATCGAAGCATTTTTTGGGGTGACTGTACCTGCAGTTTGCACCATATATGCACGACCTTTTATAGCATTCACTATGGCCCGTCGTTTAATCTCTTTATGAGCCCTATGTGATTCAATTGCTTTTTTCTGTTTCGCCACCACTTCTTCCCTACTCAGTGTTTTTTCTGTCTTCGACGAGTTTTCATTAGTGTTCTTGATACTTTCCTCTTTCTCCTTTGTATTCCTGGTATCCCTCTCTTTCTCATTTGTGTTCCTGTTGTCTCTCTCTTTGGTAGGGGATATTTCATTCTCTGAGGTTACTTTTGCATATTCCTGTATCGTAGCGTGTTGTAGCGTGCTTTCCTGTATTGTGTTGTTCTGAGCCTCGTGTTCCTGCTAAAGCGAGCTTTCCTGTATTGCGTTTTCCTGTTCCTCGTGTTTGTTTGTGTCAGCGTTTCGTATTGTTGCCTTGTCATATGTCGGTAAGCATGTATTATGTCGGTAAACATTTATTATTCTCTTTGTACCATATTCTTATTTTTTTTCTATGCATGTGATGCACAGGAAGCCGTAAATGCCTATGATTTTGTTAGTTATTCTATTTATCATTTTCTTGTTTTTCTATTTAAATTCATGCATTCGTAGTGTTTAAAGGTACTGCACAGAATGCATTTTAAGCCGTGGCCTGGTCCGCTTCATTTTTGCAATTGCAAAGCTGTTGTGCAGCGCATTCCATTAAACATAATCCAGCTCTATTCAGCTTTCTGAATTTCCCGCAATTTACACACTTCTTCGTATTTTTTGCCATTCTTTCCTTTATTCTTTCCATTATTCTTTCCATTATTCTTTCCTTTCTGCTTTCTTTATTCTTTATTATTCTTTATTCTTTCTTTATTCCTTTATTCCCTTATTCTTTCCTTTGTGCTTTCTTTATTCTTATTATTCTTTATTCTTTCTTTATTCCTTTATTCCCTTATTCTTTCCTTTATTCTTCCCTTAGTTTGCCTTTTCCTTCTCACTTCTCAAATTTTGTCGTAAACTTGACTTTCCTGTTTTATGGCCCTTTCGAATTTTCTCTGACCTTCTTTCCCTGTATAAGCCTAATTTAAAATCTCATGGGCTGAATTTCAGTTCGAGTTATTTTCAAATTATGCTTCAATTGATGTAGTTTTTCTCTGTACACGCTATATGCCACAGGCTTTCATTTAGTGAATTATTATGGCGAATTTACTGGTATAGGATAGCATTTACTGCTATCCCCGTATATATAATATATACGGGGTTCCAATAAACCTTAGCCCACCCCGCCATGGCCTAAAACCATTAGAGGTACAGTAAAACTAAACATACCTTACAAAAGAGAATTTAATCCCGCATTTAATGAGAAACAATTAAAACTTGGTGTTCCCGCCATTGGCTTCCAAGACAGCCTGAATTCGCTTTGGGTAGCTTGCAAAAGTGACGTGAATAGATCTTGATCGTTACGCAAATTGTTAAAACAGTTTCAATGTGTTGCGTTATTGTATCTTCGAAAATCGATTTGCTGCAGGTTCTTGAAACAAGAGACATTCAACCTTGTCCTTTATAACTGATCCAATGTGTTCACAGACGTTCAGGTCAGGAGAATTTCTGGCCATTCTTCATTTCCAAAGAAATCGATCTCATGGTTCCGCAACAACTGTTGAGTGGCTAATGACTTAAAGCAGGGGGCCTTATCGTGCAAAAGTGTGACCTGATCGAAATCCATAACATTGTTTGGGTTTCTTAGAAAAGGAATGACATGCTGGGATAGAATAATATCACGAAAATATTGTCCATCCCAACTCTGACCATTTGGCTTCAGCACCCACATGAGCTTCTTTGCAGTGAACAAAACAAACACACCAATACAGTCTGGACTTTTTAATAATTCGCGATAATGTTCATTGTCATCGATTTCATCTGGTGTTGTGGCCCTCACTCGATCATTTTGGTAGTTAGGCCGACTTTGTTACGTAAACAAAAAATTCATCGGAGACAGCTAAATGCATGAAATCATCCACATCCCAATCTTCAAGATAATGGGCAAACCACATTCTGTCATCAATGTTAAGTTGAGTTTTTCTTGGCTTTGGAAGTTCATGCCAAGGCTTTAAACCTTGCCTATGACGGTACAGTCGAATGATCTCACCACTAATGATCTTTCCTCTCAACACTTCGATCTCTCTAGAAAGTTTAGCACAGCTGTTTTTCCGCTGAGGCGTACCGCTTTCAATGATGTCTTTTGTTTCCTGATAGAGTGGCAAATTTGGGCGCCCAGATTTGGTTGTATCCATTTCACATTCATCCAAAGTTTTATTCCAATTTCTTTTGAAGAAGTCCTCACTTCTTCGCAATTTTTGGCAACCCATGAACGTGTTATAAAGGTGGCTCCAGCATCACGAGCTTCCCGAAATGTTATTGTTCGTATGCGACCTATCACACGTTGCCTCTCCGAATCACCAATTAATTGAGAAGCCATTATATTATCACTTTATCAGCTAGAGTAATTTTAATACCTGCAATAAATAAAGAATTTTATATATTTTTATAATCACTAAAAACTATTTCGATATAAGTAAACATGTAAACTGCAAAGGGGGGCTAAAGTTTTTTGGAACCCCTTATATATATATATATATATATATATATATATATATATATATATATTATATATATATATATATATATATAATATATTATATGTATATATATGTTATTTCATCCTTTTATTTTTTTATAACGGTGGGCGCTAAGGTGTGGTGACCACTAAAGTTCATATATGACGTCACACACATGTCCTGTATATATACTTATATGTTTTAATTTATATTTATTTTTCCCCTTTTCTTCTCTTTTACCCTCTTTAATGAGAATTCTCCTCCTCACTCCCTACCTCTCCCCTTATGAACCACCCTATATATGCACAGGGTGTTTCACAACCGGTCTGCCATACTTTTGGGGTGGTTTGGGGGGGGGGGGGATGTCGAGTAAAAAAGTTGATACAACATAGTGTTATTTCGAACCGTTGCGGAGCTACGGACGTTTTAAGATGTGCAAACAACAAATCCCTACTTGTAGATAATTCGATAGATGACAGCACTGGTGGTAGTTTCAGTTAATGAAGTTACCACAA
The DNA here is from genome assembly GCA_023014485.1 of Bathynomus jamesi. Classification (NCBI taxonomy): domain Eukaryota; kingdom Metazoa; phylum Arthropoda; class Malacostraca; order Isopoda; family Cirolanidae; genus Bathynomus; species Bathynomus jamesi. The sequence goes on from JAJOZX010000509.1 coordinate 1,202,374, forward strand.
CCACTAATTCTGTTTTTTCTTTCAGTTGGTTCTGATCTGTAGTACGAGACACTGTTTTGCGCTAAGGTGAACAATCAAAATGAATCAACAGTTCACACCCGCTGAATACGGTGATATCCATTTCATTTATGGATTCTGTGATGGTAACAGCAGATCGAACCGCCGAATACCGAACAGGTAAGTGTTTAGTCACACACCAGAGATTAAGGGAAACAGGGACAATTGTTCTACGTAACCAAGAACATGTAGCACGACGGTCCGTTGCTATGGACGAGCGCATACTGGACCTAGTACAACGTAGCACAACTACCAGTGTTCGAAGGATTTCTAGACGAATTAGTGAATCCGCATCGCGTGTATGGCGAACCATACATGATGAGGGCTTGTATCCCTATCATTTGCAACGTGTGCAAGCTTTTCAACCAGATGATTACGATAAACGTGTTCAATTTTGCCAGTGGATGGTTATACATCGCCAAATTCTTAATCGCATACTGTTTATTGATGAAGTACAATTCATTCGGGATGGAATTAACAATAGACGAAACTCCCACTTGTGGTCTGCCGATAATCCCCACAGTATCGTTGAAGGAAACTTTCAACATCGATTCTCGTGAATGTTTGGTGGGGTGTAATTGGAGATCAGCTGATTGGACCGTTCATTTTGGAACAACAATTAACTGCTGATATTTATCTGAACTTCCCGACGAACAAATTGTTGCTTTTGATGGAGGACGGGCCCTTGGAGACAAGGCGCATGATGTTCTTTCAGCACTATGGGATGCCACCACATTTTGGTGGTCATGTTACGGATTACTTGAATCAGTGTACGGGAATCGTTGGATTGGTCGTGCTGGTCCAATATCGTAGCCTCCGAGATCTCCGGACCTAACCTCGTTAGATTTCTTTTTATGGGGCCTTATGAAAGAGATGGTCTACAAGACCAAAGTACAAACGAGAGAGGAACTCTTGCGTCGGATTACACTGTGTAACACTGATTCTGTTTATATAATTTTTTATGTTTTTATATGCATTTGTGGGCGCTGAGTCCAAATCTGGCCTTGGTTTGTGTGTATCATCAATGGTTTCAGAGATAATCCATTTTTCATGTTTTACCAGTATAATGTTATTATGGGCGCAGCAATATCAGAATAATCAGGAATTGTTGAGAACAATCAGGATGCCCGTTGACAGTTTCTTGCTCTAGAAATTGCCCGAAACTTCCACTGTGCTATATAAAGAAGAGCGCAGAGTCTGAGAAGTCAGTAAGTGTGAGCACACAAAGAAAGCAGGTTGTTTGTCTGATGGTTACCATCACTGAGGTACTGTGTTTCTGTGCTTCTCTGTGCTGACGATTTGAGTGTTATCGATCCTTTTTTATTGCGAACATTATTTCAGTGTTGTGAATAATCTTTTTTCTGGAATCTGTAATCTATTGCAGATTTAATAACTCTTCTCTCTATATCTGCAGGTTATGATTAATGTAGTACAGTTTGGTAAAGAGAATGGCAACTAGAGCTTGTAAACACTCGCCGAATATATTCTGCTACGTTTGTGGGTATTACATAGGCCCCAAGCAAATATCGCACAAGATTGTGAAAGGCACCAAGTTCTGGATCGCGTATCGGCTCTATTTTGGTATGCCTATGGGTGACCAAGAAAAGCCCTGGGCACCTCATGTGATCTGTGGAAGCTGCCGCTCCACACTTGAAGGGTGGCTGCAGGGAGTACGCAAGGCAATGCCCTTTGCGGTACCCAGAATATGGAGAGAACCAAAGAGCCACCACGACGATTGCTACTACAGCATGGTAGATGTTTCTAAGTACAGGAAAGTTAAAGGAAGGCACACTCTTCAGTATCCAAGCATAGCGTCGTCCATAGCTCCTGTACCATATGGCGAAGGTCTTCCAATACCATGTCCACCAGAACAGGTATCTATCCATTACTTTACCTTCTGTATTTACAGACTGTGGGTCATTATGTGTCGATTTTTTTTAGTGCTGATGCTCTTCTACATATATAGCTATGCCTATATTTTGTTTCTTTGCTTTGCAGGTTGAAAATGAGGATGCAGCTAGCTCATCTGAGATGTTGGCTGGTGAGGACAGTCATGATGAAGAATATACAGTAACTTTCAGTACAAACCCTCACTTTCCAAATCAGAGGGAATTGGACGACTTAATTAGAGATTTGGGTCTGACGAAATCAGGGTCTGAGCTTCTGACCTCCAGACTCAAAGAGTGGAATTTGCTTGGAGAAGACTGCAAGAGCACTGTATACCGAAAGCGGCATGAAGAGTTTGCAAGGTTCTACGATGTCAATGGCTCTCTCTGTTATTGCAGCGAGGTTAATGGTCTATTCACAGCTATTGGGTTAACACATATACCCTCAGAGTGGCGCCTGTTTATTGATAGTTCAACTCGTAGTTTAAAAGCTGTTCTACTCCACAATGGGAACAAATATCCATCTATACCAGTTGCACATTCTGTTCAAATGAAAGAGGACTATGAAAATGTCAAACCTGCTCACTCAAATCAGGTATGAACAATATAACTGGGACGTGTGTGGTGATTTCAAAATGATTGGTTTCCTGTTAGGTTTCCAAGGAGGGTTTACTAAATATTCATGTTTTCTTTGCCTGTGGGATAGCAGGGCTTCAACTGAGCACTATAAAACAGTTCAGTGGCCTCCACGTGAAGGACTGCAACCAGGAAAGTACAATGTACTCAGGGAACCTCTTGTGAAGCCTGACATAGTTCTGCTACCACCTCTCCATATTAAGTTGGTTCTAATTAAGCAGTTTGTAACTGCGTTAGATTTTGGAGTGGAAGTTTTCCAACAGATTCCGGTCATGTTCCCTAAACTCTCTGAGGCCGAAGTTAAGGCTGGCATCTTTGTAGGACCACAAGTCAAGGCGTTGTTGAATTCAAAGAACCTTGAAGCCAAGATGACTCCGATCGAAAAAGAGGCTTGGTGTGCTTTCCGTGATGTGATTCGTGAGTTTTTAGGCAACCATAAAGCACCAAACTATAAGGAGTTAGTGTCAAACTTGATTAAGTGCTATGGCAAAATGGGGTGCCGTATGTCTTTAAAATTACACTATCTGCATTCACATCTAGACTTTTTTCGTGATAACCTGGGCGATGTGAGTGAAGAACATGGCGAAAGATTCCATCAAGATATTCAAACGATGGAGAAAAGGTACCAGCGCCATTGGGATGCTTCCATGATGGGAGACTACGTATAGTCGCTGATCAGAAAGGATAAGAATGTTCATACGCGGAAGTCGCGTTCTTCAGTGCATTTTTAAGGAACGCACACTGCATAACGAGACTTGTTATTCTCTTATTGGTTCTCCTCATGATATATATTATATCCGTTGCACCATTTTGGGTTTGTCAAACAATTTTGGCTCAATAAACATTAATTTCCAATAGTGTTTTTATTTTCAGAAAATATTTATGTTAGCCTTCTTTATATACTTTGCCATATGGAAAGTGTGATAACCTATATTTTTGAAACGGTTGATGATAGAGCAAAACCAATATCATTTTTGGAATCAGCGCCCCGAAATCATTAAGAAACGACAGAAAAATCACAATAAACAGAAAATTTTTCAAATTTTGTTACCCAGCGTTATAGATGCCGCTGCTTACATACGAGAACACCCGGAAATGATTCAATGGGCAGTAGATTCTTGTTTGGAACGAGCAAGGCTGTGCATTGAAAACAGAGGCGGACATTTTGAACACTTATAAGGTGTCTCTCATAAAATGTAGCAGTAAATACATCAAATTAATACTCTCGTTTATTTTTTTTTCCGTGCACCTTAAAACGTCCGTAGCTCCGCAACGGTTGGAAATAGCACCGATATTGTATTAACTTTTTTACTCGATATCACCTCCTGAATCACCCCCAAAGTATGGCAGACCGGTTGTGAAACACCCTGTATTTGTTTATTTTTAATTTTATATTTTATTTTCTTTTACTAAGTAAGCCTTATGCTTACACTTGTCATTCACTTTGTTTACACAGCTATGCTTAAAAATATGCTCTTTTGCCCTTTTCCCTCTCTTTTACCACTTTATTTCCCCTCCGCTCTTTTGCCCTTTTCCCTCTCTTTTACCTCTTTATTTCCCCTCCGCTCTTTTCCTCTAACCCTCTTATAGAATTTCCAGTCGCTTCCTCTCTTTTCCCTTCACCCCCTTTTTAATTTCCAGTAACTTCCTCTTCTTTTCCCCTTTCCCCCTCCCCCTTGCATACTGCTGAAGCTAATGTGCCGGAAAGGTTCAAAAACATGTGTCGGAAGTTGTCCAAAAATATCCCGCTGAACAACTGTCTGAATAAGGTGGGTTTCACTTTATCCCATATAGGTCTGTGGTCTGAACTATGTGTTCTGTTTCTTTGACAAATGATGGGTCTTTTGATGTGCCAAGGGAGAAAACAATTCTTTTTTTAGCGCTGTATTGATATCAAGGATCTAAACTACACAATCTTCATGATCATTTTCATCTGTGGTACGTACTTCTTGAAATGACCAGTACATGATATAAATAGGGACAAAGAAAATGGGGGAGAGTGAAATAAAATATGGTCCTACGTGGTAAATTATTTGTAATTCCTATGATCCTGCTTCGAACAATCTGATTTTTCTGTTCACACAAATCTTATCGTGTTCACATCAAACTATTACCACTATTATTTTTCATTGTCAACTGTTAGAGTGCGAATCTGTTTTTCCCAAAGGAGGGAAACATATCCATTTTGTCCCACTGTTAGGGTGAAACGGAATACATGTGTAAAATTGTAAATAAAATAGGTGTTTACAGAAAAAAGAAATGCTTTGTATATTTTATTTCAAACTAAATGAAACTGCAGTACCAAAAAACCTTAATAGGCCTATATAAAAGAGGACCGATAGTTAATCAGGCCAGCAAGCTACTCGAAAATTTCACAAAGAACTACTGTAAACAACTTATCCGGCCTTATGGGACCTGGAGATGGTTGGAAATAGTCGGATACCTGGATGGACTCTTTCTAAACAGGTGCGACTGTTCATCTAACAGCTGCTTTTTTGTTAATTCTTTAATTTTGTTAGAATTACACACTGCTGTTATGCAGTATATTATTTTTATTATTTAATTTTGGTTAGAATCACTGTAAATGACGCTAACCATTCGACAAGAAGTGATCTGAGCATGCGCAGACAGCGGATCAGTGACGAAGCGTGTATCTGAAAATCTGGTAGACAGTCAAGCCACAGTGTATCCATGGATTAGTTTTGACTAAGTAGTCCTACATAAATTAAATTGATAGAAAATTATTAACAGACTCAATTTTTCCTTACCTAAATGAAGTTTATTTCTTTTAACACTGCCAGTCAAACAAAAATATTTAGAGTACCACTGTCTTTAAAATTTCCGAACACTTTTCCAATCTTTCTGTTCCAGAAGTAAATTAGGAGTGGGTCTTCGATTTTTAATGTAACATTTTTTTCTCATAGGATAATTGCAAGAATCCTTTCGTCAATAATTCGTCAACAATGTCATCTGATTCTGAATCACACATCATGAAACACAAACACATGAATCAAATATTCAAAAGAAAACCAAAGAGTAGAGTTAATAATACACTGCCAGCACCACCAAACCGATGCAAACCGCACGTGTAGGGTAACTGGTGGAGACATGTCTCACTAGAAGCATGGAGCACGGTGATGAAAAGCGCTCTGCGAATGCGAATCGTCTTTCACTACGTACTAGTTGGTTCCACCTCCATATTGACAATACATAGTTGAGCAATTAGTAACTGCATTCACAACTAGATAGAAGCCCCACCCGAGCAGAAAAGGTGGGTACCCTGTTATACTCTGCCACCCCGTTTTACTCCACTCTCCCCTACACATACTTCTCTATATACGTACCTGCAAGATATATCTTCACTTGACCAGTGCCAATGAGTATGTTACTGCGTGTGTTCATTCGTAAAAGTATTTAGAGTTAGCTTTTTCAAAACATTTATGTTCCATGTCGAAATGTCCGATTCAAAAGAATATCGTCTGGCTAAAATCAGTTGTGCGACTGGTATTTTTTTTTCAAGTGGAGCTGCAAAATGTTTTCATTTCTCGTTCGTTTATCCTCTGTGAAGTTGTTTTCCCATGAAAATACACTTCAGATGATCACAATGAAATCATGAATAGTCTTTCTGGGAAGAAAATTCAAGATATCGAATTCATATATACAGTGTGTGTATATATATAATATATATATATATATAAATTATATATATATATATATATATATATATATATATATATATATATACAGCGTGTCCCAAAAAATGTATACCCACTTTGTTCGATAATACCAGCTATGAGGATAATAAATATATTAATTTTTATGTTTTTTAATAAAGAATTTTCTCCTGAATCTAAATATGTAATTAGTTTTATTAAAAATTGAAAAACAAAAAAGTTACAGATGTTTAAATTATAATTATTATTTTCGAGACTTCATGTGCGATATTTCCTAATATTTTAACCGACTGTTTTGAGATACTTATGTTTAGTGTTGATATTGAAGCATAAATGTTGTAATTATTAGTTAATTCAAAAAATTTACAAATTCCATGGTTAAATGACACTTTATCTAAGATGTTCAATTGTCGTTAGAAAAGAACAAACGTCGCAGAGTTATAAGATGTTAGATAAGGTTAGAGCAAAACTGTAGTCTTGCCTAATTAGAACTCAACGAAATGGCTAGGCTAAGCTAGGCACTAAACATAAGTATCTCAAAACAGTCGGTTAAAAAGGCAGGCCAGGCCATAAAAAAAAAATTTAGAAAATATCGCACATGAAGTCTCGAAAATAATAATTCTAATTTAAACATCTGTAACTTTTTTGTTCTTCAATTTTTAATAAAATTAATTACATATTTAGATTCAGGAGAAAATTCTTTATTAAAAAAACATATAAACAGTAATATATTTATTATCCTCATAGCTGGTATTATCGAACAAAGTGGGTATGCATTTCTTTGGGACACGCTGTATATATATATATATATATATGTGTGTGTGTGTGTGTGTGTGTGTGTGTATATATATAGTGTGGGGCAAAATTAATCACCCCATATGTTTTGTCTATAACTTTTGAAAATGTAATAAAAAGACAAACTATAAATGTATTATTATTCTTTAATTCATGGAAATTCAATTGAATTATGTTTGGAAAACAATATCCGATAAATGGCCGCTTCCACTGCGTTCACAAATTCTTGCTCTTTCGATGGCGTTTTTCATGACAGTCCTCAAAACTTCAGGCGATATGCTGTTTATTTCATGTGTAATGTTATTTTTTAAATGCTGCAAAGTCTCTGGTTTGTTCGCATAAACACGTTCCTTAAGATAACCCCAAATAAAAAAGTCTGGCGCAGATAAATCAGGCGACCGTGAAGGCCAAATTAAATCACCAAAGCGTGACATGATGCGATGTGGAAAAAGCCGTCTTAAAAGTGTCATTGTCTATCTGGATGTGTGGGCCGTGGCACCATCCTGTTGAAACCACAGATGTTGTTGATCCAGCTGGTGTAATTCAGGTATCAAAAAGTCTTAGATCATCGTCCTGTACCGTTGTCCATTAACAGTTACAGCATTGCCTGCCTCGTCTGTACAACTGAGGAATTGTTTTTGAAATAAGCTTCAACAATTGCTGCACACTGCCGAAGTGTATAGTGGTCCATAATGAACTCCCCAACCCTCCAATTTATTTCTGAAAATGGAAAATTGAAAAAATTAATTTAACCAAAAAATTACAGTCAGTTGAAATGGGGTGATTAATTTTGCCCCACCCTGTGTGTGTATATATATATATAATATATATATATATATAGTCATGTGGGTTGCTTTTACAAAGCTTCAATTTAATATTTAGGAGAAATCCAATGACAAGGAGGAATGTAAATGCCATGAAAAGTCTTCTTTAATGCGCAACGTTTCGAGCAATATGCTCATCATCAGGCTAGATAATAACAATATGAAATTAGAATCAATAAATAAATGTGAACAAGACAAAATAATTTCTATAAAACCTATTCATTAAAAGCAAATTTTAAAAAGACTAAAAGAAGAGGGTTAAATTCAAAGTTATAAAAATTTACATATAAAATTACAAGAAATTTAAAAAGCTATTTTTAAATTACATATAGTAAATTTGAAATTAGTACACTGGAATAATTAACACTAATACAATGGAATAATTAACACTACGAACCTTTCAATGCTGGTTCCGAGGCACGAGTAATTTAAAACAAAACAAAACAGGAAACAAACTATGGGTTGGGCGGTTGGAGAGTTATAAGTTGGGGAGGGGGGATTATAAAAAATTGGGGAGGGGGGAGGGGAGTTGGGGAGGGGGATTATAAAAAATTTAGAGGGACAGCTGAGGAATCCACGTTTAGAGAAGGGGTCAATGTTTTAATATAAAGAGATTCCAAAATTCTAAGTCAGTTAGGACAAGAATTACAACCCATAGTTTGTTTCCTGTTTTGTTTTGTTTTAAATTACTCGTGCCTCGGAACCAGCATTGAAAGGTTCGTAGTGTTAATTATTCCATTGTATTAGTGTTAATTATTCCAGTGTACTAATTTCAAATTTACTATATGTAATTTAAAAATAGCTTTTTAAATTTCTTGTAATTTTATATGTAAATTTTTATAACTTTGAATTTAACCCTCTTCTTTTAGTCTTTTTAAAATTTGCTTTTAATGAATAGGTTTTATAGAAATTATTTTGTCTTGTTCACATTTATTTATTGATTCTAATTTCATATTGTTATTATCTAGCCTGATGATGAGCGTATTGCTCGAAACGTTGCGCATTAAAGAAGACTTTTCATGGCATTTACATTCCTCCTTGTCATTGGATTTCTCCTAAATATTATATATATATATATATATATATATATATATATATATATATATATATATATATATATCCACCTATCTTGCAGAAATAATAATATTTTAAGGAAAATAAAAGAACAGCATAACCAAATATGTGTATATACATGGTACTGGTCAAAAAAAGAAACGCAATTAGCTTGCATATGGTGTAAAATTTAAGTTGTTAGTGGTATTATCACAGTTTCAAGATTATGGTTAAATGTTTGTTCAAATCTTTTAAAGCCACTTAGTGCATGTTTTTAAACCTGACTAATCCCGGCTCAGACGCCATTTTGTTACAAACAATAAACAGAGATTAAATTGAATGTATTCTTTATGAAGGCATGCATTTTTTCTTTGACTTCACAGAATACACACTGCCCGTTGAGAAAACCAAACTTTTTCCCGCGATTGAGGCATGCCACGACTCTCAGAGGTCAACAGAGGTCGTGCCTTGGGCATGTTGGATGCAGGCATGTCTGCTGTCCAAGTTGCACAACGAATGCATGTGCATCCCAGCACAATCTCTAGGCTTGTTAGACGGTACAATGCCACAGGAAGTGTTCAGGACCTGCCAAGACGTGGGCGACCTCGTGTGACGACCCAACGCCAGGATCGCCACATTGTACTGCAGCACCTGCGTCATCGGCAGCGGAATGCTCGTCAGACAGCCAGAGAGACACCTGGTATCCACAACAACAGAATTAGTGACCAGACCGTCAGAAACCGACTCCGTAATGCAGGACTCCGATCACGCAGGCCTTACAGAGGTCCTTTTCTCACTGATGCAAGAAGGCAACGACGCCTGCAATGGGCCTATCAGCACCGTGACCTATCGTGGGCCTATCAGCTCTGACTGCCCAGCGCTACAGGGATGAGATTCTTCACCCACATGTTCTTCCATTCATGAGGCAACATCCAGAATTGGTGCTCCTGCAACAGGACAATGCCAGACCTCATGCAGCCAGGATAGTGCAGGCGTACATGCAGGGACAACAGGTGCAGACCTTACCATGGCCAGCCTTCAGCCCAGACATGTCACCGATAGAGCACGCATGGGATGAACTTGAACGGCGAGTTCGCAGACGTAAGCATCAGCCGCAGAACATCAGGGAACTGACCAATGCAATTATTGAAGAGTGGAGGGCCATCCCTGCTGCTTTCCTGCAGAGACTGTTGAGGTCGATGAGGGCCAGACTCCAAGCCTGCATTGTGGCTAGGGGTGGCCATACGCGTTATTGACTGTTTGTTATGTTAAAGAATCATTTACTATATACTGAGTCCTCATGTTTATTAATAAATCTCAAAAATTGCGTTTCTTTTTTTGACCAGTATATATACTTTATATCAGACTTAAGCATTAGTTTCGGCATGAGCATCATCAGTTTCTCTGCATGTCTCATATCTGTGAGCTGCATTATGGAAGACATTCACCAGCATCTTTGGAGTTATTTTCTCCGCTGCAGCAGCAATGCGGTTTCGAAAATCTTGCAAGTCTGCCACTCTTGTTTTGTACACCTCAGACTTTATAAAACCCCATGCAAAGAAATCTAGAGGCGTCAAATCCGGAGCTCGTGCCGCCCACGGCCTGTTTCCACCACGCCCAATGCTGCGATTTGGGAAAAGTTCATTGAGTTAATGAAAACGATGTTTGCCTAATGGACGAGGAGCGCCATCTTATTGAAACACAACCATGTTGAGAATGCCATCTGAGAAAAGTTGAGACTCTAAAAAATGCTGAAGCATTCCAAGATAAACTGGATCTGTCACTGTAGCCTTTGCCAAAACAAAGGGCCGTAGCTGGAAAATAACTCCACAGATGCTGTTGAATATCTTCCGTAATGCAGCTGAACAGATTTGAGACATGCAGAGACACTGATGGTGCTCTGCTTATATATATATATATATATATATATATATATATATATATATATATATATATATATATATATATATATCATACGTAATTGAAGCTTTAGATGCATTCACACTTTAACCAAGAAACTTAACTTTTCCAGATTATTTTATTTTATAATTTTCCCCAAAATCCTTATCAAGAATAAGTTAAATGATTTAGACTGATTGCATACACACACATACACACACACACACACACACCCCAGATCCTGTCCCAAAGCTGGATCCTATCTGCTTTGCAAATAGCTGGTGAGGGAAGCTATATTTTAGGCCTCTTTACGAGTAACCCGGTGCCCACGTTGGGCTTTTCATCACGAGAAAGAAAAAAACTATAATATTTGTCATTTATCATTACTTATTCGAGCTATAGTGGATGTAATTTCCCAGAAGAGTTCCTTGTTCCATGCACGGTCTGTGTTTAACATATAAGTTTCTCAGGGGACCATTCTGAGTTTGTGTATATTAAACGGACGTGTTATGTGCCTTGAAAAGTGGACGCTCAATGTCCCGGTTGAGGTTTAAGTTTTGTTTTTTGGCTAAAAATACAATAGTTACCCTTTTTCTTTGATGTATTCAATTCGACGTGAATGCAACGAGTTTCTTGCGTATATTGAGGTTCTGAATGTAGTAGTCTAGGTATAAGCTGTAAACCCTAGATCCTGTCCCAAAGCTGGATCCTATCTGCTTTGCAGATAGCTGGTGAGGGAAGCTATATTTTGGGCCTCTTTGCGAGTAACCCGGTGCCCACGTTGGACTTTCCATCATAAAAAAGAAAAAACTATAGTATTTGTCATTTATCATTACTTATTCGAACTATAGTCGATGTAATTTCCCAGAAGAGTTCCTTGTTTCATGCACGGTCTGTGTTTAACATATAAGTTTCTCAGGGGATCATTCTGAGTTTGTGTGTGTATATATATATATATATATATATATATATATATCTTTTAGACTGCCTGATTATGGAGAAAGTCTGCTCCGAAACTGTCGCGATTGAATAACAAAATGTTTTACCGAGTGCTTATTTTATATTATAATATATATATATATAATTTATATATATATATATATATATATATATAATATATATATATATATATATATATATAATTTTAGGGCATTCCGAAAACACGAAGTTCGAAATCCAGCAACGCACATATGCTAAACTGGATCCATTTGTACGAAAAAGAAACCACACAAAAATGGTCTTGATAGTCTCATTCCTTCCAGTCCCCCAAGCCCCTTGTAGGTTTGGGTCAACTTGTAGAGCGTTGAAACAGCGAGTGTATTGACACGAGCACACAATCGACACGAGCACACGACTAGCACTACTCGTCCCCCAAACACACACACACACACAACCACTTTCCGTTCATCAACCCATCCCCACTAGGTGGGCATCTGCTGCCTGCCTACAAACTGTGTTATCAGTCTGACGTGTCGTACCACTACTAATGAGTCTTATTTGTTTCACAGATGGCAACAACACGCAAGCAAGTGAGTTTGTGGCTTCTCGGGCACCTCAGGGAGGAGGATTTCTCTTCCATGAGACAGCTTCCCACCATGGGTGAAGTTGGAAAGCGTCTGTTTTTCATCCAACGAGTCACGAAGCAAAGCCTTCCAAGAGCATGTAGTGATGTGGCCGAAGAACTCATGGAGGTGTAGACAAAAGCATCGTTGAAGACATCCCACAAGCCATACATTGTTGTCAAGCTCAAAAAGCTTCACGAGAGGTACGTGAAGTTGTCTAATCACAAGGATCGACGAACGGAAACACAGCGAGCTCATGAACAACAGTTCTTGTTGGACATGGAGACCTTGTTTGATGTTGCTCACTCTGAAGCTGGATCTTCGAAGACAAATAAAGAGGACTGCGACTTCTTTAAAGACCAACGGACAATGAGAAAGATGGTCATTGGCCCAGAAGACGTTGCATTTGCCAAAGCATCCAAGGCCAAGGCAATGAAGCAGGAGAACGAGGAGCGACGACGACACAAGTCTAAGGAGGAAATGAAACGAATAAGGGAGCCGGAGCATGCAGAGGCAGATGCAGAATTGACTGGCAGCTCGTCCAGCTCCACCGAGTCTTCGGGAGAGGAATTCACTCAGGTCATCTCAGCCAAAAGCCATGATGATGGACCCTCTCCGGGTTATCGATGACCCCCAGTTCGTCGCGGCCCTTGACCGGACAAATACAAGCGTGCAAAAAGCCATACACATCGTCGTTCGTGCCCTGTCAGCAGCTGGGGTGAATGTGCGAGAATTGACGCTCTCAGCGACCTCCATTCACGGTGCCAGAACCAAAACACGACACAGAATTGCCGAGGACATTAAGACCAACTTTGACCCCAGAAGCCGTGCATTCTCCACTTCGATGGGAAGATCCTTCCCGACGAACGAGGTGGTAAGTCGGATCGCTTACCCATCGTTGTATCAGGAGAAGGCTTCGAAAAGCTGCTGGCCATTCCAAAAATTGCATCAGGAACCGGAAGAGCAATGGGAGATGCCATACTCACCGTGCTGGACAATTGGCCGAAGGTGAAACATTCATTGCAGGAATATGTTGTGACACAACGGCGGCAAATACAGGTCTCCACACAGGAGCATGTGTCACAATTGAAGAAGGCTTGCAGCGTCCACTCGTCTTCTTCGCTTGCCGCCACCACACTCACGAGTTGGTGGTCACTGCAGTCTTCGACAAGTTCTTTTCTTCCTCTGGCCCGAACATTCCTTTGTTTGCTCGCTTCAGGGATTACTGGAGCTTCATTGACCAGGGTAGCTACCATCCCTTTGAAGATGACCCGCAAGACCCTGACCCCTTGCAGACTTTTGTCTCTGATAACCGGAACAGTGTTGTTGAATTCATCAGTGCCAGACTTAGTCAGAAGCAGGACCGGGATGATTACCAAGAATACATGGAGCTGGCGCTTCTCTTCTTGGGGGCAACCGTCCCTCCAAGGAAGCAGAAGAAGAGGCTCTTCCGCTATCCCGGAGCATTCCACCGAGCTAGGTGGATGGCAAAAGGAATTTATTCCCTCAAGATCTTCTTGTTTCGGAGGCAGTTTTCCCTAACGCCGTCGGAAGAGAAGGCGCTGCGACGCATCAACGTATTCTCCACTACGATTTACCTTCAGCGTGGTTGAGGCACCCAGTGGCGTCGATGCTCCTCGAAACGACATCGAGCTCCTCCGACAGCTTGAAGGATACAAGACCAAAGACGAGGCAGTTGCAACCATTGCGATAGCCAAGGCTCAGAACCACCTCTGGTACCTCAGTGAAGACCTTGTTGGTCTCGCCTTTTTCTCGGATAAGGTAGACAATTTGGAAAAGAAGCATATGCTTAAAAATCTCCATGAGGTTCCTGCGCGCAAGAAGGGGCTAAGAAAATTCGAGTCAAAGTGCATGAAATCGCCGTATCTGCTCACTCTCCCAGACTTCGTGACTAAACGGACTGCTAACTTCTTCAAATGCATGGGACTCAAAGTTCCCCACTATCTGGAGGACCTGGTGGCGATGAAGGAGAGAGTTAGGGCCATTCGGGTCGTCAATGACTGCGCTGAGCGAGCGGTGAAGCTCGCAACTGACTTCAACAGCTCGATCACCCAGTGCGAAGACGAGAAAGAAGTGGCATTCCAAGTGATCGAGCATCATCGGAAGACCATGCCCAGTGCAAAGAAGTCCCATTACATATGATCCCTATGGATATGTTGTTAAATTTTTCATTGTTTTCTTAATGTGTTGAAAAGACTAAGGTTTCTGTTAATTGTTTTGGATGTAAAGTTACAGAAGTACATTTTTTGTTCAGCTGATTCCATAATCGCCCCAATAAGACTTGAAGGAGGCTCTTGGGGGACCAGTAAATATTACTCACATTGAATAAAATTTTGTTTGTGTTGGAGTTAATAAATGGACTTGATTAAACATGTGTGTGTATTGAATTCCAAACTTTGTACATCACCCTACAGCCGCAGAATGCCAATATATATATATATATATATATATATATAATTATATATATATATTATATAATATATATATATAACGGGCAGTCACCTCCCCATCGAACTACGACCCAGACTCCATATCGCTTAACTTCAATGATTGAACTATTATTTGTCACCATCTTTACATTAAAAAATCATAAATTTTTGTAAAATGATTGAAACATTTTTATATTTTAAGGATACAGTTTTTATTTTATTTCACGGATGTGATTTCATAAATAACTGTTGCATGACTGAACCTAGTTTAGAGCGGTATGTGAAAGCAATGTACAAACTTACATATAAAGTGAAATAAAATTGTTGTACTGTAGTACATATATACACTGTCGATGGAAACCACAAATATAAACCAAATTTTCGTTGACTATCCGTCCTCTGCTCTCTCTTCTCTCTCTCTCTCTCTCCTCTCTCTCTCTCTCTCTCTCTCTCTCTTTTTCTCTCAATCTCTCTCGTTTTTATAAAACTTTACCTCTTAAGTTATTATAAAAAGAAAATAAATTCTTTACATCCCTATTATTTTTTATGCCTTTTCGGTCCTGAATCAAAATCTTTACTTTAAAACTTAAAAATTATAGTGTTTTGTCTCCTACAAAGATTTAAGTGAAATCATTTTGTACGTTTTCAAACTTGTTCAAAAATATATAAAATGAAAATTATTATTAAAATCAGAAACTCAAAGATAATAAATTAAATAAATACAAATTTATGCACACTAAGATTCGACTTCATTGATTCGACATATAGATATAAATAAATGCCAGATTTTAAAAGTTTAGGAAACACTATGGGCCGCTTTCAATGAATCTCGCCTCATCATTGATAAAAATATTCGTACTATTATATATAAATAACTCCTGGTTGACCCCACGTCAAAAAACATCCATTAAACAAAAACATAAAATACAGTATACAAAAATGTGAAGTAAGTTTTGCTTGTTTGCTCCCAAACGTAGTGTACAATCACTATCGAAACAAATTTAAATTAATATTCAAAGCAAAAGCTAATTACTATAAATATAAATTCGAAGAATATAATGGCGAGCCCAAACAATACTGAAACCTCATTAACAAAGCGATTAATACAGTAAAAAATTTTAAACATCATACTTTCAACGAATATTTCACTAAAGTGGAAACCAAACTTACTTCTAATATCCCACCCGCGACGCCGTCACTTCATGCGTACCAAGGGTCTCCAATTCCCCACTCATTCTTACCTTATAATTAATTAGCCTTCTAACGTTCACTCAAAGGCTAAAGCTACCACGTAAAAGAAACAAAAGCTTAAATAACTGACTTCGTGAAGAGAACACCCGTGAAAAATGATAAGCAATGTAAATACAGGGTGTACATAAAGTCAGGATCTATTTTTGTGAAGCACTTGGAAATTATATGGAATTCAATCATAAAATGATAAAGTGGTAACATTTATTAACTAATTAAGAGTAGGATTCGACGTGACGCCCATCATTATCCCTGCACAGCTCAAATCGTTCCGCAGCATTTCTAAACACATTCTGGAGCATTTGCGGGGTTATGTTATCTGCAGCAGTTCGTATACGTGTACGTAAGTTTTCAAGACTCGTAATCTTCGTCTGATAGACGTGCGATTTGATAAAGCCCCATGCAAAGAAATCTAAAGGGGTTAAATCTGGTGATCTCGCTGGCCAAGGTCTGTTGCTTCCGCGTCCGATCCAGCGATTTGGAAAACGTCCATTTAGATAATCCTGAACAATTTTGGCATAGTGACAAGGAGCACCATCATGTTGCTAGACGACGGTACTAACAATCCTATCCCCGTCGTCTATCAACATGATGGTGCTCCTTGTCACTATGCCAAAATTGTTCAGGATTATCTAAAATCTAAATGGACGTTTTCCAAATCGCTGGATCGGACGCGGAAGCAACAGACCTTGGCCAGCGAGATCACCAGATTTAATCCCTTTAGATTTCTTTGCATGGGGCTTTATCAAATCGCACGTCTATCAGACGAAGATTACAGTCTTGAAAACTTACGTACACGTATACGAACTGCTGCAGATAACATAACCCCGCAAATGCTCCAGAATGTGTTTAGAAATGCTGCGGAACGATTTGAGCTGTGCAGGGATACTGATGGGCGTCACGTCGAATCCTACTCTTAATTACACTGGTCAACAAAGATTTTTCATCAGAGTAAAATTTGTGGTGGCTGGATAGCATTTTTTACACTGATTCCAAAACTGCATTCAGATTGTTTCTAGCACGTATAGTTTTCAAGATGAAGGCATATATACAGGGTGTCCCTAAAGTCTGGACACATAGGAAATATCACTAACTATAACTAACTATATGTTATTATTATTATTATTATTATTATTATTATTATTATTATCTTAAATTCATGCAACTGAGGCCTAAGGTAGGCCCACATCGAATCAGCAACCCTGAGGTAGGACCAAATAGGACCTCCAAGTCCATAAGTTTGGACTTGGAGGTCCTATTTGGTCCTACCTCAGGGTTGCTGATTCGATGTGGGCCTACCTTAGGCCTCAGTTGCATGAATTTAAGATAATAATAATAATAATAATAATAATAATAATAATAATAATAATAACATATAGTTAGTAGTTAGTGATATTTCCTATGTGTCCAGACTTTAGGGACACCCTGTATAACTACACAGATTTAACCATTTTAAATAGGCAAAATACTAATATTTCAACATTTGATTGTGTTTATTTTATTGTGTTTTTTTAGTTTATTCATCTTATTTATTTCAATTATCTTAATTATACATCGTATGTATTTCAGGTGTGAGCTTTTACGTCTAGCAGCATTGTGATTCAGGCAACAACGCCGTGCTTTGTGTGTCAAAAGATCAGTCCAGTCCAAGAACTTGTTGTGTCAAGTTGGTGTACATTTTTTTTGAATTTATAGTTTGCTCAGGTCAGTCAACATGCCTCGACAATGTAAGAATGACCCCGACAAGTTCTGTTTCGTATGCGGCCAGTTGACAACTAAAACACAGCGACGAAGTATTACAACCGACATTAAGAAAATATACAAGCTATACTTTGGTTGCCATCTAGGTGACCAAGATAAACCATGGGCGCCACATCAAATCTGTTCTGGCTGTTCAAATGGATTACGTGATTGGCTTAACAAAAAGAAAGCTTCAATGCCATTTAGTGTGAACTTAATGGGGTTTTCTGCCAAGAACAAACACCAGATTGTATATCCAAACTTGGATTCAGCACGTAGACCAGTAAAACATGATGAAACATTGCCCATTCCAATTCACCCAAGTGATAGGCTAGATTCTATCATAGATGACATGGAAAGTGATGAAGGTGCAACTGGCGTTTCCGGACCATCTACAGAACCAGAGTACGCTTTTGAAGGTAGACATTTAGAGCCTAAAAAGTTAACCCAAGGACAGTTGAATGATCTTGTTAGAGACTTATCGCTGTCTAAAGAGAAATCAGAGCTTCTCGCCTCAAGAATAAAGGAGAACAATTTACTTGAGAACAATGTTCGTATTAGTTACTACCGAAAGCGGAATTTTGAATTAACAGCATTCTTTTCAGTAGACGGTCCTCTCTGTTATTGCCATGACATCAATGGACTATTTACAGCCATATCTCAGACGTATGTGGCATCTGAGTGGCGCCTCTTTATTGATTCGTCGCAGAGAAGCCTGAAAGCAGTTCTTTTGCATAATGGTAATTAATGCCATCCATCCCCATTGCCCATTCCGTCCATCTAAAAGAGACATATGACAATATGGATATACTACTTTAGGCAATCAAATACGACAGTCATCAATGGAATGTTTGTGGAGATCTAAAAGTTATAGGAATGCTTATGGGTATGCAGTCAGGATTCACAAAATTTTGTTGTTTCCTTTGCCTGTGGGACAGTCGCGCCACTATAGAACATTACACCAAAAGTGACTGGCCACTTAGGTATACATATGTCCCAGGGATAAGCAATGTCCAGTCTGTCCCTTTAGTGGATCCCCAAAAGATCTATCTGCCACCTCTTCACAATAAACTTGGTTTAATGAAGAATTTTTTTAAAGCAATGGGTAAAGTCAATTCTGAAGGGTTCCAATACCTTTCAAGGAAATTTCCGAAGGTTACTGCAGCAAAATTGAAGGAAGGAATTTTTGTTGGGTCACAAATAATGGAGGTTTTGAATGACACTGAATTTGAAAAAGTCCTAAGTCCGCTGGAATTGAAGGCTTGGCTGGCGTTCAAATGGATATGTGAAAACTTTCTTGGAAGCAACAAGTCACCTGCGTATAAGGATGGAGTCAAGAACCTCCTTGATGCCTTCAAAGAAATGGAGTGTCGAATGTCGTTAAAAATTCACTTCCTGCATTCCCACTTAGATTTCTTTCCTGAAAACCTTGGTGCAGTGAGTGACGAGCAAGGAGAGCGCTTCCATCAAGATATTCAGATGATGGAGAAGCGCTACCAAGGATATTGGAATGAAAGCATGATGGCGGACCATTGTTGGATGCTGTATCGTGACAATCCAGGCCAAATTTACAAAAGGAAATCACACTCACAGCGCTTTTAATAAAATAATGTATATATTCTGTATTTATAAGTACATTGAATAAGGTATATGATGTATTTGTTGTTTAGCATTCCTAAGTGTGATCTACAGTATACATCCATAAATTTTCTTATAGCAATATCAAAAACTTAAAAATATCAAAACCAGTGTATCTATATAACTATACGTGCTAGAAACAAAATAAAACCAGATTCGGAATCAGCGCGAAACATGCATTAAGAAAAGTGTGATCATGTTTGTGATGAGAAAAAAGTTTCATTTTGTTGGCCAGTGTTATTTAATAAATGTTACCACTTTATCATTTTATGATTGAATTCCATATAATTTCCAAGTGCTTCACAAAAATAGATCCTGACTTTATGTAGGACCTAGGGTGTGCCTAAAATTGCAACTTCAAAATTTTGTAACGACCAGGATGTAATTTTTTTGTATTCAGTGCAAAAACATAATGTACAAAATCTTATCAAAATTGAACAGTATTTAGGACTTGCTCAAAGATGTTGAACTTTAAATATATTTACCTTTAATTAACATAAACATTTACTTCCAATTAACATAAAAATTTACCTTTAATTAACATAAACATTTACTTTCAATTATATAAAAATTTACCTTTAATTTTATTTACCTTTAATTAATATAAACATTTACTTTCAATTAACATAAAAATTTACCTTTAATTAACATAAACATTTACTTTCAATTACATACAAATTTACCTTTAATTTTATTTACCTTTAATTAACATAAACATTTAATTTCAATTAACATAAAAATTTACCTTTAATTAACATAAACATTTACTTTCAATTACATAAAAATTTACCTTTAACTTTATTTACCTTTAATTAACATAAACATTTACTTTCAATTAACAAAAATTTACCTTTAATTAACATAAACATTTACTTTCAATTACATAAAAATTTACCTTTAATTTTATTTACCTTTAATTAACAAACATTTACTTTCAATTACATAAAAATTTACCTTTAATTTTATTTACCTTTAATTAACATAAACATTTACTTTCAATTAACAAAAATTTACCTTTAATTAACATAAACATTTACTTTCAATTACATAAAAATTTACCTTTAATTTTATTTACCTTTAATTAAAATAAACATTTACTTTCAATTAACATGAAAATTTACCTTTAATTAACATAAACATTTACTTTCAATTACATAAAAATTTACCTTTAATTTTATTTACCTTTAATTAACATAAACATTTACTTTCAATTAACATAAAAATTTACCTTTAATTAACATAAACATTTACTTTCAATTACATAAAAATTTACCTTTAATTAACATAAACATTTACTTTCAATTAACATAAAAATTTACCTTTAATTTTATTTACCTTTAATTAACAAACATTTACTTTCAATAACATTAACACTTAGCTTTGATCAACATTTTTGACAGCCTCATCAAACTTCTTTCGATGATACTCAACCACTTGAAGAAGGAACTGTTTCTGTTCCTCGTCACGAGTAAGGCTTTCATTGAAGGATTGCACGAGAGCAACTCCTCGTTCTGCCAAATCATTTGTTACTCTAAGAGATGACACAATTGCTTGAGCTTCATTGTAGGTTGCATCACTGGACCAGTCTGCGGGGTCTTTACTGAGAAAGGTTTCATCAATTCCCAAAATACTAAAGAAGTTTTTAGTTGATTTTGTCACAAAGTCAGCCAATGAACATGAAGAAAAATTTTTTATAGGGGGAATCCTCTTTGGAGGCTCTTCGGAACCTTGTTGCACTCTCATGTTATAAATCATGTTTCTCTTCTCTTCATGGGATACTTTATTATCAAAAAAACTTAGACCTACTGATATCTCAGATAAATACCACAAATGTCGTGAGAATGCAGTCAAAGCAACAGTTGAAACTTCTTTGTCAGCGTAGTCTTCAAGTGTTTTTAGAAGCATGAGATCGTTTCTTGGAGCATCACAAGATGACGTACATGTAAACCAATATTTAATGTACACAGTTGTGACGAACAGTGTCACTCGTAACAAGTGATCTGCTAACATTCTGACATAGGAGAGGCGGGATCCCCTAATTGCAGTTTGACGGTGCTGAACAGAATATTGTTCTTGGAAAAGGCACATTTTTATGGCATAAATTGCTCGTGCCATCCATCGAGCTCGGTGTACTGCTCCAGGTTTACGAAAAGTGATGCCTTGGGAGGGAGTTCCTCCAAAGAATATAATGGAGAGTTCTAGGAGCTCTTGATAGTCTCCCCGAAGCTGTTTTGACTGCAACTGCTGAAGAGCAAATGCAATTAGACCTTTTCTCCTTTCTTCTTCTACCATGTTACCAGTATTTATATTAAGTAGAGTTTTATACTGCGTTTTATCAATATGAGGCCAAGATTCACGGAAATGAGAAAAAACTTCAATATTAGGTGACCTACCAGCATCATGCAGAGAAAATACTTTCTCTAACATAATTTCAAATATGTGATGGCGGCATGCAAGACTCAGCAGATCTTTCTCTAATTCTGTTTCAATTTTAAGGCAAACCCCACCTTTCAATCCAGTATTAGCTGGTGCAGTGTCAAAACACAATGCAACTATTCTATTTTCTAGTCCCCATTTTCTTATTTCTGTCAGACAAGCATCAGCGATACCAGAAGCATTCCCAGTATTGAACTTTGGAACAGCAAGTAATTTTGTAATATCTTTACCAGACACTAAAATTGGTAAACGCTCTACAGTCTTCTGAACAGCTCCAGTATAATCACCCATAATTTTTCCATCCCAGTGGAGAGTAAGGGGTACTTTTGGATCAAAAGATGCTCGAATTTCTGCTGCTAGAGATTCACGATGTTTGTTTCTGGCTCGATGAATTGTTCTGTGGCTAATCTGTAACTCACTTCTGGGAGCTCTGAGCAAATTAGATGAAGCCATTGCTGAGAAAACGTGAACAGCATTTCTGCTACTTATTTTTGTTCGATCTAGTGCTGCAGCAACTTCTTGCGTAACAACTTGAACACGACCTCTGTTAGAACACCTAGACAAAACAGCCTTATGAGCAATCTCTTGATCAAAATCAGCATGATCACTTTTATCAGATGATTCTCCTGATGATTCTAATTCTATCGATTCGTTAATTGTTGCTGCTGATGATGTGTATGCTTCCTGCAAATATTTCTGTTTCTCTTTTTGCCTTTCATATGCTAGTGATCGCTCAATTCTGCTAGCTTCTTTCTTTGAAAGTTTCATGTCTACTCCTATCATTGATCCACGACGGCCGTTTTCTCTTTGACCTTGTAAGAATAAGCGATCTTCCTCAATCTTAATCAAACTCATGGCATCCTGGTGTGCAATATCAAATAAATCATCCAGTGACTCGCCAAAAATATCACGTTTCTTGCTTTCAGTAGATGTTGATCTATTTATGTTTTTTTTGAGTGACTGCCATTCTTTATGAAGACGTACAACTCTCTCACGCACATGTAATTCAGTTGTTGTAGGTATACGTGCTCTTTCCCAAATCGGCAAAATTAAACGAACAGTTTTCTTAACACTTTCCTTCAGACTCATTTTTTATCAGTATGAAAATTAAATAACACTTTTAGTACATCACGCCTTGATGGTAACTTTGCAGCACTAAATTTTTCTTCACATTTACCAACTAACCAAATATCACTGTAGCGTCTTGTTTTCATTGCCATTCTTGGTAGACACTAAAAGCAAAAAAACTGAACAATTACTGTATGTGGCTGAGCAGAAAAACAGTTTAACACAACCCACCAGCAGTGCTTGAGAACAACGACTGACGTGTCATGTGTGCCAACTGGTGCATAGCTGCTTTCCTTGTTTGTTTACGTTTAAACCTGTACAGACGTGTAGAGAATGTGTGACTAATACTTGTTCAGTAGCTCTATAACTCCACTTATGTGAAATACTTATATAAGAAAGAATGCTTTACCAAGAAACATAATGTGCAGAACTTGACAAATTACTAAAAACATAGCTAAATACTGTAACATTAAATGCTGTTGAGGAAGTCCTAAATATTGATGCAGCTCCTTCAATTTTTTTGTGTTGCATTTCTACATTAAATTGAACAATAATATACCCTGGTCGTTTAAAAAAAATAAAATTAAAAATTCACTTCTATGTAATTGGCACACCCTAAATTGTACACCCTGTATAAGGACAAGTAAACCAAACTAATTAATACTGAAACTTGCAGAAAAAGAATTAATCTAATAAACTTTTAGGACCCTCCAACTTTAGCTGGGCGCCTAGTGTTGTAGTTTCTTTTTTATCTTTGGGTTCGTACAGTTGGAGGGCCTTACTGATTAACTGTCTAAAACGATTTATACTAACCGTAAACTTGTACTTTTCTTTAAAAGCTAAAGCTTTGAACTTCGGATTTACGACAACAAAATTCAAAAGATAAATAACCGACTATGAATAATAACTAATTTAATCCTTAATGATTAAATAAACAAATGAGGAAACAATAAACCTAATAACTTAAACGACTGCGAAAATAGAAAAACAATGAAATAAACCTAATTAACGGACAGTACGTAGCTTCTGAACACTACACGATAAGATTTACAATTAATTCCAAGTGATTTAGGAAACTGTTGTATACACCAACAAGGCGCCACATGACTCAAAACCCAGTTCTGAAGCCAGTAGAATTAATTCCATTCAGTATAAAGTTACACAAATAATACTTTAAATGATAGTTACGTACGATTATTTAGTACAGTATACAAAAATACTCCGCTATTGAATTGCAAATTTAATGCATATTACAAAATAATATAATGCCTTACGCCTATATAAAGGGGCTTCGAATTTAATCCTGTTTTCCAAAACTCTAGGGCTTGGCCGGTACCTATAACAATTATTAATTAAAGTTCTTTAAAAACAAAAGAAAAGGAATTAAGAAAACACAATCCCAAACAGAATTTACAAAGAATGTACTTATTTAATTGCACCCAAGCTTGCAAATCTCATTAACCTATCCATTCAAAATGGTATGTTTCCAGATTGTCTAATAAAGGCTAGTGTTGGAAGTGTAAAATGAGCGGTTTATTATTAAATGTAAAATGATAGAATTATGTAGGATAGCGGAACCCAGCGGACTTTTACCAGCAAGGAATAAAGGCCCTTGTTTCAAGGTGGAAGAAAGCCATAGAAAAGGATGGAGACTATGTGGAAAAATAGAAACTCGTAAAAAAGGTATGTAACTACTTGTGTACAAAATTTGTGGAACTTACAAGGAAACTTGGAAAGAAAAAAAAAAGATGGGGCAAAATATACTGAGTGGCCCTCGTACTTTTAGTTACTTTTCAGACATCAGTGATCCAGAGAAGTATATAATTTCTATTTTATACTTTTAGTTACCT
This sequence comes from Bathynomus jamesi, assembly GCA_023014485.1. Taxonomy (NCBI): domain Eukaryota; kingdom Metazoa; phylum Arthropoda; class Malacostraca; order Isopoda; family Cirolanidae; genus Bathynomus; species Bathynomus jamesi. The sequence continues at coordinate 1,227,190 of JAJOZX010000509.1, forward strand.
TTCAGACATCAGTAATTTTTATTTGTAATCGATTACTTTTTGCCCACCACTGATCGTAAGCCTCGATACCCTGAATTTGGCTCTCTTTTTCTTATAAAGGGGTGCATTTTTGCGGGCAGACGCCCCTGGCCCCTTCTTTGTATATAAAAAAGTATATAAACATAATAATAAGAATAATAATAATAATAATAATAATAATAACGATAATCTTCATTCAGAAAGAACACATTATATAAGATATACATCCTATCCATATAAGTTTACGTTTAACTTTGTATTTTTAGTAGCAATTAGTCTAATTACAGCGTTCTTATGTGAATATGCCGTTGGGAAGCATGACAACGTTTTAGACAAAAATCTTTAAGATTCTTTTCAATTTTTACAAAGGAAAATAAGAAACATAAATAGATTTAGTGGAAATAAAATAAAGTTGCATTTAGTTAATTCTTCCATTATAAATGAAAATTGAGATAATCTCCGAAATAACAAAAAAAAAGTGGTAAACAGTACGATATAACAATAAAAATAATAGGAGAAATAATAAAAATAAATGGTAAATGATATGGTAAGACGTACATGTTGAAATACCATTAATTAATTTCTATTATTACAAATGAAAAATGATGATACAACCTTAAAGTTATAAAAATACAAATAAATGAGGCACATTATAAATATGGTGTAATATATTGTAATGGAAACTTTTACATATAATTTATATAACTTGTGATTACACCCGATTTAAGATTGTGAATTTTTCATATATAATTGGTGCTTTTCATTGTTTATTAATAATTACAAGTTGCAAATAAATAAATATATATATGTACGATATATATATATATATATATATATATATATATATATATATATATATATATATATATATATAATCATGCGGGTTGCTTCTACAGAGCTTCAATTTAATATTTAGGAGAAATCCAATGACAAGGAGAAATGTAAATGCCATGAAAAGTCTTCTTTAATGCGCAACGTTTCGAGCAATACGCTCATCTTCAGGCTGTTTAATAACAATGTGAAATTAAAATCAATATTGAATGAAAAACAAAACAGAAAATTTCTATAACCTATTCGTAAAGACAAATTTTAAAAGACTGAGAAAAGAGGGTTAAATTCTAAGTTATACAGATTTACATATAAAAATTAAGAAGCTATTTTTAAATACATATAGTAAATGTGAAATTAATACACTGGAAAAATTAACAATAGTACACTGGAATAATGGAACTAGCTACCTTACACTGCAGTTTCCGAGGCTGACTAATTTGAGCAGAGACAAGAACGGGAAACACAAGAGATGGCGAGGGCGATTGGGGAAGGAGGGATTATAAGGAATTGGGGAAGGAGGAGGGATCATAGCAAATTGAGGGGGACGGCAGATGAGTCAACATTCAGACTAGGGGACAATGCTTTAATGAAAAGCGATTCTAAAATTCTTAGTGAGTTGGGACAAGTATTACAACCAAGAATTTTAAAATTGTCTAAAGTGACATCAATTTACATTTAATGCTGTGTTCGCGAATACTCGAGGCTTCTTTAGTTTTTAAAATTTTACCTGTTCGGCCACTTATTCCCATATGCGAATAAAATCTAGCCCTGAGAGAGCGAACAGTGCTGCCAATGTAATTCCCAAGGAGACACCTAGGGCAGGTAAATAAATATACAACACCGCTACGCAACGAGTCAGGGGTTCGATCCTTCGCTGAGAAAAAGCTACCTAAAGACGTTTTATTAATAAATATGATGCGGAAATCAGTATGATAAAAAAATTTCCTTAACAATTTTGTAAATTTAAGCTTAAATTCCTTATTCAAAGGACCCATTTCAGGTACCAAGAAATATTTTATATCCTTCGGCACTGTAATACATGGAAGTTGAGGGCTATAAACATTATTTAAAAGGATCTAATTAGTTTGTCTACATATTGAACAGGAAAACTATTATTAGTAAAGTATGATCTTAGATTATTAAATTCATCATTAAGTAAGGTAAAATTAGAGGTCAAATTATATCCTCTGAACAGGAGAGTTTTAATACAAGACATCTTATAGTTGAAATCAGTAAAACTAAAAAAATTCATGCCCAAACCAGTGAAAGTGGGTTTCCTGTAAACTGATGTAGTAATAGAATCACCGTTTTTCGAAATTAAAAGATCTAAGAAGGGGAGGGAGCCATTTTGCTCAGTTTCCATTGTATACGTTATATTGGGGTGCAAAGAATTTAGGAAGTTAAAAATTGTTGCGCTTGTACCGCATTATCAAAGACTGCTATCGAATCATCAACGAAGCGTCGATAGAAAATTGGCTTGAGATGAGTGGGAGATTGTCTAAAAATTACACTTTCTAAATGAGTCATAAAAAAGTCAGCTGCTAACGGTCCGACTGGTGATCCCATCCCTACCCCATCAATTTGTTGGTAAACCTTATTGTTGAAAGTGAAATAGCATTGTTTGAAGACCAATTCTAAAAGTTCCTTAAAATGAGACAATGAAAAACCATGAAAATTATCAACTGAGCTAAAAACCCTATCTAAAATAATGGCAATAGTTTCAGATACAGGTACATTTGTGAAAAGTGACTTTACATCAAAACTGACAAAAAACTTTTTTGAATCGAAGTTTTTACCAAGGAGGTCTTTTTGGAATTCAAACGAGTTATTCGCATCTGGTGCTAATCTTGCTCAATTATACTGTCTGCCTAAAATCCATAAAGCTGGAACACCTCTCCGTCCTATTTTAGCTTCGTATAACTTACCCACCTTTCAATTGGCAAAATTTGTTGTTCGTCTCCTGTCCCCCTTTGCGAAAAATGCTTACACTATAAATAACTCGTTTGAATTCCAAAAAGACCTCCTTGGTAAAAACTTCGATTCAAAAAAGTTTTTTGTCAGTTTTGATGTAAAGTCACTTTTCACAAATGTACCTGTATCTGAAACTATTGCCATTATTTTAGATAGGGTTTTTAGCTCAGTTGATAATTTTCATGGTTTTTCATTGTCTCATTTTAAGGAACTTTTAGAATTGGTCTTCAAACAATGCTATTTCACTTTCAACAATAAGGTTTACCAACAAATTGATGGTGTAGGGATGGGATCACCAGTCGGACCGTTAGCAGCTGACTTTTTATGACTCATTTAGAAAGTGTAATTTTAGACAATCTCCCACTCATCTCAAGCCAATTTTCTATCGACGCTTCGTTGATGATTCGATAGCAGTCTTTGATAATGCGGTACAAGCGCAACAATTTTTAACTTCCTAAATTCTTTGCACCCCAATATAACGTATACAATGGAAACTGAGCAAAATGGCTCCCTCCCCTTCTTAGATCTTTTAATTTCGAAAAACGGTGATTCTATTACTACATCAGTTTACAGGAAACCCACTTTCACTGGTTTGGGCATGAATTTTTTTAGTTTACTGATTTCAACTATAAGATGTCTTGTATTAAAACTCTCCTGTTCAGAGGATATAATTTGACCTCTAATTTTACCTTACTTAATGATGAATTTAATAATCTAAGATCATACTTTACTAATAATAGTTTTTGTTCAATATGTAGACAAACTAATTAGATCCTTCTTAAATAATGTTTATAGCCCTCAACTTCCATGTATTACAGTGCCGAAGGATATAAAATATTTCTTGGTACCTGAAATGGGTCCTTTGAATAAGGAATTAAGCTTAAATTTACAAAATTGTTAAGGAAATTTTTTTATCATACTGATTTCCGCATCATATTTATTAATAAAACGTCTTTAGGTAGCTTTTTCTCAGCGAAGGATCGAACCCCTGACTCGTTGCGTAGCGGTGTTGTATATTTATTTACCTGCCCTAGGTCTCCTTGGGAATTACATTGGCAGCACTGTTCGCTCTCTCAGGGCTAGATTTTATTCGCATATGGGAATAAGTGGCCGAACAGGTAAAATTTTAAAAACTAAAGAAGCCTCGAGTATTCGCGAACACAGCATTAAATGTAAAATTGATGTCACTTTAGACAATTTTAAAATTCTTGGTTGTAATACTTGTCCCAACTCACTAAGAATTTTAGAATCGCTTTTCATTAAAGCATTGTCCCTAGTCTGAATGTTGACTCATCTGCCGTCCCCCTCAATTTGCTATGATCCCTCCTCCTTCCCCAATTCCTTATAATCCCTCCTTCCCCAATCGCCCTCGCCATCTCTTGTGTTTCCCGTTCTTGTCTCTGCTCAAATTAGTCAGCCTCGGAAACTGCAGTGTAAGGTAGCTAGTTCCATTATTCCAGTGTACTATTGTTAATTTTTCCAGTGTATTAATTTCATATTTACTATATGTATTTAAAAATAGCTTCTTAATTTTTATATGTAAATCTGTATAACTTAGAATTTAACCCTCTTTTCTCAGTCTTTAAAATTTGTCTTTACGAATAGGTTATAGAAATTTTCTGTTTTGTTTTCATTCAATATTGATTTTAATTTCACATTGTTATTAAACAGCCTGAAGATGAGCGTATTGCTCGAAACGTTGCGCATTAAAGAAGACTTTTCATGGCATTTACATTTCTCCTTGTCATTGGATTTCTCCTAAATATATATATATATATATATATTATATATATATATATATATATATATAAACACCCATACTCTACGTTAATAGGAGTACAGTGGTATTTGTCTGACATTTATAGGCATCGCGTTCCCGATATTTGCCCCCAGTTGAAGGCGAGACCATTTCCTGCGAATTTCATTGAATAATTTGGTTTATGTATAAAATTATTAGGAAGTCTTGTATGATTATGGGTGGTCTGATGAGGGGGGGACAGTAGGTTTAAACAAGTTATTTAGTTTTAGAATATTTAAATTTCTGAACATTAGAGAGGAAGAAATGGTCTGTTATCATTGTCTGAGAGAGTTCGTGAGCATTTTTTTATGGATTACTTCTAGCCGATATCGTATATAATTCTTTGTCCTACCCCATGTTGTGATTTCATATTGGAAGTGTGGGTGAATAAATGTGTAATACAGTGTGAGGACGACAATTTTGGCGATTGTTTTGAGTTTGAATATTATGTAGATAGTTTCGATTTGATATGTTATGTGTACAGTAGCTTTCGATACTTGATTTGTCATCTAACTTGATGCCAAGAACTTTAACTTCATTTACTTTTGCAAGAGGAGTGTTTCCAATTATTATTGATGGAGTGTGTGCGATTACAGGTTTTTTTAAGTTACAATCATATGTGATGATTTTGTCAAGTTCAGTAAAAGCTTATTTGCACACATCCATTTATAGACATGATCTGATTGCCTGCATACTGAATACAGTTTAATAATGTTGATCGATAAAAACCATTTACATGCATTAAGAAAAGTAAGGGTCCAAGGATAGATACTTGTGGAATCTCACTTTCTAATACAGCAAATTCTGGTGAAATGACTTACTTTAACATACTGGTGACGATTAGAGAGATATGACTTTAACCAATTTAGCATATTTCCCCTTATGCCATATGTGTTTAATTTATCTAGTAAGATATCATGCGAGAGCGTATTAAGGGATTTCGACAGGTCAAGAAAAACTAAGACTGTTTTTTGTGGTTTAGGTTTTTATAGATATTTTCTAATAGTATGTTAATAGTGTCTTCTGTGGTGTGTCCTTCTCTAAATCCAAATTGCATTTTTGCTGGGATGTCGTATTTAGCTAAGAATTTGAGTCGTCTATTGTATACGATTCTTTCAAATACTTTACTTAAAGTTGGTAATATGGAGATTGGCCGGTAATTAAATGGCGAATCAGAGCTGCCCGATTTTAACACAGGACAAACCATATCTATCTTCAGGGAATCAGGGAATACGCCCTGTACTATTGACTCATTCATAAGTCTTGTAAGTGGAGTTGCTATATCATCTGATATTAGTTTATATATTTTTACTGCAATTGAATTGATAGCTGCGTTTTTATTTTTTAAGTTTTTCAGTGTGGCTGAGGTTTTGCTTGGCAGAATTGGTTCAAAGAAGAATGTATTTGGTGTGAGTTATAGTAGATATTGTTCGTAGTAATCTCCATTTATGTCTTAAACTTTTGTAGGTAATCTGTCTCGCTATCTCTGTCTTTTAAAATTACTATAAATAACCTCATTTCTCTGCATTATCTAAAAAGATTTGTCAACTAACCATATTCTGCCAATAAAGCATAAAATTCGCTTGCAAATGGCAGTTTTATGATATTTATGTATAAGAAAGCTTTAACCGTCCCATATATATATATATACAGGGCGTCCCAACAAAATGTATACACATTTTAAATAATTATAAAGGCAGTGTTTATTAAAATACATTTCATTTTCAAAATGTAATAGAATCTGCAGACATTATTTAATTGTTTTGTCAACGCCTGTTTTCAAACTGACGTCCGTTCTGGTCCAGGCACTGCTGATAACGCGAAGCAATGGAATCGCAAACATCACGAAACATTTCGTTTGGTATTTGTGTGCATTCTCGTTCAATGGCTGCTCTCAATTCAGCGACTGTTGCAGGTTTATAGCGTAGACTTTGTCTTTTAAGTATCCCCATAAAAAAAGTCTAGTGGTGTGAGGTCTGGTGAACGCGGAGGGTATTCTACGAAACCCCTTCGTCCAATCCACATCCACATCGTGCCAAGTACCACTCGCAATACTCCACTCTTCGGTCCGGATCATCTTCATTAATAGCATGGACTAATCTTGGAATGTAACTTTTCCATTGACAGAGCTTCAAAATGCGTTGGACAGACGATTCTGAAATTCCTACCTCACGACTCGCTTGCCGCACAGATTTTCTTGGACTTTGGTGATACGTTTCCAGTACTCTTCTTGCTTTGTGGGGCTTGTCGATGTCCGTGGTCTTCCGGAACGCTTCTTGTGGACATTCTGAACAGTTCCATCGGCTTCAAACTTATCTCTAATTCGAGTGATGGTAAGTCGCGTTGGTGGATCTGTTTGAAACTCCCTCCTAAACTGTCTTTGCACTTCAACTGCTTCTTCACACTTCCAGTAGCATTTTAGAATGAATTTCCTTTGTTCAAAGCTTAGTCTGACTGCCATTATTAATTCTAATGGGTTTAACTTGGAAAGAAAGAAACATCAATTGAGCTATCAGCTGTTAAAGTGTGTATACATTTTTTTTGGGACGCCCTGTGTATATATATAATATATATATATATATATAATAAACAGGAACACCAGAGAAAAAATAAACATCCTTCAAGGTTTAATAGTAACAACTTTTCGGAATGCACTAATTCCATCTTCAGGGCTAAAACAATAAAATTCCAAATCACATACAAAATACAAATTGCTTAATAACAATTTAAAATAAAGTTAAAAATTATAAAAAGTAGCTGAGAAAACGTAAAACATTAAAACTAAAAGGTAAATAAATGTGAAGTTAAAAGTTACAATTATAAAAAGTAGCTAGGAAAAATATAAAAGCATTAAAACTGAAAGGTAAATAAAATAAATAAAATAAACTAGTACCTTAACCAAAACATAGCAGATCTATCGATGATTCGTCAGAATTTAGGTCTGGTTTTAATTTATAAATAAACAAAGATTCCATAATTTTGAGCTTAAGGTCAGAGCTTCCGGCAGCAAGTACAGCAAAATTAGACTGTGAAATTGGGTGGTTATTGTTGTGCGAGTGATTATATATGAGAGAATTAGGTGGTTTGCCAAGAGGCAAATTTGTACGGACCGATTTACCGAGATGTTCGTAAATACGGGATTTTAAATGTCTTTTAGTTTTACCTGTATATGACCCCATACAGTGGTCACACTTGTATTGGTAAACTATGGATGACTTAAGAAGTGTAGGAATAAAATCCTTGTATTTAAGTAAATGATAAATCGATTTAGAAGGGGTGAATATAATTTTTATACATAGTGTGGGTAGAATTCCTTAAGCAATTTTAAAAGTTTGTTTCTAATGTTAAAATTTGAGGTTCCCATATAAGGCAAAGTGAAATACAGGATATCTTTGTGGACTGTAATTAAGTCTCTAGTTGTGAGGTTTATTAGTCTATTTAAGGTTCTGCCTATTGTAGTCTCCACCACTCTAGAAGGGAAATTATTCTTGGTAAGGAGTTTTCGGGTGAAATCTAGTTCATCGTGTAGTTTAAAGTAATCTGAACAGATATTGAAAGCTCTATTGGTCAGAATCGAAATTAAATTTCGTTTGAAACCTAAAGGGGTAAAGGAAGAAAAGTTCGTAGTAAGATTGGTGAATGTCGGCTTTCGGTAAACGGAAGTTTCAAAAGAGGAATTAGTTTTTATTATCTTAGTTTCCAAAAAGGACAGAGAGCTATTAGATTCAGCTTCTGAAGTAAATTCAATATTAGGGTGCTTAGAATTAAATTACGAAACAAAGGGATATGGTCTAGTGATTTGAACAGGAGAAAAGTGTCATCAATATATCTTCTATAAAAAACCGGTTTGAAGTTAGAAGGACACTCATTCAGCCATTTGACTTCATGATGACAAAGAAACGCGTTAGCTAAGGTAGGACCAAGAGGCAGACCCATTTGAACACCTTCAGTCTGTTTAAAATATTCACCGTTGAATCTAAATATAAGGTCTTCCACGGAAAATTTTAGTAGTTCTTTCATTTGACCTCTAGTGAAACCCTGCACAGTATCAGTATTATTAAAAAGATTGTCAATACATATATCAATAGTTTCTGCAACAGGCACATTGGTAAATAAAGATTGTGTTGCTTTATTATTATTATTTATCGCAGTGTAAAACTAAATTATGCGTTGCATTGTGCTACGAAGTCTTTATGCTGCAAAGGCCCTGTTTGATCAGGGAATAAAACTCATTAAAAATCGTTGAAAAAAGTTAAAAAATAAATCCGTCCAATTCTCTCATTCCTTTTTCTACACCTTAGCTTTTGTTCCCTCCACTTCATATCGATCATTATTGTCTACTTCATTTTTAAAATTCATATGTGCTACAATATTAAATCTTCTTATTACTTCTGTATATCGTATCTAATATCATATGAAGATGATCATGTCGGTTGTAATAATTTCTCTTTCGTTTGTAATATAGTCTGCCCTCGAAAACTAAAATCGACTGCGTTCTGTAAAAAAAAAAAAATAATTATTAAATAATCGTATGTGCCATTTAAATAATCCAATTAGCTGATCCACTTAAATAATTCTACCTGCTAGTGATTTACAAATTATGGTTGTAAATGGCAGTTCTTTTCTTCCGTGCGAGAAATTAAAAGTATTGATTTCTAATGGTAAATATTTTCCTTTTTCAGTTACAGGAGTAATGATAAAGAATTTGAATTATACTTTTCGAAAAAAATATATTCAGTTATTTGGACGCGCGAGTTTATATAAGGGAATGTAAAGACAAATATATATATATATATATATATATATATATATATATATATATATATATATATATATTATACGCCCCTCGGAGTTAAATTAAAATTAATTACTCCAAGTGGGTATAATATAGTACTCCTTGATTAGGGAGACCATCTCTATGTCTGGCTTACCGTAATCACAGAGCACTTTGTGGATCCTGTAAACTCCTTATCACCAGTTCCCGATAGACAAAGATCGAAAGAAACACATCGGCAGTTTAGTAATTTAATTGAATTTAGGCAAGATGAGTAACTTCAACAGTAAATCAAGTATGTATATTAGGGTGGATCGATTTTACATTTTTTTCGATTTCCATATTCTAATAGAGACAAAAACTTGCGGATGCATGAGAAAATAGCCTCTGCAAAATCTTAGCTTAATAGGTAATCATCTTCTGCCCCCGGCAGAGCGATGAAAATCATATTTTAGTAGTAAAAAACGTATTTTTCTTATAATTTTTAAAATATTTCAATATGCATCAAAATTATTCCTAATAACTATAAAGTCGATGAAAAAGACCTCATGTGATCGTTTTTCCAAGCGCGTTGTCCTACGTTAATATCTTTTGCCCCCAGCAACAACGTCAAATGTTGAAAAAATAGGTAATTTATATACATATTTTCAGATCGGCTCTTTGTCTTAAATAATGCATTTATATATTTCCCATAGCATTTATATCGTTGCTTAGGCATGAAATAACACAAGCAAAATTTTATGACTCTAGAGTAATATCTTCTGTCCCCGAGAAGAGTCTAAATGTGGATTATAATTACGTTAATGCGATGTTATAAGTACGATAAGTACTAAGTACAGCTCCTCGCTTGCTAATTTTATAAAATTAGCAACCCAGAACTCACCACGAGGAGGTGGCTGTACGTCGAGTTCCACTCTATCGAGCCCCAACCACCCTTCCTTTGGCTGCATGTCGATTTACATACGGTAATCTTTCTTAGAATCAAATCGTGGAATTTTTTTTCGGGAGTGAAGACGGGAGCGGATGAATCCGTCCCTCTCTTCTATTCCACTTACACTGGCAGAGGCTTCGGTTACTAATTTGATGAATCTCTCGACCGCTTGAGTATGACAAGGGAATAGTGGGATCAGTCCATCAGGCTGGTCTCCCGTCTCAACAAACTCTTTTATTCGGGTATCAGGTATTGTTTTTGTAACGGGGGGTTCGGTCACCTCAGCCGTTTGCCAGTTGATCATTTCGTAATAGTTTTGACTATCGTAGAGCAGCTCAGGCATGGCGAAGGCTCGAATTTCCCCCGCTGGTGATTGATTGTTTTGATCGTGCTTTTAATATTCTTCTCCATCCCAATTCTCTTATGTGTTGCTCATCGGCATGTAGCATGGAGATCAAAAATATTTTCTGGGTGAGCAAAGAAAGAATTTCTACGGAGGACTTTGTTGGCGATTGTCTTAGATCTTTGAGGCATGGTCTGAGAGAGACGCATCATTTCGAAAAAATGTTTTGCGCCCTCAGTGAAACTGGAGTTTTTCTTTATCTTAAACCAAATTGGTGCGTAAACTGTCATAATGAATCGCACAATTTCGTTGAAGGTGCTGGAGGGTTCACTGGTTGAAACATAGAGGCGCAGAAATCTATTTGCTGTTGTCAGCCACCTGGAATGCGCCATCTTACCTGGATTTCGAGCCGCGAGAGCTGAAGAGCAGCTACCGCTCGACACTGCTCTGTAGATGCCTAACAAATATTTTTTGTCAGTGCTCAACTCGGCATCATCTATGTCAATGTCGGGAGATGGAATGGCATCGAATTCTGTAATTGGAAGTTTTTCGCAGTCGTTCAGTTGTTTTCCAACTGGTCCAGTAAAGCCCATTGGCCAGTTGTTTTGCCGTCCAAGTCTTGAATGAGGTGTCGCAGTGATAATTCATTACCGTGTAATAGGCATATGATCCACTGAACTGGCCTTTGTAGTTTCATTTCAATCATACGAATGGCTCCACCCTTTCGACCCGTGTTCACTGCCGTACCATCACAGCCGATAGCCACAATGTCGTCCGTGCTAATATTGTTAGTCTCTAGAAAGTTGATGATACCTGATGTTATTGCAGTGGCAGAACCTGATGCAGGAGTGAAATGCCCCATGTACTGGGATTCTGGTTCTTGAACTAAAACTATATGATCTGAAAATATGTATATAAATTACCTATTTTTTCAACATTTGACGTTGTTGCCGGGGGCAAAAGATATTAACGTAGGACAACGCGCTTGGAAAAACGATCACATGAGGTCTTTTTCATCGACTTTATAGTTATTAGGAATAATTTTGATGCATATTGAAATATTTTAAAAATTATAAGAAAAATACGTTTTTGACTACTAAAATATGATTTTCATCGCTCTGCCGGGGGCAGAAGATGATTACCTATTAAGCTAAGATTTTGCAGAGGCTATTTTCTCATGCATCCGCAAGTTTTTGTCTCTATTAGAATATGGAAATCGAAAAAAATGTAAAATCGATCCACCCTAATGTATATAGAGATTTCTTCCAATAAAATTCATAAGCACATTTATGGCTTTAATTTATTGTAATGGATCAACTTTATCTTCACAAGAGTTAATAATATGAATATTTCTTCCATTGAAAGTTTATAAGTATAATAATGGTTAATTCTTAATTGTAAGATATTAAATAAGCGAGAGACCCCTCTAAGACACCCTTGTCCGTTCTGGGTCTCCAAGCTTGTATGAGTCAATTGCTAAGTCTACTGTCTTTTCCTAGGGTCATACTTCAATTGAAAACCCATTAACCTTCCAATTCCAAAAGCAATTCCCTAACGAGCTGACTTTCCCTCGTCAGCCCGGAGACCCGTCTCCTCGGAACCTGCCTTAAGGGCGCTGAGCCCCTTCTTATATAATCAAAGGAACGGAACCTGCCCACGCTACCACGCAAGCGGTTGACGTCACCTGAGAAATCTGGAGAAGCGAGCGTCTCACAATCCATTGTGTTTCCCAGGTGAAATCAAAGAAACCGTCTGCGTCACTAGCGTGGGATTTCCGTTTGGAAGGAAATGAGTCATACACTAGCGTGCGAATTATTGAATGAATGAAATTATATAAAAATAATTGTGTCACCAGGGCGCGGCTTTACTTCGATGATAAATCAAAATATAACATCTATTAAATATATATTGTTGATTTTCGTAAAACTAAAATTTATTAAGGGTTTATGGGAATAGTTTAAATAATGTATGAAAAATACCAACTACAGGTAAAATTAACTCTATATCAAGCTATATACTTTCATTTGACGTATAATTAATATAATTGAAGATGTTAACAAATACCGAATCAGTTTCGATTAGATTTAATCGAAAATTGAATTAAATGAATTTTTAAAGCGCCAGTTTTCTTTACTGATAATGTGATAATGCAGGGCAATAATGGCGAATAATGAAACAGTCAACCCTGGTCCTAATTCCTAATATTGCACTTATTATATATATATATATATATATATATATATATATACAGGGTGTACATAAAGTCAGGATCTACTTTTGTGAAGCACTTGGAAATTATATGGAATTCAACCATAAAATGATAAAGTGGTAACATTTATTAAATAATTAAGAGTAAGATTCGACGTGACGCCCATCAGTATCCCTGCACAGCTCAAATCGTTCCGCAGCATTTCTAAACACATTCTGGAGCATTTGCGGGGTTATGTTATCTGCAGCAGTTCGTATACGTGTACGTAAGTTTTCAAGACTCGTAATCTTCGTCTGATAGACGTGCGACTCGATAAAGCCCCATGCAAAGAAATCTAAAGGGGTTAAATCTGGTCATCTCGCGACACAAGGTCTGTTGCTTCCGCGTCCGATCCAGCGATTTGGAAAACGTCCATTTAGATAATCCTGAACAATTTTGGCATAGTGACAAGGAGCACCATCATGTTGATTCTAAGGGGATAGGATTCGTGTCATAATATGACGTAATCAGAATCTATAAATAGATCCACAAATTGTTTAAACTTCATTCTCTTCATTGGGATTGCATTGGAGTGACGTGTATTATTTACTGGTCAAGATGTATCGAAGAAGGAAGTTTGTTCCTCGAAAAAGGAAGTACGTTCCTCGAAGGAAACCTAAATGGCGTTCGAAGGAGAAGATAGTTACAGCTTCAATAAAATTTGTTTATTTATCTAAAAATACTTTTGGTGTTAATAGTGATGGGTTTTATACTTTGTGTTTGGATCTTCTAAATAATGAGTCTAAATCTACCATTTTAAAATTTAATTATTATCAAGTAACAGGTGTATCATTTCATAGTATTCCAGAACTTAATATGTCTGGATATGTGATTAATTTTGAAGATTCAATAGGTCGTAAGAAGGGGGCTAGGGACAGAATTGAGGGACCTAATGTAGGGGTATCCCCATCTCCATATTTAATTGTTCCACATTGTGTTTTGTTTGAACCTAATCTTGACTCCTCTCATAGTGCAGAGCAAGTAATGAATCATCCAAGAACCAAGTGGTTCTCACCTTTTAAAGAGTTTAGATTGTATCGTAGATTGAAACAGGTGTGTGAGTTAGGTGATGCCGTAACTGCCCAATTCCCTAATACTTTAATTAAAATATCTACAAATGATTTAGGTAAACCATTAGGTCGTATATATGTTGGTAAATATACCCCTGAAGGATCTAATAAAAATGAATATGCATCTACATATGTTAATCGTATTGTATTTTATGTTAAGCTGTACGGTATGAAACAATAAAAATAAAAAAATTAAAAAATTTTTGGATTACCCTGTATTTTTTTGGATTACCCTGTAACACCAGCAAGCCTCTAGTATTACCTATGGCTTGCGTTTGGTGGTGATTTTAAAGGGCAGAGCAATTGACGTCATAAAGCGTGGATGACGTCATACATTTCTAATCTATCTGTACATCCGGTTTACGTTTTATAATACCAATGATTTTGAAAATAATAATGATGGTAATAATTAATTTGATTAGCTTAGTAAGAGAACGAACGTTGCGAGACGTGAAGTTGACCGCCCTTAACATTAATCTTTTGGCAATGTCCAAAGACTATCTCAGAGAGTTAGAGCCTCGCAGAGTTAGCGTTAGGTGTTTGGCCAAACAATATTAGTTATTTAAAATTTGAAAGCAGAGTCAAGTATTCATGTGTGTAGAGTACGTAAGTTTTCAAGACTCGTAATCTTCGTCTGATAGACGTGCGACTCGATAAAGCCCCATGCAAAGAAATCTAAAGGGGTTAAATCTGGTCATCTCGCGACAAAGGTCTGTTGCTTCCGCGTCCGATCCAGCGATTTGGAAAACGTCCATTTAGATAATCCTGAACAATTTTGGCATAGTGACAAGGAGCACCATCATGTGATAGACGACGGGGATAGGATTGTTAGTACCGTCGTCTATCAACATGATGGTGCTCCTTGTCACTATGCCAAAATTGTTCAGGATTATCTAAATGGACGTTTTCCAAATCGCGGATCGGACGCGGAAGCAACAGACCTTGGCCAGCGAGATCACCAGATTAACCCCCTTAGATTTCTTTGTATGGGGCTTTATCAAATCGCACGTCATCAGACGAAGATTACGAGTCTTGAAAACTTACGTACACGTATACGAACTGCTGCAGATAACATAACCCCGCAAATGCTCCAGAATGTGTTTAGAAATGCTGCGGAACGATTTGAGCTGTGCAGGGATACTGATGGGCGTCACGTCGAATCCTATCTTAATTATTTAATAAATGTCACCACTTTATCATTTTATGATTGAATTCCATATAATTTCCAAGTGCTTCACAAAAATAGATCCTGACTTTATGTACACCCTGTATATATATATATATATATATATATATATATATATATATTATATATATATATATAAAGAGGACCAGAAAGTGGCACAACTGGGGCTATGTACAAGGATATTTAATTTTTTTAATCAAAGAACACAAGTAGTATTAGTATACGGAGTTAAATCCAAGTCTCAAAAGCCATTAGTTCTGTCCTAGAAGATACATTTACAGTTTTGTTGTTTATAATAATGATTGCAAGCATACTGTAGATGTAACCATTAAAAAGGCTATAGTGCTTGCGCTAAAATTTACGGTATAAATTTACCCGTGAGTTCAACTAAGTTAATCTTTCTTAATATAAGAGAGAAAGGATGTCTTTCATTTGGCACAAACGAAAATATATAAAACGAACGCATTTTGATGCATAAGTTTAATTTTTGCACAAACGCTATAGCCCAGATATTAAAGATAGTGTGGTATAGTGTTTCGAAGACATCAGAAAGATATACAATGATATATTAAATGAAGATGACATATAAAATTTATAAAATTACGCAGAAACACTATTCTGGTGGGCGGAAGACAGCAATGTGAAGTTCAACAAAATTCCAACTCGTTAAATATAGTAACAAAAGGAGCTACAGGATAAAGGGTACAGAATACTATATGACAAACAGATAACACCAAACCCACAAGTTGGGGAGTTTGGTATAACAATATCATCGGATGCGGAATTCAGAGAACACTAAACATTAAAATTACGACAGCTAGAAAAATACTGAGAATTATTTGGAGGAATAGTGGAATAGTGGAGGAATAGTGTCTGAATAGTGGTTTTTCAAAGCTTTGCAATTTCTTCCTCCCCGACACACCAGAGTGTTAGGGGGGGGGGGCATTTTTAACACCCGTTTCTTTCTAAACGAATTTCCAAAAATTTTTGTTACCATTATTTAAGTTAGCCTCAGGCTTTTGATGCTCAAATAGAATCTTCTTCCTGTTTGTACTGCCTTATGGCTGCTTTACACTGACCCCTACTTCTACACATATTCATGTAAACCGGTCCTAATCTGGGTCTAGCATGAAGGCACCATAAATCGTAGGCTTCTTTCGATTCCCTCTTCAGAAGGGCAACAAAATTATTCCATCCAGGAATAATCTTAGTATGATAGTTGTAAGATTTAATCAGGGGCCTTCCTGCTTCTCTTATCAGGGATACTAGATTATTATAATACCTATCTATGAGTTTGCAGGAGGAATCATTTGAACAAAGATTACTACAGGCAAGATGCCAAATTTCTAAATTATATATATTAAAGAGGTAACCTGTTCTATCTTTATACTCGTATTCTATTCTGTGTTGCATATTAACATTCCACCAATCGAAGCGATTATTCTTACCTATTGAGTTTTTGTTGTGTTTCACATAAGTTAGTAAAATTAATTAATAATTCTAATAGTAGACATGTTAAGTGCACAAAACACGGTGTCCACTTCAAATCATGATGCAAAGATCCCCTTTGGTATGGAAGTTCCTTAGGGCCATAGGAAAGAATTTATCCAAAGACACAAGTTGTATCTATGCATAAACATGCTTAATTTTATGCCTAATTAGCATAAATTATGCTAATGACCGTATTTCTAACTTTTGAACCAGTTAACTTAGAAACGTGTGATGACTCGTTTTCAGCTAAATTCAGCATCAGAAATCCATTTCTGAGATTATTATGGGGTTTGGAGGTCATTTTGACCCCCAAAATCAAATATGGCCGCTGGCCGCCATGTTGAAATTGGGGATTTTCCGCAGTTACGGACAACATCCAGGAGCTCAAGGAATTAGGGGAGTTGCCTGACTTTGTAGTCGTAGATGCCATTGGTGGCGGTGCTGGTGGCAGTGCTGGTGGCGGTGCTCAGAATGTAGTGCAGCTGATGATGTCTAATCAAGTAGTGTGGCACAAAAGTTGCAGGAATGCTGTCGACAATCAAAACGTGCAGAGAGCGAGGAAAAAGCATCAAGGGTAAGAGTCAGTTAGCCCGGTGAAAACTCGCCGCATGAACAGTGGTGCCAGGTCCATCACACAGGCCTCACCCTCACCCTCTACATCTTTGAGCGAACCAGTCGACACTCCATGCCTCTTCTGTGACGAAATGGGCAACAAGAAAGAGCTGAGGAAGGCCTCCACTCTTGGCTTGGATAAGAAAGTCAATGATTGCGCTCGAGTGTTAGGTGACAAACGTCTGTTGGCTAAACT
The DNA here is from genome assembly GCA_023014485.1 of Bathynomus jamesi. Classification (NCBI taxonomy): domain Eukaryota; kingdom Metazoa; phylum Arthropoda; class Malacostraca; order Isopoda; family Cirolanidae; genus Bathynomus; species Bathynomus jamesi. Next base: position 1,244,659 of record JAJOZX010000509.1, read on the forward strand.
TTCTGCCGGTGACATGGTCGCTATTAATGCCGTCTATCATCTTGCGTGCCTGACTCGGCTCTACAGGAAAGCGGCGACGGTCGGATGTGACACGACTGAGAATCATGCGACTCAGGTGATCCGAACACATGTTCTCAACGAGTTACTTGACTTTAGTAAAGATAATTGTGTTTCAGGGACGTCATTGGCAATGGCTGACTTGACGACCCTCTATGACAAGCGCCTTGCCGTTCTCGGTTTTCCCTACATCAAATGCAATACAACACTCCTTCGAGAGGATATTGAGCGCATGATTCCTGACATCAAGGCGATACCAATGAATCGTTGCTGGTCTCTTGTTTTCGACGACGACCTAAGCAAAGCTGTTGTTGATATGGAAAACAATACATCAACTGAAGTCTCCATTCTCCACAAAGCAGCCAAGATCCTCCGCCGAGATTATCTCCTTATGAAGCAGGCTTTCACAGGCTCCTTCTCAACCTCATATGAAGCTGAATCCATCCCGCCCACGTTGAGATCATTCTTGCACATGCTTCTTAATGGACCAGGTATCGATGAGCCGGCTCCTGATTCTGAGGAGGCCAAGGTTCAAGGCTTCGCTCTCTCAACCACGCCGGAAATCGGAGGTGGCTGTCGTCAAAGACCAACAAGCCAAGGTGACCCAGATTTTGCTTGGAGCACATTCTGGTCGCAACATCAACGAGTCGGTGTTCTCCCATGAGACCTCTGCCCATCCTCCCTCTCTTAGTCGGAAGGGACATATGTACCATGGAACCAAGAGCGAGCTCCTGGACTGCATTGTCTCAGCGGATCTCGACAATCGCAGAACGGTGACGACCGCAGCTGTGCTGGATGGTGCTGTGCTCGTTCAAATGCTTCGTCCTGGAAGTGCCGTGACCATCGGAAACTATTTCACAGAAGTGTTTCTGCCATACATCCTCTCCTGGTTTGAAAGAAACGACCGGGTTGACATAGTCTGGGATGTCTACTCCAAGACGAGCCTGAAGTCAGGAACTCGGGAGCAAAGAGGCAGCGGAGCGGGGAGGAGGGTTACTCTCTCGACCAAAGTTACTGGCAATTGGGCTGCCTTCCTACGTGTGGACCTGAACAAGCAGGAGTTGTTCGTAGAGCTGGCCAACAGCTTGAAGCTCATGACGCTTCCACAGGTTAGCTGAGAGATTGTTGCGAGCTACTGACATAGAAATTAATATTTCTCAAAATATTCCTGTCTCTAGTATATGCTGAGGAAGTCAATTACATTGACTTCTTTATTTCATGGCAAGCAGCTCTTCACCACCATTCTCAGTGATTGTGCGAGCTCACCGGCTGACGCTGATGTTGGTGCAGTTGCCCCTGTACGCAGGAGGAAGCCGACACTCGGATGTTTCTGCATGTGGCTGCAGCTACCTACGCCGGTCATCGTCGAGTGATCGTCCGCACCAGCGACAGCGATGTTGTAGTGCTGGGCGTCTCCACTTTTGTTGCGCTCGGACAGAGGATTGATGAACTATGGATTGCCTTCGGATCGCGGCGTCACTTCTGGTACAGTCATTTTATTGAGTTGTCTTTAAACCAGGTGTCTGCAGTGTGCCGATAGCTTTTAGATCATGAGGTCATTGTCTAACTCATCTCTACATTCCTTGCCAGGTACATTCCAGCGCAGGTCATCGCCTGCGGACTTGGGCCATCCAAGGCAATGGCACTGCCGGTGTTTCATGCGTTAACAGGATACAACACGACCTCAGCGTTCTATGGCAAAGGCAAGAAGAAGGCCTGGTCAGTGTGGCAGTCCCTTCCTGAACTCACCTTACTTCTCGAGCTGCTCTCCTGCCCTAACCCTACCCTGTAGATGATCAAGACTCACACACCCACGCTCCAGAGATTCGTCATGCAGCTCTATGGTGTCTCTGACTCTCCCTCTTCCTCCACAAAGGACGCGACTTCGAGCACATGCCTCCAAGCAGCGACGCTCTGCATCAGCACCTCCTCAGAGTAGCCTATCAGGTAAGACAGCATTACATGGATGGGGACATCACTCATGCTTGAGATTACTGCATGCAGTTGTATTTCTAGAAGTGTTATTTCAACTAATCAGTTATTTCTCTTGTGACTTCAGAGTGGAGACGTGCGGGGTAATACGCTCATCAAAGCTCCAGCTCCAGTCTCTCCAACGGAATGGGGATGGCAGCAAGAATCCCCCGACTCTGCGCGAACTCCAGTCTACATCACAACTCCCACCATTTCGCAAGACATACCAGAGCTTGTCATTTGCCAGTGTAAGACAGGCTGTAAGGCTCCTTGTAAATGCTACGTGCAGGGGCAGCCCTGCATGTATCTCTGTAGATGTAAAGGTTCGTGCTTCCACACTGGTAAGATGAGTGAGGTACAGATAGATGAGGAATCAGGTTAGTGCTTCCATGCCTCTAAATTCTGTTTTCATAAATTTTATCAAAATGTCAACTTTGTGTATCATTTCCCGGATTTGACCTTTAAATGCTTCCAAATGTAAAATTGATGCCAGACATGAGTTCAGCGACCTCAAATTAGCTGGAAAACATGTATCATAATAGTTTCTATGACAAACGGTTCCTTGGCTCTGAGTCGACCATGTTTTCTAAGATGGCCGACGGCGGCCATCTTGGATTTAAAATACAACTTGTGTCCTTGGATTAATTTTTTCCTATGGCCCTAAGGAACTTCCATACCAAAGGAGACCTTTGCATCATGATTTAAAGTGAAAAGTCACTTAGCATGTCTACTATAACGGTCTATGATCAGAAAGAAGGAAATCATACGGAATATGAACAATAGCAATTCGATCCTTTAGATTATTACTAGTGAAACAATGATCAATCCACCTGGTGGTACCAGTCGTACCACTAACATATATAAAATTACCACTAGTTACATCTGATACTTCTACATCACCTATACTTAATTTAGCCGACTCGCACATGTTACCCAATTCTACAAAAAATTCCGAATTTACATGCACATTAAAGTCCCCCATTATGGGACTATCTGATAATGACTTTATATACTCTGTGTGTGTGTGTATATATATATTATTATATATTATATATATATATATATATATATACAGGACCTGTAAATTCTGTTCTATGGCAGCTGCAGAGCGATAGGAGGCCATGAAACCGAATATAGAAAATACTCTCAGAATACGAGACCCAAAACTCTTTAACCTGCTTCCAAAATAACTGAGGAACCCAGCAGAACAACCTAAATACATTCAAGAATCGACTAGAGAGGTTCTTGTGCAAAATACATGACCAGCCATTCGTAGCTGACAATGAGGGCTAAAGACACTAATTGGTACCTGCACAACCAAAGCAACACCAGAGGCGCCAACATAGCCACACAACTAAACAGCCTCTTCATTCTTAACAATACAGAAGAACATATACACATACCACATCAAGCAGGATACTTAAACTCCTCCCCAGACATAATGTTCTGTTCCCCATCACTAGCAACACATACACACTAGAGAACAGAAAAACAACTGTCATCAGACCACCTGCCCATCATCATTACAACACGTTCTAGACCACCTGCCCATCATCATTACAACACGTTCTAGACCACCTGCCCATCATCATTACAACACGTTCTAGACCACCTGCCCATCATCATTACAACACGTTCTACACTCTGCCCCAACAGCCTTAGGCACACTTACAGAAACTACAAGAAAGCTGATTGGGAACAGTTCAAAATACAAACTGAGGAACAATTCACCACATTAAACAGCACACCCATCATAAACATCAATACAACACTCAAGACATTTAATCAGAGCATCAATAATGCAAACAAATACATACCCAAGGGCAACATTAGGAAATACAACCCAAATTACACTAGAGAAATAGCCCACCTGACAAGGCAACGTAATAGCCTCAAACATAACACACAAACACCACACACAGGAGCCATAAAACAGCAGATACAACAGCTCAACACAGAAATAAACAACAAACTCAAAGAAAAACAAACAGAAACATTTAGGGAATTCATAACAACACTAAACCACTCCACAGATACATCCAGGCTATAAAAGACTATAAACGCATTACCCACTCTAACAGCGGCATTCACCCCTCACACGCGGTTATCTGTCGCAGCCAAAATAATATCCCAACATATACACAACAAGATAACATTCTAGTTAATCACTACGCAAAGATAAGTCACTTAAACAGAGACAACAACCAGAAACACGCAGACAGACAAACAGCCAGGCACAAGAAAACCTACAGACTCGACACTACCATCACACCCTTCAATACAGACCAGACCAGCAAGATCATCAAAAACATTAAGAATTCGAAGGCTACTGGACCAGATAACATATCTAACATACACCTTAAACACTTGGGCCCACAGGGAATAGTAGCTTTCACAAATATCAGCACATATTCATACCAACACTGTATTATTTCTGACATATGGAAACAAGGTAAAATTATTACAACCTCAAACCAAACAAAAATCAACAGAACCAGCTTCCTATAGACCCATTACTTTACTATGCACACCTTCCAAAGTAACAGAAAAACTAATCTTACAAATCACCAACCCACACATACCACTATCGCCTACTCAACATGGATTCAGACCTCACTACTCAACCACGACATTACTCACTAACCTCACGCAGCACATCATGGATGGCATCAACTCCAGACGACCAGCTCAACGTACACTATTAGCAACAATAGACGTTAGTAAAGCATTTGATGCTATCCCACGCTTCCCTCTCATAAACAAAATATTCAACACAAACATGCACAATAACACATGTTACATTTAATGGCAAGTCATCCAAAAACAAGCTTTTTGCGAACGGGGTCCCTCAAGGCTCTGTTCTCTCACCAACACTGTTCAACCTATACATGCATGACATTCCAACACCCATAGATAACAAACTTACCTTGTCATCATATGCAGATGACATCACTCTAACATCTACCCACAACAACATGGACACCGCTACAAATAACCTATAAACATACATAAACAGTATACAAGACTGGCTCACACACAATAGACTCAAAGTAGCGCCCACAAAATCAACCATCACCCTGTTTACAAGCAACACAAAAGAACACCAGATAACTCCACAGCTTACACTAAACAAGACCAACATTCTACACACTCACAGGACACATACAACACATCACTATCTTTTGCAAACCACATTCAGGACATTAAAAACAAATGTACGTCAAGACTTAACACGCTTAGGGTACTAACAGGCACAAACTTTGGACACCAGCAGGAAAAAACATCACTCATATAAAAACAATATATTCGCTCAGTTATGGACTATGCTAGCCCATGCTGGGCACCCATTAGCTCAAACACACACATAAACACCTTGCAGACAATACAAAACAACGCACTTCGTATCATTACAGGATGCACTCAAACAACATCAATGGAACACCTGCGCACAGAAACAAAAATACTGAAAGTTAGGGAACATTTAGACATGAGGGGAACACAATTCATGGCAGCAGCGGCAACTAACCCACAACACCATTGCCACTACATGTACAATCAGGCACCAACACCTCGCACCGTTAAGGTAACACTAGAGAGACATTATAACCAAATACTCCATTCAATACCACGCCCCACAGACATCACACAGTAGAGAAAACACATGCACACACACCTAACCCACAAAGCACTGACACGACTCGGTCCGAATGCGGTCGTAGGTGCGAAGCCGCCATCCATTAACAGGTCAGAGATCATCCTGAGCAATCGGATCGAGTTAACTTAGCACGATTCCGATGTGGACATCACCCCAACTTACAGACATATAAACACAGACTAGACAACTCCACAGACGACACCTGTGCCAGGAAACACTACAAACAATTGAACACATTATGACAGACTGTACCACTCTAGCACAACATGGAACACAACACATCACTAGTGCGCTGAACCTCTGGTCCACTCCGGAGAGGGCGATCGGTTACCTGCGTGCCATCGGCTTGTTCGATCAGGGTGGGCTGATCGGCTAAACAACAACAACAATCAAATACCCGAAATGAGGCAGGATTCTGCAGAAAGATCAACCTCAGGTTGATGCTGAACAACTTTTCAGCAGACTGGGACTGGTATTGCTTCCGACCGAGTTGTTCATTCTGACGAAGGTCAAGCTTGTCACTCCACCTTAGATCTACAGTTTAACGTGGAGTCCGAACTACACCTCATCACGGGCGGTCAGAAACTACAGAGTCCTCGCCCGGATTCGACCTCACGACCTCCCTATCAGCAGCCCAGCGTCTTAACCACTATGCTACCTAGGGTACACATTTATCTACCAACTAATTTTTATTGTGTGGAAAGATGAATAGCATGGTTTGGTGCGCGCCGCCAGCCTTCAACGGGTTTCGAACCTGGGGACGGTGGATTCGTAGTCAGTGATGCTAACCACTACATGTAATATATATATATATATATATATATATATATATATATATATATATATATATATATATATATAAAAAGGTTCTGGCAGGCCCCTAAATTTGCTGTACAACAGGTCTTTTCGACTCTTACATAAATTACCCCCGAGATACTCAGCTTCGCAAATGTTTGCAATGTCCCGAGCTTCCCGGAAGTAACAAGACGTGCTCAACACAGTCTAATACAAAGAATTAAAAAAATCAACAAACCCGATCATCCAAGCTATCCATGAGTCCTGCCATTTATCCTCTAAGCTATGGACTTCTTGGTACGAAAACGTCTGTCTGTAGCTCCACTTAACTTCGACAGTGCAGTATTATTTCTAATCAATCGCATATATTTCTATCCTTAGTATATAAACTGTCATTGTATTAATAATATTTGTCATATGGACTATAGTCTGCCAATAAACCTTTTCATTTTCATTTTCATTTTCATTTTTTTTTATCTCTCCGTTTATTGTATATATATATATATATTATATAATATATATATATATAGTTTTGTTTTTTTCTGTAACCTATATATAGGCTGTAACCCTTTATGTACTTCAGTGTTCCTGAGGATGTCATTAGACGAAAGCGCTTGAGCACCATTCTGTTTCCTTTCCTTCGTGGTTTTATTCATCATAAATATTTTTCACGTGTTACTTTCGTGAAATAATTTTCATATAGATATATATATATACACCAAGTGCCCTCCAAATAATGTCCCTATTTCTAAATAAATGTTCTAAGCCAAAAAAGGAATCTAGACACAAAGACAAACGCAATAAGTATGTAAAACAGAAGTTTATTTACCTTAATTAAACAACGTGTTCAGCGTAATTGCCATTTTTTTCTAACACAATATTCAACCTTATACAAATGTTTGACATAACTTTTGGAAACAGCTCAGCTGGGATGTTGATGATTATCCATAGACTTTGGTTTTTAGGTCTTCAAGTGTCTTGGACTTGGTGGAATAGATCATGTCTTTTATGTAACCCCCCCAAAAAAGTGATTGGGTGTGAGGTCATGTGAGTATGGGAGCCATTACACTGGATCATGAAGGAAGATTAGTCACCCGATAAAATGCTTCTTTAAAAAGTTTCACAAGTTGTGTGTGGTGTTCCATGCTGCTGAAACCATCCTGTAGTATTTCTTTTCTGGGACAAACTAATTAGATGTGGTAAGCAGAATCCTTGTACCATCTAACGATATGAATTTTGCGTTACCGTTACTGCTTTTCCAGTTTCATTCTCCAAGAAGTAGGGAACTACTAAGGGGTTCCAAAAAACCTTAGCCCCCCTATTTGCAGCTTACATGTTTACTTATATCGAAATAGCTTTTAGTGATTATAAAAATATATAAAATTCTTTATTTATTGCAGGTATTAAAATTACTCTAGCTGATAAAGTGATAATATAATGGCTTCTCAATTAATTGGTGATTCGGAGAGGCAACGTGTGATAGATCGCATACGAGCAATAACATTTCGGGAAGCTCGTGATGCTGGAGCCACCTTTATAACACGTTCATGGGTTGCCAAAAAGTTGCGAAGAAGTGAGGACTTCATCAAAAGAAATTGGAATAAAACTTTGGATGAATGTGAAATGGATACAACCAAATCTGGGCGCCCAAATTTGCCACCCTCTCAGGAAACAAAGGACATCATTGAAAGCGGTACGCGTAAGCGGAAAAACGGCTGTGCTAAACTTTCTAGAGAGGTCGAAGTGTTGAGAGGAAAGCTCGTTAGTGGTGAGATCATTCGACTGTACTGTCATAGGCAAGGTTTAAAGCCTTGGCATGAACTTCCAAAGCCAAGAAAAACTCAATTTAACATCGATGACAGAATGTGGTTTGCCCATTATCTTGAAGATTGGGATGTGGATGATTTCATGCATTTAGCTGTCTCCGATGAATTTTTTGTTTACGTAACACGTCAGCCTAACTACCAAAATGATCAAGTGTGAGCCACAACACCAGATGAAATCGATGACAATGAACATTATCGCGAATTATTAAAAAGTCCAGACTGTGTTGGTGTGTTTGTTTTGTTCACTGCAAAGTTCATGTGGGTGCTGAAGCCAAATGGTCAGAGTTGGGATGGACAGTATTTTCGTGATATTATTCTATCCCAGCATGTCATTCCTTTTCTAAGAAACCCAAACAATGTTATGGATGCCGATCAGGTCACACTTATGCACTATAAGGCCCCCTGCTTTAAGGCATTAGCCACTCAACAGTTGTTGCGGAACCATGAGATCGATTTCTTTGGAAATGAAGAATGGCCAGGAAATTCTCCTGACCTGAACGTCTGCGAACACTGGATCAGTTATAAAGGACAAGGTTGAATGTCTCTTGTTTCAAGAACCTGCAGCAAATCGATTTTCGAAGGATACAATGACGCAACACATTGAAACTGTTTTAGCAAATTTGCGTAACGATCAAGATCTATTCACGTCACTTTTGGCAAGCTACCCAAAACGAATTCAGGCTGTCTTGGAAGCCAATGGCGGGAACACCAATTTTTAATTGTTTCTCATTAAATGCAGGATTAAATTCTCTTTTGTAAGGTATGTTTAGTTTTACTGTACCTCTAATGGCTTAGGCCATGGGCGGGGGGGGCTAAGGTTTATTGGCGCCCCGTACATGTATAAAGGATGTATATTATACAGGGTGTACATAAAGTCAGGATCTATTTTTGTGAAATAATTATTTTTTATATTTTTCTTTTCGGAAGCCCTTAGAACAGTGGTTCTTAACCTTTTTACTACCATGCCCCCTCTAGGAATTGGTCCTTCCCTCCACGCCCCCCTTCAATCAAAATAACATTCTCAATAACTTCTCAATATTAGCCCATGCTCTCGTTAAGAGAATAACAAATACAATTAGAGAAATTCCTGTTTCTAGGGGGGCGCACCCCCCCGGTTAAGAACCACTGCCTTAGAATGAATACAGAAGAGCGTGTGGCAATAGTAATTTGGCGAATCGAGGGAAAGAAATACAATGACATCAGAGAGAAGTTTAGAAGGAGATTTCATAAGCCGGGGCCAATAGACAAGACAATACGAAAATTGGTGAACAAATTTAAACGAACGGGATCTGTAAATGATGAAGCAAGATCAGGACGACGTGTATGTCAGATCTTACCGTGAATGCAGTACGCGAAATTATCACTGAGGAGCCACGTACGTCCGTTCGTGCTGCATCACACAGACTCGGCCTCCCGACGTCATCTGTGCACAAAATTCTGAAAGTTAATTTGCAGAAGAAAAGCTATCATTCGCAGGTTTTACATGATTTACATGAGGAAGATTTCCCTCGACGAAGTGCTGTGTGTGCTGATCTCGTAGAACAAATCTGGAGTGATAATTTAATGGACAACATTCTCTTTAGTGATGAAGCCACTTTCCATACGTGTGGAAAAGTAAATCGCCATAACTGTCGAACTTGGGCAGATGAAAGACCGAATGATTTCGTCCAAAATTGGGAAAGAGACTCGCCTAAAGTTAATGTCTGGATGGGTTTAACAAAATCTAAGGTTTATGGTCCTTTTTACTTTGCTGAAGCTACAGTTACGGGGCTTATTTATCTGAACATGTTGCAGCAATTCCTTGAACCTCAGCTGATTGGGGATAGGATTGTTAGTACCGTCGTCTATCAACATGATGGTGCTCCTTGTCACTATGCCAAAATTGTTCAGGATTATCTAAATGGACGTTTTCCAAATCGCTGGATCGGACGCGGAAGCAACAGACCTTGGCCAGCGAGATCACCAGATTTAACCCCTTTAGATTTCTTTGCATGGGGCTTTATCAAATCGCACGTCTATCAGACGAAGATTACGAGTCTTGAAAACTTACGTACACGTATACGAACTGCTGCAGATAACATAACCCCGCAAATGCTCCAGAATGTGTTTAGAAATGCTGCGGAACGATTTGAGCTGTGCAGGGATACTGATGGGCGTCACGTCAAATCCTACTCTTAATTATTTAATAAATGTTACCACTTTATCATTTTATGATTGAATTCCATATAATTTCCAAGTGCTTCACAAAAATAGATCCTGACTTTATGTACACCCTGTATTTTGTGTATATACAGGGTGTCCCAGAATTAACTATCTATTTCAATGAAATCGGACAAATTTTTAAAAACATACTTTTATTTATGTTTGTCATGTTTAATATGTGTTAAAAATGTATAAATTTCTAAATTTTTTTCATAATTTTATTTTCATAATTTTTCATTATCTGGTCCAATGAAAGACCGTCTGAAGTCATAGAATGGCAAAGAGACTCTCCAAACGTTAACGTGTGGCTTGGAATGACCAAATCCAAAATTTATGGCCCATTCTTCTTTGCGGAGCAACTGTAACAGGTACCGTCTACCTTGATATGCTTCAGCTTCTCGAACCACAGCTTCTTGATGATGGCATTCTTGATAATGTTGTGTTTCAACAAGATGGAGCACCATAAATTTTGGATTTGGTCATTCCAAGCCACACGTTAACTTTTGGAGTCTCTTTGCCATTCTATGACTTCAGACTGTCTTTCATTGGACCAGATAATGAAAAAATTATGAAAATAAAATTATGAAAAAAATTTAGAAATTTATACATTTTTAACACATATTAAACATGATAAACATAAATAAAAGTGTGTTTTTATAAAATTTGTCCGATTTCATTGAAATAGAGAGTTAATTCTGGGACACCCTGTAAACTTGTAGGGTGATTCAAATATGGGGGTAAAAATTTTTTTTTTATATTTTAATGTGTTCAGCCCTTTAAATGGTTCATTTCAGCATAAAAACAACTATCCTAAAATATTTTAGCAAATTTTTAATTTTTAGGGGTTGCTACCAGCAATTAAAAATTGACAGAACGACTCAAATTGTCAAATTTTTCCACACCACCCAGGGGGTACAGTACAAGGCGCATTGCTTTTTTTTAATGTGGAAAGCGCCCCCGTAGGTCCTACCATAACCACAAGCATACATAATTAAACTAGCATGATATTTGAGACATTAGCTGTCCTTACTTCATCAATGTTTCTTTCTTTCTATCAGGGTAAACAGCCCTGTAGTTTTTCACTACTTGTAGCAAGAATTGTTTTTGATCTTCGTCATGTGTTAGTATTTTATTATATTCATCCATTAATTTTACTTCTCTTTCCGCTATATCATTCACGATTTCCACTGTTTGATACATTTCTTAGCGGAGTTATACTCTTCATCATTATGCCATTCTTTAGCATCTTTGAGTAAAAATTTTGAACTAAATTCTGTTATCGTAAAGAATCTTTGAGTATTTGATGTGACAAAATCTTCTAATTTCTTCGTTGGAATTATTGCAGGATCTAGAAAAGCCCGTTTTGCAGGAAGAGTTTCTGTTGTATTTTGCAAGGCCTTTAAAATTTTGTTTTTCGTTTCAGTAGGCACTTCATCATCATAAAAGGCCAAGGCTACTAGTTCTTCTGATAGGTACCAGAGGTGACCTAACAGTTTTTTAATAGCAACAAATGCAATTGTGTCATTTATTTGTTTGTAGACTACAAGATTCTGTAATAATTCCAGATCAAGACGAGGAGCGCAAGATGGCACAGGAGCTGTAAACCATGCCTTTACATGTGACCGAGTAGCAAATAGACAGATGTCTTTTAGTCCTTTTTTGTCTTTTACTGAAATTTTGAACTGAGATTTGAGCATAAAAATTTTTAATGAATATGTAATTTTGGCCATCCACCTAGCCCGATGAAGTCCCGCTGGATGTTTAAATTTGATTCCACCTTTTGGTTCACCTCCCAAAAAAATAATTGTTAACTGCAATAGTTCTAGGTAATCGTCTCTTGGTTGGAATGTATCTAGTTGATTTGCTGCAAATATAATTGTCATCTTTGATGTCATGAATATTTTCATAGATATCTGGATCTGATAATGCTGTTTCGTAGTCCTCCTTATTAATGCTTGACCATTTTTCTCTGAACTTCTTAAAAAGGACTATATCTGGGCCAGAAGATGGTGATAAAGACTTTGAAACAACAGCTTCCAGCATAATTTCAAATATATGGTGTCGACATGCCAGCCACAATAAATCGTTGTCGAATTTTTGTTCTAGAAGAATAGCTGCACCATTTCTAGGACCAGTATTGGCTGCCGTTGTATTGAAACACATGCATTTTATTTGTTCGCAGATGTCCATTCAAGCGATGTCTGATTGTTTGCATTAAAACTAGAGACGCATTTCTGTCACTCAATTTTGCAACATCAAGACTTCCTAATAATTTATCATCAAACAATTTTCTACGTTTGCCAACCTTACTTTTCCATGTTGAAGGTTGTGCAGCACAGAAACCAGATTCATCACTTTTACTCTCCTCTGATTCTGATTCTGATGATGTACTGGTGAGTATGACAGCCTTTTCATTCTTCTTTCTTTTGATCTCTTCTGCTTTCCTTTTTTCATAACGTTGTTGCTTTTCTGCTGCTCTTTGCTCTTTTTTAGCAACAGCCTTATCAATGGTACCCATTTTTCCATGACGTCCTTTCTCACGTTGCATTTTCAAGAATTTCTCATCATCTTCTATTTTTATAAGTTGCATAGCATTCTCATGAGCAATGTCAAATATGTTTTCCAGTTTATCTTTCCATTTTTTCTTTATTATTTAAATTTTGTGATCTTTTCAATTTGTTTGCTTTGTTTTTCTTAAGCAGCTGTCATTCCTTCAGTATTCCTTGAATTTTATCTACTACATGTATTCTTTGTTTTGCTGGTATTCCTGCTTTTTTCCAAACTGCTAGCACATCATCCGCAGTAGAGCAGCATGATTCTCTAATGTCTTGCTTTTTAATATTTCTGTAGTGCATGAAGAGGGCCATCATTTCCTTCTCTGATGGTAATACGGATGTTTTTAGTACTGCAGAGGGCTGCCCAATTAGCCATACTTCAGTTTCTTTTCTTGTAGAACTTCTCCCAAATGAGCAACTGGGTGATGGTGAGTTAGGCCTAGCTTCCATAATCGATTAATTGGTATCAAAATTACGAGTTCCAAGCAACAATTAAAAGCAAGCTAGTATATAAACCATTAATTAAAAATTCTGAAATATAAACAATTAAACATAAAATCATAAGTTGTAAAAACAAACAAATTGAAAAAGAGGGAAACTTTGACGCCTGGTAGCACATAGTCAATTTTATTTAAAATTCACCAAATTTGGCATACACTACTTTTTTGTCATCGGGAACAAAAATACAGGTTGAACAATTAAAAAAAAAAACTTTGATTTTTTTGAATCACCCTACCGGCGGTGTACAGTATTATATTTTATATTAAATATAGTTATATGCATATTATATATATTATTATATTATATAAAGGAAGCATATTATATGTTGTGTATATATAGTATTATATGTTATATATAGTTATATGCATATTATGTATATTATATATAGTATTATATTATAGTACATATATATATATGTACTGTTCTATTATATTTATTATATATATTATGATCGGTCTCATCTCGAAAACTAGACGTGCTAGAGGAAAACCGAAAACAGATTTGGAATCAACGTCCCAACAGCTATCTAGCCCATCCATAATTATATATGATGGAAAATGCTTGTTGGCCAGTGTTATCGAAGAGATTCAGAGGGTAATTATTGCTGAGATAGTACCGTTTTAAAAATTTTAATTCTTCGTCTAATGAAAAGAATTCTGAACGTATTCGACAGCTTCTTTCTAGTAATGTTGATATAGCATTAATTTTATACCTGTAAAACATACAACTTAGGTAATTGGTTCCTAAGCCAGTAAAAGTTTGTTTTCTATACAGGGAGGTGTGGAATTTATTATTAAACCCTTTACCAGAACATCAAGAAAAGGCAAACTGTTATTTGTTTCATTTTCACAGCTATACTTAGTGTTAAAATGTTGTTTATTGTGATAACCAAGAAAAAATTCCAAATGTGATGAATGCTTAAACACAAGAAAGTGTCATCCATGTATTTTCTATAGTATACAGGCTTGAATTTGTTTGGGCAGTTTTTTTCACCAAAGTTCTTCATAATCGCATGTTTTAAAGAAATGTTGAATTTATAGACAACTGACGATGACAGAAGTATTTGTCGAAACGTTTGGGAATAAATAAGAACGTTTGCCATTGTGTGATCCTTCTTTTCATCATTATATATACAGGGCGTCCCAAAAAAATGTATACACACTTTAACAGCTGATAGCTCAATTGATGTTTCTTTCTTTCCAAGTTAAACCCATTAGAATTAATAATGGCAGTCAGACTAAGCTTTGAACAAAGGAAATTCATTCTAAAATGCTCATGGAAGTGTGAAAACGCAGTTGAAGTGCAAAGACAGTTTAGGAGGGAGTTTCAAACAGATCCACCAACGCGACTTACCATCACTCGAATTAGAGATAAGTTTGAAGCCGATGGAACTGTTCAGAATGTCCACAAGAAGCGTTCCGGAAGACCACGGACATCGACAAGCCCCACAAAGCAAGAAAGAGTACTGGAAACGTATCACCAAAGTCCAAGAAAATCTGTGCGGCAAGCGAGTCGTGAGGAAGGAATTTCAGAATCGTCTGTCCAACGCATTTTGAAGCGCTGTCAATGGAAAAGTTACATTCCAAGATTAGTCCATGCTATTAATGAAGATGATCCGGACCGAAGAGTGGAGTATTGCGAGTGGTACTTGGCACGATGTGGATGTGGATTGGACGAAGGGGTTTCGTAGAATACCCTCCGCGTTCACCAGACCTCACACCACTAGACTTTTTTTTGGGGATACTTAAAAGACAAAGTCTACGCTATAAAACCTGCAACAGTCGCTGAATTGAGAGCAGCCATTGAACGAGAATGCACACAAATACCAAACGAAATGTTTCGTGATGTTTGCGATTCCATTGCTTCGCGTTATCAGCAGTGCCTGGACCAGAACGGACGTCAGTTTGAAAACAGGCGTTGACAAAACAATTAAATAATGTCTGTAGATTCTATTACATTTTGAAAATGAAATGTATTTTAATAAACACTGCCTTTATAATTATTTAAAGTGTGTATACATTTTTTTGGGACGCCCTGTATATATATATATATATATATATATATATATATATATATATATATATTATATATATATATGCTGATTTTTACTATTATAAAATCTGCTCATATAATTGAGTGATCAATGTGTTAAATTTTCGACATATTTTGAAAATATTTCCCCGTTCATGCTGATAACATTTAATCTGCGATTTAATTAAAACAAAATAAATTAAAATTTTCATCCCAAATAAGTGAGTTGTATAATTGCTGAATTACGCGTTCAAACCGATTTAAATAAATTATATATGTTCATTTATCAGTTAATTTTACTCGTAAAACAGATGCACACATTAAGCACACGCACATCCAAATATGGTGTGTGTGTGTGTGTGTGTGTGTGTGTGTGTGTATGTGTGTGTGTGTTTTGAAGAGAATATGTTAATATAAAAGTTAATATTTGTGAGACATACGAAACTGGTTCATTGTAGTTTATCAAACTAATTCATGTGCATGCTCGTATATAACTAACTACTTTCTTTTTTATAAACAATGTTACAAACTCTCTCTCTCTCTCAGAATAGATTATATTGCATAACGAAGGACTGTTGTAAAAACTGGAATGATTATGTTATGTTAATAATCATAAATAATATCTAGCTTTAAAATTGTACATCTAAGATTTGAGAATGAGGCACGCAAATTTTTTTTCCAAATACATTGAATGAGAAAAAGGTATAGAGGAGAGATGAGAAAATTAAAGCTCAAAAGGAAGAAAGAATTTATTTATCTTTCAGTTTTTTTTAAGATTTTAATGAGTTTTACTCTGATTTCTTGATGATCAAAGACTTTCCAAAAGTCATGCGGGAACTTCGCAGTAGGGTGCTCCGAAAATTAAAAGATGTTGAAAAAAGCTCATAAAACTTTGCTCCCCGGGCTTCTTCTCATTCTTTTATATCATATTAATGCCAGAAAAAAATATTAGCTACATTGAAACATACTAAGCCTTGCCACCAGGCAGCTGAAAAATGCTTTATTGAATTAATTTATTATACTTAATACTTACATTTTTTTTTTTCAGATTTACCTATCATAAATAGCGTATCTATTAAATAAATCGTAGTTTTACTTGAGTTTATATAAACTTAAATAATTATTACAAAATTTAATACTTATTTTTTTGTCAAGAAGAGCAATAATTAATTACTTTTCAAGGGCAGACGGAAACGGTAATAATAATGAAGATGATTCAAATAAAACTTCAAAGGATAATTCAAATATTTCCTTAAGAAAAGATGATATAATATGGCTAATAGAAAAGCCTATCGAAAAAATCTCTGATGTTCGAATCCCAATGAAGGGGGACATTTTACTCTATTTTTTCTACCTAAAAGATGGACCAATGAAGAAAGGGAAATTTAGAAATTTTAACGGTACAATTGCTGAAAAAGTATTAGAATATACAGAAAAGCAGTGGATGAAATCAGGAATCGAAACACAACGTAAAGATAAAGTCAAGAAAAAGATTTTAGACCTTTACGAGAATTATAGGACACTCCAAAAAAGAAAGGTTCCAATTCCAACAAGGTAAAGGAAGAAAATTTTGTTAGAGACCTTGACTCCTATTTTTTTATTGCCCATAAAGATGCTGAACGCAGAGTTCAAACTGATCGGTTGAGGACGACAGAACAGAAAAAGAGGATATTGATTTCATAAATGCAATGAAAGAGGGTAGAAAAGTTTCTTTTGGGATCCGAAGAAAAAATTATTCAAAAAAGGTTCAAGCTAAAAGGAATAAGGAAGAGAATTTCACTTACAGAATGGAGACAGACATGCGAAGAAGAGAGCTACAAGAGGCTTCAACTAACGAACTTAACGATGAGATAGATAATGTTGATGAAGATTATTTAGAACTAGATGATAGTGATAATGATGAAAATGTGATTTCAAATTCTGATAAAAAATCAAAAAGAAAGCGTTCGAAAAACTATCACACTAGAACTTCCAGCAACGAAACCCATTCAAAAGTAAAAAAAATATCTGAAATGGCTGATCGTTTAAATTTATCTTCTGACCAAGAACTGCATTTATGGCTGCCATCGCAACAGAGGGGGGAGTTGATTTGGAGAATATCACGTTGTCTAAAAAAAGTACGAGGACAGCAGTAAAATAGTGCGGCAAGGAAAAAGGCGAAGAAATCAAAAGTAATTTTGTATGCCCAAAACTTTGTAATCTTCAATTGGGATGGAAAAATTTTGCATGAAGATGATGAAAGATTAGGAATGCTGGTATCTGGTGCCCCAGGATATGAAGAGGGAAAAGCTCCTTGGCGTTCCAAAAATCGTCGATGATGGCCACTGGTAATACACAAGCGAATGCTACTCATTCTCTAGTAGCTGAATGGAAAGTCGAATCCAATATATATGGTCTTGTTGTTGACACTACGGCGTCCAACTCCTGGCTGGAAAAAATGGAAGCCTGTGTAAATTAGAAGAATTATTCCCAAGAAAACTTTTCTTTTTGCTTGTAGACACCACATACTGGAAAGAATCTTGCAAGCAGTTTTGGTCAAAACTTTTCGGCGGCGATACAAGTAGTCCAGATAATTTAGATTTTCAAATTTTCAGAAGTTTTGGAATACCATCAACAAAGAAAATTTCAAAATTCTTGAATTTAAAGATCGATCCTTAAAATCTCGTTGTGAAGATGTTAAAAAATTTCTTCAAGAAACGTTGACCCCAAAGTTCTGACAAAAAATCATTATCAAGAGAAGATTACAAAGAGTGTGCAGAACTTATGCTTATTCTCTTGGGAGGGACTCCGCCTCGTGGTGCGCATTGGTTAAAGTCAGGAGCATATCACCATGCAAGGTGGATGGCGTACATTTATATACGGCTAAAATGTTTGCTTTCAGTTCTCGAGCCCCAAAGACAGTACATGCTTCAGGTTGTAGAGCGCCACACGAAACTAATTCTTGATTTCAAGAAAGGGACACTAAACCATCTTCTGTAAAATCAAAATAAGATCAAAACGGACTGTTTATAACTGCCAAAAGGAAGGGCCCACTCCTGATAAAACAAAAATAAGCCTGATGGCTACAGTTATAAACAATTACGCAGGAGTGAGGGGGCATAAACCTCGGTAAAGGCCAGTCTTCATCTAATTTCCCTAGAAATAAGAAGAAATACCAAATTTTAAGCTTGTCTTTGCTTTTTTTTTTTGCACATATACTTATACTGGGCTCCAATAAACCGTAGCCCCCCCGCCCATGGCCTAACCCATTAGAGATACAGTAAAACTAAACATACCTTACAAATGAGAATTTAATCCTGCATTTAATGAGAAACAATTAAAACTTGGTGTTCCCGCCATTGGCTTCCAAGACAGCCTGAATTCGTCTTGGGTAGCTTGCCAAAAGTGACGTGAATAGATCTTGATCGTTACGCAAATTTGCTAAAACAGTTTCAATGTGTTGCGTCATTGTATTCTTCGAAAATCGATTTGCTGCAGGTTCTTGAAACAAGAGACATTCAACCTTGTCCTTTATAACTGATCCAATGTGTTCACAGACGTTCAGGTCAGGAGAATTTCCTGGCCATTCTTCATTTCCAAAGAAATCGATCTCATGGTTCCGCAACAACTGTTGAGTGGCTAATGCCTTAAAGCAGGGCGCCTTATTGTGCATAAGTGTGACCTGATCGACATCATAACATTGTTTGGGTTTCTTAGAAAAAGAATGACATGCTGGGATAGAATAATATCACGAAAATACTGTCCATCCCAACTCTGACCATTTGGCTTTAGCACCCACATGAGCTTCTTTGCAGTGAACAAAACAAACACACCAACACAGTCTGGACTTTTTAATAATTCGCGATAATGTTCATTGTCATCGATTTTATCTGGTGTTGTGGCCCACACTCGATCATTTTGGTAGTTAGGCCGACTTTGTTACCTAAACAAAAAATTCATCGGAGACAGCTAAATGCATGAAATCATCCACATCCCAATCTTCAAGATAATGGGCAAACCACATTCTGTCATCGATGTTAAATTGAGTTTTTCTTGGCTTTGGAAGTTCATGCCAAGGCTTTAAACCTTGCCTATGACGGTACAGTCGAATGATCTACCACTAACGATCTTTCCTCTCAACACTTCGATCTCTCTAGAAAGTTTAGCACAGCTGTTTTTCCGCTTAGGCGTACGCTTTCAATGATGTCCTTTGTTTCCTGAGAGAGTGGCAAATTTGGGCGCCCAGATTTGGTTGTATCCATTTCACATTCATCCAAAGTTTTATTCCAATTTCTTTTGACGAAGTCCTCACTTCTTCGCAACTTTTTGGCAACCCATGAACGTGTTATAAAGGTGGCTCCAACATCACGAGCTTCCCAAAATGTTATTGCTCGTATGCGATCTATCACACGTTGCCTCTCCGAATCACCAATTAATTGAGAAGCCATTATATTATCACTTTATCAGCTAGAGTAATTTTAATACCTGCAATAAATAAAGAATTTTATATATTTTTATAATCACTAAAAACTATTTCGATATAAGTAAACATGTAAGCTGCAAATGGGGGGGGCTAAGGTTTTTTGGAACCCCTTACTATATCAATGCTTTGTATTTTTAAATCAATTCTAATTAACCCTAATTTATTTTTATGAGGTTTATGTCACTTAATCTTAGTAATAATACTTACAAATCAGACCTAATTGCATAATTCGAAAATCACAAAACCTCAATTTTACATGAGGCTGGTGGCAAGGCTTAATTTAATAGGATCGAGCTAAAAATTCCCAAAAGTATTCAGAAGCATGAAGCAATGAGAAAATAACTGGGGAGCAAATATTTAAAAATCATGTTTTTTTTGGAGCACCCTACAAGTTCGCAGCATTAATAACTTCAAACTAATTAGTCAATAGAGACAGAAACTGGCACAGCGCTCAGGCCAGACTAATGAGATCCATTGCCCTAACACCCTGAATTAGTATTACTCGCACCATCAGCAGTCCAGCATAATGACTTAATGGCACGCATCAACCCATATGTACGAGTAGTTTGGTTTTCTGAAAAGTGAGTTTGTATGTTTTGTGTTAAAGCGATGTTCGGTTTGTAAAGATTATATTTTTCGAAACTTCTGAGGGTTTATTGCTGTATATTTGTTACGTAAGAAACGAAATTTAGTTTATAAATGTCCTCTAGTGTCAGAATTTTTAGAGTGTGGAACATTATGCTTGTGCTCGCAGATTGGGCGTTTGATTTATATATTTGTCCTAATTATTTTTTCATGCGGGAGTACTAACAATTGAATTAGATATTTGTGCGCATTTATAAAGAAAGAGATATTGTGTTATAGATGTGGATGTACCAGTGCGAAGTATAATGCTTTTAGGAGCTCATTCAGGAGAGTTTCTCTGAATTTGCTAACGATGTCGGAAACTTTTGCTATTTTGTTACTTACATTTTCAATGCGTTCTTAAGGCATCAATTTTTGTCAATAACTTTTTCAAAAAAGTCTGGCATGATGACACTTATTTTACTGGAACTGAGTTTATGTTTGTTTAAGACGATTATTCATTCTTCTCCTATAATTACCATGGGTGATGTTTTATTGATAATCAGCTATAATTTACTGGCATATAGCAAATTATTCATTCTCCGTAGTTTATTGCTAGTCGTTCTTTGAAGTGATAATAGGCGTAATGATTGTTGTATCATCTGCGTATGACAGGTTGAATTGTTCTGAGTCATGTGAAAGTCTTTTATATACTGGGGCACTCCGTGAAATAATGGTCTTATGAATGAATATCATGAGTTGGGATGTTACTAAGATATGAATGGAACCATTTCAAGTTAAGACCTATAAATCCATAATGCACAAGTTTTTTTCTTTTTTTAGTAGCACCTCAATGTAGCACTTGTCAAAGGCTAAAACTAAATCGATTAATGTATGTTTGTTACTTAGTTTATTGTATATAGTTCTAATATTGCAGTATTGGCATCGCTTGTTCGCCTTTAAAGAAAATTGTTGGTTATGAAATATTTCTGTTTTTCATATACATTTTATTATTTGGGTGTGAATTAGCTTCTACAGTTTTGTGATGGTCTGGAGAAGTAATATAAGTCTGTAACATGAGGGGGAAATCTTTTCACCTGCTTTGTATATTTTTGAGGTCAGGGTGGAGAGAGTAAAAACTTGAAGGCTCGGGGAATTGGATGGGACAATTAACGTGGCACCATTCCTTTTTCTATATAACCTTGGTTAACCTTCGTTTAACTTCCTCTTGAATTGTTCATTCTGACGAAGGCCAAGCTTGTCACTCCACCTTACTATATATAGTATATAGGTATATTCTTTCTATATATCTAGCGCATATTTTTGAAGTTGTTCTCAACTTGTTCTCAAGTTATCATTGTATCGTATGTCGAAACAAGGTTCAAAGAGAATGTTATGAAGGGTTCTAATATGTGTCCAAACATCGTGATGCGGGTGGAACATTAAAGGCAACATTTATACTACTTGTGTGAAGAGCTTCTTAAATTTTGTTAGAGTATTTGTTTCTTTACTATTGAAGTCTTTATTTTCTATTAGTCGCTACATTAATGAGATTCCATTATTGTTTGGATCGCCTAAATTCTATCTTTCGAATTTTGTTTTACAGTTTCAGCGTTGTGTAGATAAGTAATCAAATTTATTCCTGCAAGATGTGTATAAATGAACTGTTAACCTTCTTTCACATTTTTGTACATTTTATGCTTTTGTTGGTGGATGCTCATTAGTTCAGGTATTATCTACGAGGGTAATTTTATTTACAGTGGCTCATGATTTGTCACATGCGTCCCTTACAATTTTCTGAAACGTTTTAAACTTTAGATTTGTATTTATATTTTGGTCGTCGATAAAATGAATGGTTGCATTTGATAATTTTTTTACATTTACCTAATTTTCTTTCGTACACGAGGTTTATATATTTTTACTAAATAAAATATTTATTTTAACCAAGATGCAACAGGGAAAGTGATGCTATTTGTGTAACGATTCCTGTATCATCTAATTATGTGAAGTTAAATTCGAATTGTGAGCCTAGTTACATATACGGTTTATAGCGATCCTAATCATTGTGCTTCCAAGTAATTTATCATGAATTTTCGTTTTTAGTTTTATTAGGTTGATTTTGAAATTTCATGTAATGAAAGTAAAATGTGGCTCCAAAGAAGGTGTTAAAAATATAATGTGCAATAAATTACTTTTGGGGGAACACCTTTATGGATCACCCTGTATTTTTATCACCTTGCAAATGGTTTAATACTAAATCTAATTCCGTAATATTTATGAAGTTTACTGTAAACTGCTGCTGGGAGTTTCATAAATAGCCACTGTGTTAAGTTTAATGGTATCGAAAGATAGATTCACTATACATGTTTCGTTAGTGGGTCAATGACGAATAAGGGATGGATTTTAGTATAGACGATATTTGCTTTGGTATACAATGGGATTCCCTCGTTTGTTCTGTCCGAACAGCGAAACACTTTCCAAATGGGAAAAAATTGTTTGGGGAAGTTGAGTAGGAAAATTTCGGTCGCAATGATAGCTCGAAACATCGTTTAATTAGTGTTAAATGGTTAAGTAATGGTAGAATGGGTCAAAAACTGTAGCGTAAGGGAAAAGTCGGGTAGGGGTAAAGGGGAAGAGGTGAAAGAAAAGAGGGAAAAAAAGCAAAATTTTAATCTCTCGAATGGGGTGTGGGAGATAATAAGAGAGAGAGAGGTGATAAGAGGGTGGGGGTACCGTCCCCTAAAAAGTAGAAAATCGAATAGCGAGTGACTTGACCCAACCTAAATTTTAAAACAAATTTTTTTTTGTATATATATATATATATATATATATACAGTATGTGTGTGTGCGTGTATGCGTGTGTGACGTGGAAGGAATGGAGAAACTGAGTTTTTGAGGCATTCAGTGTCTGTTCAGAGAGGCGCTTTGTGAAATGGGTGGAGAAGTGAACAGTGGAATCGTCGGCAAAGGAGTGGATAGGACAGGAAGTGCGACTTAAAAGATCAGTGATAAATAAAAGGAAAAGAGTGGTTGACAGGAAAAAACCCTGAGGAGCACCACTGTTGATAGCTTTAGAAGAGGAGTGGCCATCTATAACTGCAGCTATAGATCGGTCGGAAAGGAAATTAGAGATGAATGCATAGATAAAAGAATAGAAAGCGAAGAAGGACAGTTTGAAAATTAAAGATTGTGCCAGACTCTATCAAAAGCGTTTGATATGTGAAGCGCAATAGCAAAAGTTTCACTGAAATCCCGAAAGGAGGATGACAAGAGTCAGAGAGATATGCAAGAAGATGGTCAGTCTAGCGTCGAGTGTCCCCTGACGATCTGAAAGAAGATTGTGAGAAGAGAGGTGTTTAAGAATCTTCCTATTAAGGATAGATTCAAAAACTTTTGAAAGGCAAGAAATCAAAGCAATAGGAGCGGTCACACTTCTTGGGAACAGGTTGAATGAAAGCAAATTTCCAGGAGGAAGGAAAAGTACCAGATAAGAGACAAAGACGATAGAGTTTGCCTAGGGAGGGTGTCAACACAAGCACAATTCTTCAAAATAACAGGAGGAACACCATCAGGACCGTACGCCTTTCTAGACTTGAACCCAGATAGGGCAGAAAGAATATCTTTGGAAGAGATTTTAATTTCAGACATAATATGTAAGGTCAGAGGGAGAAGGAGATCGAGGAACAGCACCGGAATTTTCCAGGATTGAGTTGGAAGCGAAAGTCTGAGGGAAGAGTTGAGCTTTATCAGGAGAAGAGATGGCAACTTAGCCGTCGGAATGAAAAAGAGGAGGGAAAGAAAAGGAAGTAAAGTTGTTTGAGAGGCTGTTTGCTTGATGCCAGAAAGAGCGAGACTCATTAGAATTTGATAGGTTTTCACATTTTTGTCTGATAAAGGAATTTTTGGCGATTAGAAGAACAGATTTTGCACGATCCCGGGCAGAAATATAAGCTAAGTGAGAGTCAGGAGTTCGATAACAACGGTACCTTCTGAAAGCTTCCTCTATGTTGCGGATAGTATTTGAACAAGTAAAGTAAGACCAAGGTTTTTTTGCATTAGTAATAGGAACAGAATATGGAATGTACGCTTCTATACCCGAGAAAATCACCTCCGTAATGCGCTCAGCACAAACAGAAGGAACCCGGCCACAGAAGCAGTATTCATTCCATGGGAAATTACAGACGCACGTTCAGGATGGATTCAGGACCTGAAAACAATGAAAAAAGTCTATATGAACATATGCCCGAAATCGCTTTGTTTCCGAGTTACAGCTCGTTATGTGTTCCAGCAAGTATCCGCCTTACCTTTAAAGGAAGTGCTCAAAATGACCGCCTTGCGCTTGAAAACACGCCTGAACACGCATCGTCATAGAATGCCTGACGCGTTCAAACATTCCAGGTATTGCTCGGATTTTCTGGCATCCTTGTTCTACACGTTGGCGAAGCATTTCAACGTTGTCAATGGGTGTCACGTAAACGATGGATTTTAGATGACGCCACAGGTAAAATTCGAGTGGATTCAGGTCCGTGGAGTCAGCAGGCCACGCAATGGGTCCTCCACGACATATCCACTTATCAGGGAAATGGTCATCCAAATATTCTCTGGCTAATCGACTAAAAGGAGGCGGACCGCCGTCATGCATAAACCACATACGACGTCGGACACCAAGAGGAACTTCATGTAGTAAATCGCTTAAATCATTCCTTAAAAAATTGGAATAGGATTCTCCTGTTAATCTTCCAGGCAAAACAAAAGGACCGATTAAGTTGTCGGCAATAAGTCCTGCCCATACATTGATACTAAATTGTTGTTGGTGCCCTGACTGGATGATGGCATGCGGATTCTCTTCAGCCCAGTGATGAGTGTTGTGAAAATTGATCACGCCATTTCTTGTGAAGGCAGCCTCATCAGAAAACAACACGGAGGATAGAAAAAGAGGATCGCAACACACTGTTGAAGGAACCAAATACAAAAGGCCTCTCGTGGTGGGAAATCAGCTTCAGTAAGGCCTTGTATACTCTGAATGTGATATGGGTATAGCTGTTGTTCCCGTAAAATTCTCCCCACAGGTGTGTATCTTACACCCTCTGCTGCTGCTATCCTTCGGGTGCTGACACCAGGATGTTCTTCCACGCGATTCAGGACTCCCTCCTCCAACTCAACAGTTCTGGCGCTGATTGATCTACCACCATCTGAAACTTGCGTGTTGAATGATCCTGTATCACCAAGACGCTCGTCTATTCTCTGAAAGGTCTTCTTATCTGGCAGACGGCGATTCGGAAACCTTTGCATACAGACGTCTTGCTGCGGCCGCATTACACCCGACAAGTCCATACATGAGATGCATGTCTGCCATTTCTCTGTTTGAATAAGCCTCCAGAAATCGAATCTGTTGGACATTTTCATCCGTGGAAGGGCAGCTACTGCATTCCTTGTCTTCAAGCGATGTTTCTCCATTTTTAAACTTTTTGTGCCATTTGTAAACGTTAGCTACACTGAGAGCATCATTTCCAAAAGCTGTTTTAATCATTTCGTTCGTCTTCGAACGCGCTTTGCTCCATTTCAGAGATTTATACATACTGCAAAAACACACCCTCCTTTTAAGCGCTCCAACCAACTACTGACTCATGGTAGCAGATTTTGCTTCAGACTGCAGACGCCAGAGGGTAGGAAGACTCACATATGTAAACGGTTATTTCTTATTTGCATTCATTTGTCCGTAGCAATAAAATTATCGTACTTTTTGATCACTCCTCGTATATCAGGTGGTGAATGAAGTCCATATTAATTGCATGTAAACACCAATTATATTAAAGCTGAAATGGATACCTAGGTAATGATAAGTAAAAGGGAATATTTACCTTATTTATATGTTAATTCAATCTTCCTATCCTTTCGATTGAATAAATTTATTACGTCTTCATAGAAACGATCGTTCTTCATTTCTTTGAGAAGCTTTCTCTCAATCGAGATTAAAGCTAGACTATTAAGTCTATCTTTACCTTGCGCATTTCTTGTGTAGCTGTGTATTCTTTTCAAATGGGAGAAAGGAAGCTCAACTGATGCGCTCGTCGCTGGAAGACTCAAAGCTAATTCACAAAACTTCATCAGTTGATGTAGGGCTGTATCTAGTTTGACATTTCGCAAATAATGAAGTAACTCGTTCACAGGTTTTTCCTTTTAAATCGGATTCAGCATACAAAACCGAAAGCACACTTCTCAAGTGAGGAATATCACAATATTCTCCATAATTATCTTGCAATGATTGAAAAGCTGACTCAAGAAATTTCCTTATGTTGTCTTCCTGTTTTTAAATATCCAGGAGCTGAAGAAAGGCTATATTTTTCAAACTTTGACAACTAGTTTCGATTTGGCCGCAAATTGCATCCAAAATTTCATAAAATAGCCAAAGGGAAAGAGCTACACATTTTCAGATGTCGCTAGAAAATTTACTATAGAATTATATCTTGAATTTTTTGGAGTTATTTGTTTATTGTTAGATATGAAGGTAGAAGGCCGAGGGGAAGGAAAAGGAAAGCAATGTGGGATGATTTAAAGGCAGACAGGAGCTACTATGAGATGAAAAGGATAGCTCAGGATAGAACACTTTGACGGGACACACGAGTTGGACCTGCCTGATAGGCAGAACACGAGGGATGGATGGATTTGTTTATTGTGTATCATGACTAGATAAAATAGTAATTATGAATAATTTATCACTCATGTTATCTTTTCTCCATCTTTAACCCTTTCAGCCCTGAATTTTTTGTAGGTTTAAGTTATGAATGCGTGTATTTGAAACGTTAGCAATTGGCATCTTCAGTCCTTAAAGGGTTAATTCAAGATTCTTGCTCACAAAAAGCATATTAATATCTTTTAGGTTCGTTTAATTTCTGCAGTCAATGTGGTAAGTGGCAGAGTGAGCCTTAACTCCAACCAGTCTCGCAAGTTTGGTATCAATGAATAGATTCTATTAGTACCAAATTTGCTAAAACCTGGGGGATCTGGGGTCTCAAGTTTTAGCAAAAATAACGTTACATAATTTTTGAACGGCACCTAATTATAATGTAATGTCGGAGTTCAACGCTGTTCACGATCATATTAATCGTTTATCTTTATGAACACAGTTTTCTAGTCTTATACAGTACTAAGGTTCCATTATGATTACTGCAAGTCTATATGAACAGATACCACAATAAAACTTTTTACATACTAGTGAATTTGAACCAAAAATAGACATTACACAACCATCCTCCACACTCCCTCATTCCCTTTCCCCACCCACCAGTCTCGCGTATATTAAATCATTATGCAACAATGCTAATAAAGTTGTTTGTCGAATCCATGTGCAACCTTAAACCTTTACTAACTTACGAATCTAAACGCTTATATACAGTATATATACACACGGTATGTGTGTGTATGTGTTGACATTGAGCGAGAAAAAGATTGAGACAGTGTGAGAGAGAGTGAGGTAGAGGGGCGGAGAGAGTTAGTGTGAAATTGCTTATCGATTGTTACACAAAGAACTTGTTAACAGTTTCGGTTTGAATAACAGTAACTGATTATCAAAATCGCATAAGAATAATCCACGGTTATATTAGCATAAACATGTATATACTTATAAATTCATACAATATTATATTAATGTTTGTAAAATGACGTTGATGGGGCAAACTGTGGCGTTGACATGGGTGTGTCAGTGGAAACCGTAAGGTGACGATTGTATGAAGCTGGATATCACCACCGGTTTGTGGATGATGCCCATTATATTAATACTGTTTTCCAGATTGTATTTGTATTATCAATGTGGAGAGATAATGATTTAATCACGATGGACAGATAAACCAATTAATGTTTTTCAGATTTCCTGTTGCATTATCAATGTGGAGATATTATTAGATTTTAACAAGGAATATATATATATATATATATATATATATATATATATATATATACAATAAAACATTCCCATCATGAAACGGACATGTTATGTGCCTTGAAAAGTGGACGCTCAATTCTGCCAGTTGAGGTTTAAGTTTTGGTTTTGGCTAAAAATATAATAGTTACCCCTTTTTCTTTGATTTATTCAATCCGACGTGAATGCAACGAGTCTTTTACTTATATTGAGGTTCTAAATGTAGTGGGGCTAGGCTGCTTTAGACCCTAGATCCATGTCCCAAAGCTGGATCCTGTCTGCTTTGCAGATAGCTGGTGAGGGAAGCTATATTTATGGGACCTCTTTGCGAGAGACCCGTTGCCCACGTCGGGCTTGCATCATGAAAAAGAAAAACTATGGTATTTGTCATTTACCATTACTTATTCGGACTATAGTGGATTTAATTATCCCAGAAGAGTTCCTTGTTCCATGCATGGTCTGTGTGTATCATAAAAACTCAGGGAACCATTCTGAGTGCATTCCCATATATATATATATATATATATATATATCATAGGTGAGATAATAAAACAAGTTTATGATACGGTAATTCTCTCCATAACCCCTCCACAATTAAATTTAAATTTTTCATTTCTAGATGGTTGTAAAATCCCTCATTCATATATATATATATATATATATATATGAGGGACTGCCCCGATTCCTAGATTTATCTTCCAATCTCGCTAAATCCCTCTTATATATACACCACAGGCAAGGTAATGAAACAGATGTTTATCTTACATCCGCTCCACATTTAATTGTTTTTAAATTATTTTAGATTGCTGTAAAACTCTTCATATATATATATATATATATATATATATATATATATATATATCGGCACAATTGGTTGGTAGATAAAATGGATATTTATGACACGCGAATTGCCCCGATTTCCAAATTTATCTTCCAACGTCGTTAAGTCCCTCATATACATATACACAACAGTCGAGGTAATAAAATGGATGTTTATCAGACTCCGATCTCTCTCTCTCTCTCTCTACGAATCATTTCTGGAAGAAATCTATGGAATGGGTAAGTTATATCTGACACGCCCCAAAATTCACGGATCAGCCAATTACACCCCAGTGGGCAGAGCCCCAGGACTTCTAGTTGTGGGTAGTCACGCTTACACGTTATTCCCACCCAAATTTCACCGACGGCCAATAGGAAACTCGTGATTCGGCTACTGTGGGTGTTTACAATTAGGATAGTGTATATAAAAGGGGGCCTTTTCATCTGGAATCCACAACAGTTGTATTTATCAGCGAGTAACCACAGATATCACCATGAGCCAATCACAACAGCTTTACGGCTACCGGCAGTTGTTTGAAGATGCGGATTTCTATGCAGGGGCTACGCTTCATCTTTTTGCAGCGGCAGACCAGAACGCCCAACTTTCAACACAAAGCATTGCAGAAATTTGTGACGGCAAGAAAGAAACGGCCGATGAAGACGGCATTGAAATGTAAGTAATTAATTTAATTTGTGAATCGGGCTATATACATCGTTTCTTTCAGTGCCTGTGTTACTTAATTTATGAAAAGCCATAATAAATACGTTTTGAAAAACTAGTTTGTGATTTAAGCGGAAGGACGGGCTATATTTATCGTTTCATTCAGTGCAAGTGCTATAATTTATAAAAAGCCGTAATAAAACGAAGTGAAGGGATATCTGCCCAGGGATCGAGGCCCGGTGCAGGCAGACGATGTGTAGCACACCCAGCTAATCTCCCTTCCTGATAACGTCATTTACACAGTGAATTTTATTATTTGAAAGTGAAATTTTATTACACGCCTGTTACTGATAACTTAAAAATTTATAGAAAGTTCTACAGGTACGATTTTAGAATTGTGGTTAAGAACAAAACACATTGTATTTTCATTCAATTTATTAAAAGGTAGAAAGCAAGTTTTAGTACAATTCGGCTTACAGAACTAGCGCCCATTAAATAAGACTAACATTAATGGAGACATTTTACAGTTATAATTATATGTGTATATACACACGAAAACCTTACACACTATAGTTACAATTTTATATACACACGTAAAACTTTACAAAATACATCGAGTGCGTACAAATGGGAACCTTTTTTATCTGTCTGCATACCAATTCATCATTCATCTCAGTGTCGCACAAATCGAATACTTTTAAAAAGTTTATAAATCCCTTCCCACGTGACATGTGCCGGAGAAATGAAAGACAGTACATGCCACAAGTATTACTAAAATATCCTTGGAAACGGTAAGGATTCCAGGCAATTTCAGGGATATGTAGCTGCTCGATAAATTGTACAACCACAGGTTCACTCCAGGACTGAGTGCCGAATGAATCAAAATAGTACATTCTTTCCCTATTTTTAAAATAGATTGCAAACCAATAAATCCCATCACCCCTCACAGTGTCCGTATTGACGATAAGACTACACCACTCTCTCGTAGTTGGCAATTTCAAAGCTTCATTCTTCGCAAACACACCGATAAATTTGGAACGTGTGACTCGGTCACTCTTCATTACTATCTGGAGTGTATTCGCATCCATTTTTTAAAGTCTGTGACAACGTTCCTGAAACGGTCGAGCTCTATTAGAGCTTGTGATTCGAGGTATACTAGTACACCAATCGGCGCGTCTATAGGTTCGGCGAATTCCAATCTGACTGAGATGTACCCACTTTGCTCTGGACTGAAGTGTGTATTTACACTAGCAGTTAAGTCGGGGGTAATATCAAATGAGTAAAGTTTAAATTGATCGGCAAATTCTTTCTGCATTACGCCACTCCCAAGCTCGTCACAGCCACCGACAATATGGGCAGACTACTATAAGCTCTCGCGCAGAGCGGGAACACAGCGTGTGATGAGTGGTTCGTAACGATAGTCCCGCCCAGTGCAACGCCATTTACGTAGAGAGTTATATTTTTAAGGCCGAAATTCTCGAATTTAAAGGCGCTCTTTTTATATTTGCCATTCGTCGAAGCGTGATCCTGCATTCCAATTAATATCCTTTTAGGTAAAACTCCCAGGGCCACGTTTTCTAGCTGCTTCGAGGCCAACCCGGCGGGCGCCGTGTATAGTTTGATCTGTACTCTGTTAATTGGGTATTTTACTGTTGCGTGTATTAAATTTTTTTCAATTTCTACATATTTCGGCGAACTTAATTTCACTCGCCGTACGCGCAGATATGTTTCCATGATGTGAATCACAACGGGCTTTGCACCCTCTTCTTGATCAGGTCCCAGATTTATGCAGATCTCAGGATTCGTGCGGTGAGCTTTAACTTCATATCCACCCCATTCATAAGCAGTTTCTCCTGGAATGTGAAGTCTGTATGCAGACGTCCAAAACACTCGTATATCTTTTTAGAATTTTTAAATTTATCCTTTATACTACTTTCGTCTTTAGTCTGATAATAGCCCTCGGCAGTTAAAAAGGTATCCTTCGCTTCTTTTGAAAAGTTGAGGACATTTTCCAGATAGGCTCGTAGGTGATAATAACCCGTTCCTGCCGAGATGTTAACCTGATTTAAATACACCTCACACTGGCTGAATATGGAGTGTAGAAAGTTGGTTTCAGGGTATGCAGAGTAACTATCATCGCAGTCCGTTCCATCTGAATGGGCTATACGCAGTTTAGTGTACATGTGCATACAGCTTGGATCAAAAAAGTATGGGCCTGAGCTGGGTATCATTCGCTATGGGCACTCGGTGAACTAATTGTGTTTAATGGATTAATTGTAATAAAGTCGCTATACTCAATAGAAACCTGTGTAGGGGCATATCAAAGAGGGACAGTTCCGATTTACAACATTGTGAGCTACACGGATGGATGAAACGCGCCATGACGAGTCAGAAATAGTGTCACCTCTCTCGACAAGTAGTAATCAACCTATGATTCGTGGGAGCAATGTCCTCAGCTTATACCAGTTAAAAAAAATGATCAGCCATAGGCTTCATACGCTTAGAAAACTTTTTTTTATCCTTTTACGTTTAGCGCTACGTGTTGGTAACCCCTTCTTCCGGACAGCCCTTCTCTTCTTTCCGTCACCACGCATTTTTTCTCTTTGCATCTTTAATGATTTCGTCCCGTGTTAAATGTTTTTTTAGAGCTTCCTTAGGTTTAGTTCCACCCATTATGTCTTCTACCGCGTTAAAACCTGATTGTAACGCCTTCCTCCCGAGATATCTAGCACCCCTCTTCAACAAAGGGACAGCCGTGCGTAGGATGGTTGAAAAAATGGAGCCAAGCCCACTCCCACGCTGATATATCACCCCTCGATAGACTGTGAAAGGCCTTCGGGTCATTATAACTGAATGCGACGAAAGTATAGCTTCACTGTTAAGCTCCCATCATCGAATGAGAAAATTTTTCCCTCAACCGTTCTTATATATATTGAGAGATTGGTCAATAGATTAGTCGCAACATTCACATAATGGGGCTTGTCATATGTAATGCTCAAACTCTTCCCTCTATGGTGAAGAATGTGTACAATGCGCAGCAGGCGCGCCTGGGTGCCCCCATCAAATTGATGCTCTACGATATTGCTGTAAATATAGCACATGTCTGGGGATGGATAGCTTTCACCCAATTTCTCCAATTTCAACTGATACATTAAGCTGGACATGTCATGTTGTGCCTCGTGAAATGTCTCTCTTTGGAGGGCTGCACTATATCGACCCTCGGCCACAATTGTGAACAGCTCTTTGTCTTTAATATTTCTACTAGGCGTTAATTTTAACTTCAATGTGCGTGCAGGCGTGTCTATGTTTACGACTTCAAAAAGTAAGTCGTTTGTCAGGTACGACTTTTCAAGACTTGTTTAACCCCGTCACAATGTCCGTGGCTGTGTCATAATGACCGATTCCTAGTGCTACATTTGTACTATAGTACTGTACCTCACCGAACGGGACTGATCGCATAGTGTTGTCTAAGGTTATGCCTAATTTTTCACTCTCATCGACTCTTCTAAGGATCAGAAATATGATCTGTTCATTTTCAAGAGTTAAAAATTGGGTTGCTAAATGGAGTTCACAAACACCAACTTCGTACGAATCACGTTCCAACTCAATGGGCCCATGGAGTTCTGTTACAAAGTTGGCCAGGGTGTTGTTAGGATGTACATACAGAGAAGAAGAGGACGGGAGTGTGACATAGAAGTGGTTAGGGGCCATATTGCATACTATTTAAGCTTCATTATTGCAGCAGCTTTTATATAGGTGTTGAAGTTCTGGGTACCCTAGCCATTTCACCAGGTACATTTTTCTCTTTCCTGAACCTTTGCTGCCTAAATTTTTTCAATTTTAAACACATTTTTCCTAAATTAAAGACACTTTCTGCAACTCCTCGCGGTAAAAGCCTCCTGCGATTTCCTCCCCATTCAAATCTTCAACGTAATACATCATTATCTCGCCTTTAGGTCTCATAGCACTAACTTTAAAAATCTCACGTGTCCATCCTTGCTCAAATCCCTTCGCGAATTTATTTCCCGAACGCGATAGCCTTACATAATCATTGATTTTGAAACGTGTAGAGTGTGGTGGCGGTGCTCCATCTCTTCTCACATCAGTCTGGGCGCGTACCTCTTTCTAAAACTTCGTTAGGTGTTGTGCCAATCGTACGGTGGTGTGAACGGTTGTATGACGAGGCCAATGATCCCAGAATGTTTATATATCTGTATGTGTTTTTATGGTAAAATAGCGATGCATGCGTTCCTTTATGGTACGTTGAACTCTTTCAGCTAAAGAGGCCTTATGTATAGAATTGCTAGTGTAGTAACTGATATTAAACTCTGTCAGCATGTTCTGAAAAGCGCGGCCTATAAATTCTTTCCCCATATCCGTACAAAAATAGCCAGGAACCCTGTTTTCTTTCAACATCAGCGTTTTGGTAGCTTTAGCAACTGTTTCAGGCGATTTATTTTTCAGAGGAATTAGCCACAGATATCTAGAGAATACATCTATTATGAATAGGATGTAGCGGTAGCCATCATTATACACTGAATATCTTTGCATGTCTGTTAAATCGCTTGCCAAATAGAGTCAATCGAAGCCGCTGTTGTCTTGGCCGTTTTAAACCTTTTTCTCACGGCTTATGAAGTGTATAAGCATCCTGCTCCCGCAAAAACCTCTCAACATCTTTTTTCCCTACTCCATCATTGTAAACACCTCTGTACAGCCTATTAACACCGCCATAGGAGGCTGGGTTAGAAATGTCATAATAGCGTTTTCTTAATATGTTAGCCATTTGTATTTTAGAGACACGTGGATAAGGTTGGCCGTTTGGTCTCTTCTTTCTCCTCTTCAGAGATGCTACTGTTGGGGTGATGGCGTACTCAGTTGTGCACATGCGAGACTTGTTCCAAGTCTTTTAACCTATTCAGATTTCCTATCAATGTTTTGGGGACATTTATTTGTTGTAGTCTTGCTTTAATATGCTTCCATCCTGTTGGTGAGGGCCTGTCCCACTTTCTCACCAGATCATGGACAATGTCGACGATATTCGATCCCTGTACCCTTGTTCCTTCAACAATGACCTCGCCTGTATCGGTCCACTGTATGATGGGGTCCTCACTCAATAGATTATAAAGACTTAAGCCTTTATTCCTCAATGTATGTGGGAGACTGCTTTTTAATACATGCTCGATGTGTTGCGTTCCGTTATTCTTTGGTTGGTCATCTCTAACGTCGGCCCAGGTCCTATGTCGATGCTCATCGTTGCTCGCGCTGTGCCTAATAACCACGGGGAGCTCTGTCGGATTCTTATAATCTTCGTACTCATGAAGAAATTTCTGCAGAGCCTCTTGGTACAAGATCCTTTTCTCATCAGGTGACTTTTCACTGTTTAATAGGGCTAAATTCGCTTTCCATTCTTTTAAGCCTGCTTTTACGGGGTTCTAGAACCGTGTCTGGATTCTTTGAACTTTGCAGTGAAGCATACACCTCGTGCGGAATCACTACCACTTTCTTCATATATTAATCTAGTCAGTAAAGGTCCCAAAACTGAAAATAAGATGGGGAGGAATGATCCCCTCTTTGTACAATAATTCGCTTTTTCTTCCCACAGTTTGACTTTTACGAGCGAGCGTACGTATTATGTTTTGTAACGACGTAGGCGAGCCTTCTGAGGGGGTTTCATTGGTACATTACATTTTATAACATTAAGACAGATTTCACAGATGCATTTTAAAAAGTCGGAGTCGATATTTTTAACAAACATCTGTTGCATGCCCGGGGCAATCGTTGATAGATTTTTATTAATTCACGATATTTCTTCAGCCTATTTGTCATTCTGGAATATATACCGTTTCAGGCTCGTTTGGGAATATATTCGTTCTTAGAAGCACCCTAAACGTGTTTCGCGGTGAAGGTCACAAAGCAAATATCCGTAACGCCGACTTGTAGCTTCTTTATAAACCTCCAAAAACTCCTTACGCTGATTCGGGAACATTTGATTGGCTAATACCCCAATTTGTGACACATCTCTACGTTGCGCGAATAAGACTAGATATTGTGTATTTAACGACACATCGCGCATGTATCTATTTTTGAAAAATAGATTCTGATTGATGAAGAATAAGGTTATGTTAAGATTGTGGGAGAACACTGTAAATGTCTCGGTAAACGTTTTATCCATTTCAACATGAGTCGTCAATCACAATAACTGTATGCTCATTTCCCTTTAACGAATTAACGTCATATACACCTTTGTGGAACAAAAATCACCTTCGTACTTGTTGAATACTGATTGATACGTCGAATAGCATCATATTACTTTATGCACAAATTTTAAGAACATCTACCCATTATCTTTAATGATTTTAAGCATAAACACAGATTTACCACATCCTGAAGGGCCAGATATAATGCATGTGGAGGGGCTTATGACCTGAATTTTTCTACGGACTCCATCTCTAACACGTCACAACCCTAAGTGAGTCATTTATAAAATATAACAAAATTTAAGTGCTACTCCTTATATTCTTCTTTTTCTTCTTCCACAGAACCGTGAATGACGACGATGTACAGCCCCCATCATCGATATTACAGATGACCCCGATGACCGTGTAGCTACAGACTCCATCCCCCTGACGAACCCTCACCAGCGATACCTGTAGCACGCGACAATTCAAAGCGGAAGCATGATGAAGAACCCTCCACGTCAGGTATAAAGCGTGCCAGGATTGCGCCGGTTGTTAGACCCCAGTAATAGAGCCCCAACCCTCTACGTCTTACGACACAACCCCCACAATAGTACCTTCCTCAAATATACCCCTTATTCCTGTTCAATTCCGGGTACTTCCTCCACACCAGCAGCAGCAGCTTCTCGTGCTGTGGAGGAAGGTATAACATTCGAGTTGGTGCGCACCGCTACCCCACCCCTGCCCTGACTAGAAATCGGTACGTGGTCAGAGTTGACCCTGGATCCATGTATAGCAACGGTGTTGGACTGCGACGCGTAGTTGAACGTATTGTGGAGTTTGCCCTTCAGAACCGGGACGAACGTGAAGTTCGGACGAAGTTGTCCTTCAGGTTCGGTTCAGATGACGGGAATGTAGATAATTTTTGGATATTAATACCATTCAGACGTTTGGCATGTGGACAGAGAATATATCTTGGGTCGTATAATGCAGGTCTCTCAAAGTAGTATAGCCTTCAACATGGACAACTTCACGATAGGTATTAATAGAGTATTCCGGGTTGCGGGTCATAGTGCCACACCTCATACTCTTACAGTAATTTCAATTCTCCGATTATTTACAGAAAACATTTAAACGTCTATCGTGGTTGCGGTTTTATAGCAATAGTCTTAGCTCATATGTTCATTGTGCTAAATACAATCGCTTATAATATCTGGCTGCCTATGGTTATGCAGCGTGCCCGTAAACTGGCTTCAGATTGTAAGCTTGAGTTTGAGTGTAACATGGGTCCTGAAGAGCTGAGAAGGGTAGAGTAGGAAATGAATGTTCGTATAGTTGTATTTGGAATGGATGATCGTCGTAGGATCGTGTATGTTTTTAAAAGCTGTGTGAGAGATCGTACAAGACCTCTACTTATTTTAGGATTGTCAGAAACATCGTATTTCCCCATCCATAATATAAGGACTATCTACGATAGTTATGATAAAAGTCGAAAGGCATCATGATTTGTGTAAGGGACGTCTCGAGTTTGCTGATGATATAGTGAAACATTGTAAGGAATGCTACATGGTATGTGAGCAATGTATCATAAAAGCCCCAAATGTGAAAGTCGTGTAGATGAAGCTGAGAAGAGGGAATGTAATGTGTGTAGACGTACATTTTTCAATAATAAATGCTTTGAGCTCCATAAATCAATTGGCACTTGCAGGAAAATGAGATTTGTAAGTGCGGTATGTTTCATATGATGGATAATTGGGGGAATTTCAAGCATAACTGTGATGAAATTCACTGTTCTACATGCATGAAAAATAAGGCGGATGGAGTAAGCATGTTGTTATATGAAAGAAGCTAAGCCTAAAAATAGCCCTTGTATAATCGTGTACTACGATATTGAAACATACACGAACGTTGAAACCAAAGAGGTTATTCCACATTTACTTGGAAGCCAGACTATCTGCGACGAGTGCATGGAGATCGAGTGTGATGAGTGTCACAAATGTGGTAAACGGACAAACGTTTTTAAAACAAATGCACACGACAGCCCTGTGAAACTCTTTGTATCCTATTTTGTCAAATTAGGGAACAAGTTCAAAAAAATGACTGTGTATATTCTTGCCCATAACGGGAAAAAATTTGACGCACAGTTCCTTTATAAAGAATTGCTTGAACACGAGTCATCGGAGATATTTACAGGCGACCCCTTGAAAAGGGGAATAAACTTATACAAATGCAGATAAGAGGTAATGTTCAGTTTAAAGATACTTTATTATTCACACCTTGTAAATTAGCCAAGCTACCAAGGTGATGGGTGTAGCCGCCAAAGTTTCAAAAGGGTATTTCCCTTACACATTCCTCACTAATGAAACTTTAAATTACATAGGACTACCTCCACCCAAACATTACTTTAACTACACCAACATGAGTGATAGTGAGCGTCAAGATTTTGACCGCAACTACAACAGTTTTAATGAAACTGGTCCATACAATATAGCCGATGAATGTGAGTGTTATTGCGTGAATGATGAGCGCGTGCTTAGAGTATGTTTCCAGGCCTTTAGAAGGATGTACAATGTACATAGCCTGTTTCAAATGCGATCCGCTGCAAGTCGCAACCATGATCGCCTCATTATGTTTTACGGTGTTCAAGAATAACTTCATGCCTAAAGACACCTTAGCCGTCATTCATAGAAACAATCCCCGCAGTTATGGGCACAAGGCTATTTACTGGCTCATACACCTACAGCAACAGACCGGACTATACATAAAACACGCCCGCAACACGGGGGAAGTACCTATTAAGGTCAATGGTCGTGTTTTTTGGGTTGATGGTCTGAGTGAGAAGAATGTGTACTCCTTTAACGGCTGCTGGTGGCATGGATGCCCGCGCCCTGAGTGTGCCGTTACAGGGGACATCCATGGAAGATCCCCCGCCGACAGCCTCGCATGGATCCGTAACCGCGATCAACATTTTGGCTCCCATTTCACTCACAAGATCGTGTGGGAGCATGAGTATGATGCACGGATGGAAACCGATGAGCAGTATCGTGAAGAAATAAGGGCCATCAAGCGTTCAATGGTGTTGGATCCTCTCAAATGCGGCGATAGCTTGCTCGGAAGGCGTACAAATCCATTCAAGGTACACTTTCCACCTACGGAGGGCGTGAAACTCCATTACTACAACTTCTATTCTTTATAGCCCTACCTGATGAAGAACAATCCGTACCCCGTGGGTGTACCTGAAAAACTGGTGGGCCCCGCCATGCCAACCATTGAGGAGTTCTCAGCTAACTTGAGTGAGCGCTACTTTGGACTCTCTTTTGTAGACGTGTTCTCCCATCGCGATTTATGGATGCCGATCTTACCCGTCGTTATAAATCACAAGCTCATGTTTCCCCTGTGCGCGAAGTGCGCAGAGGAGAACAACGGGGATTGTAATCATACAACCAATCAGAGTAAGATTAGAGGTGTATATACAAGCCCTGAGCTGGACCTAGCCGTTCGCTGTGGATACAGAATATTGAAGATACATGAGGTGTCGAGGTTTCAGAAACTACCCAACCTTTTCACGCCATATATAAACGCTGTTTTGAAGGATAAGTTAGAAGCATCGGGGTATCCGCGAGGAGTTGATACCGAAGATGAAAAAACTGCTTATATTCAGCGTTACCGTGCCCGTGAAGGTATACAGCTTGACCGTTCCCAAATTGTAAAGAACCCAGGCAAGCGCTTTAGTACAAAGTTGTGCCTAAACAGTCTTTGGGGAAAATTTGCACAGAATACTGGCAAAGGGAACGTTCATTTGGCACAAAGTTATAGTGAAGTCTGGGATTATGCCAATGCTCCCGATAAAGAAGTTATGGAGATCGTGAATGTAGGTAATACTTACATAATAAAGTACAACATCACCGAACTGGCCATAGATACCTCATGGGTTACAAACATACCTGTAGCCAGCTTCACAACGGCCTACGACCGCATCAAGCTTTGGGGACTACTGCACTCTCTTGGGCGGAGGGTGCGGTACGTTGACACAGATAGCGTAATATTCACAGAGAGGGAGGGTGAATACATGCCTCCTATTGGGGAATTCCTCGGAGAATTAACTGACGAGATCAAGGATGAGTATGGTGATGGTGCATACGCTGACTCATTTGTATCAACAGGGCCAAAAACTTATGGGGTACGGGTGAGGGTGGGAGAGGATATGAAATATATCGTGAAGGCTAAGGGTATCACGCTTAACCATGCGAACCGACGAGTCGTTAACTTTGACTCGTTGAAGGATCTAGTGTGCTTGGAAGATGAGGGCAACCATCCACCCCAACTGACTGTGGGGACCCACAATTTTCTGGCGCAGAAACTGGGGTGTGTGAAAGAACTTAGGCACGAAGGCATGCCGTAACACCTATACGAAACGTTACCAGGTGCCTGGTACCTATGATACCGTACCCTTTGGATACCTTAATCCTTGATTGTTTTAGCCTATATACTGCGTTACATTGTGTACATCCGATCGAATACACACAACCAACCACATTATCCGGGCTATTCTTTATTAGGCGTGATTTAACAGTATTATTATTATACTTAAAGACTACATTGATGCCAATTGCTTTAAGTAAAGTCGGAATATATTGATAATTAATGTATTAAGGTAGGCTAAGGATATTTGTACGCTCAAATTCCTTTACAGTTACATTATTATAATACCTATTCTTCGCTTTCCTAAGGCAGTTATCTAAAAATGAAATAGGATAACATAATTTAGTACGAATATCCATGATATTGCAGAACTCTGAATCTAAAAATTCAGGACTGACAACTCTCGATGCTCTAAGAAACATAGAAGTGTAAATAGAAGATTTAATTGAGGGATGATGGTTAGAATAAAAATGCACATAAGAGTTATTATTAGTAGGCTTATGATGAACTTCAACTTTGAACTGATTAGAGCATCTTCAAATTTTTAGATCCAGAAAAGATAAGCTTCCATCATTTTCTTTTTCAACAGTGAACTTAATAGATGGGACTAAATTGTTGAGCCTACCAAGAAATAAGTCAACATCCAAGTTATTAGGCCAAAGGCATAAAAATATCATCTATATACCTGTACCAAACAAGGTTAAAATTAACAATCGTAGGCAAAAATTCTGCTTTCAAAAAATTCCATGTATAAGTTAGCTAATACAGGTGAGGGGATTTCCCATCGCCAATTCAAACGACATAGCATAAAACTTATTTTCAAACTGAAATTTACAATCTTTGACACAAAGCTTAATTAACTCAATAAGAGTGTTGTGTTGAACAGGGAAAGAATATTCAGAGATCTTATCTTTTAAAAGATCAAGTAGGTCATCAACGGGGACTTTTGTGAATAACGAGCATACAACAAAACTTACCAGTTTGAAATTAGGGTCATTAGGAAACTTCAGTTTGTCAGTAAGATCCATGCTACTTATAATATGTGACTTGGAAATAGAGCCAACTAACGGCGTTAATAAACTAACTAACCAGGTTACGGAGCCTACTGAACTAACAATAGGCCTCATGGGATTATTAACTTTGTGTTTTAACTATATCGTACAAATATGGTAGTGACGGAGTGATACTAAGAAACTGCTGAGAAAGCCCATTATAGTTATTTTTAAATATTTCTCTTAATTTTCTGTTAAACATTTTATTAACATCCTCCAGTGGGTCTCTGTTTAGAGGTTTGTACGTATTGCGGTCACTCAATAAAGTATCCATCTTTTCAATGTAACTGTTTTTGTCTATGATGACGATCGAATTAGATTTGTCCACTTTAGTAATATGTAAGGAGTCGTTATTTTTATGTGCTTTTAGGGCTTTTTCAAACCTTTCACTAAAGCACTTCCTAAGGAAATTGAATTGGTTCTTAATAGAATGCGCATTGTGCATTCACATGTATAATTGTGAAATTCATCGTATATAATGGAGCTCACGCGTGTCCTTTTCACTGTTGCTCTTTTTACAACTACCTTTACTTCTCTCCGACCGATTTTTAGATGTTACCGTTCTGCTATTGCTCATGCGCATTTTATTAAGAACCAATTCAATTTCCTTAGGAAGTATTATAGTGAAAGGTTTGAAAAAGCCCTAAAAGCACTTAAAAATAACGACTCATTACATATTACTAAATTGGAAAAATCTAATTCGATCGTCATCATACACAAAAACTGTTACATTGAAAAGATGAATACTTTATTGAGTAACCGCAACACGTACAAACCTCTAAACAGAGACCCATTGGAGGATGTTAATAAAATGTTTAACAGAAAATTAAGAGAAATATTAAAAGTAACTATAATGGGCTTTCTCAGCAGTTTCTTAGTAACAATCCGTCACTACCATATTTGTACGATTTAGTTAAAACACACAAAGTTAATAATCCCATGAGGCCTATTGTTAGCTCAGTAGACTCCGTAACCTGGTTAATTAGTTTATTAACGCTGTTAGTTGGCTCTATTTCCAAGTCACATATTATAAATAAATAGCATGGATCTTACTGACAAAGTGAAGTTTCC
Source organism: Bathynomus jamesi (assembly GCA_023014485.1). Taxonomy (NCBI): domain Eukaryota; kingdom Metazoa; phylum Arthropoda; class Malacostraca; order Isopoda; family Cirolanidae; genus Bathynomus; species Bathynomus jamesi. The sequence goes on from JAJOZX010000509.1 coordinate 1,287,397, forward strand.
TAATGACCCTAATTTCAAACTGGTAAGTTTTGGTGTATGCTCGTCAGTGGTGTAGTGCTGTGGGAACGCGTGGGAACGGCGTTCCCTTAATTTTTTTGGTAGACGGAACGGCGTTCCCTCACTATTTCAAATAAATCTGAACTTACAAATCTCTAACGTCATGAAATTTTAATTCCCACCCCTAGAAGAAATATGAGAAAGAATCATTAACTGTTTCAGTTCTTTTAGCTTCGACTGAGGCAATGCTAGCCTATAAAGATCTGATGAAACAGTCACCACGGCGTACCAGTTAACTTTTTTTTAGTTAATCATTCCAGTTGTTAGCTATTTTTATTGATCGTACTGGATGTCATATATCTAATGACACTGGAAATACTGCATCTTCAACCTTGGAATATATCCTAATATCCAGTGCATATGACCTCAAAATATCCCTGAAATTGGTCAGATTTCAAAAGATTTCTCGGGGGGCTTACAGTGCCCCCGGACCCCCAGCTGTATGGGCTCGCCGCGCTCGCCATTGTCCCCCCTGCATCTGTGTAGCACTTTCAAAATGCGTTCCCTCACTTCTTTATTTAGCACTACACCACTGATGCTGCTCGTTATTCACAAAAGTCCCCGTTGATGACCTACTTGATCTTTTAAAAGATAAGATTTCTGAATATTCTTTCCCTGTTCAACACAACACTCTTATTAAGTTAATTAAGCTTTGTGTCAAAGATTGTAAATTTCAGTTTGAAAATAAGTTTATGCTATATCGTTTGGATTGGCGATGGAAATCCCCTTTCACCTGTATTTGCTAACTTATATATGGAATTTTTTGAAAGCAGAATTTTGCCTACGATGGTTAATTTTAACCTTGTTTGGTACAGGTATATAGATGATATTTTTATGCCTTTGGCCTAATAATTTGGATGTTGACTTATTTCTAGGTAAGCTCAACAATTTAGTCCCATCTATTAAGTTCACTGTTGAAAAAGAAAATGATGGAAGCTTATCTTTTCTGGATCTAAAATTTCGGAGATGCTCTAATCAGTTCAAAGTTGAAGTTCATCGTAAGCCTACTAATAATAACTCTTATGTTCATTTTTATTCTAGCCATCATCCCTCGATTAAATCTTCTATTTACACTTCTATGTTTCTTAGAGCATTGAGAGTTGTCAGTCTTGAATTTTTAGATTCAGAGTTCTGCAATATCATGAATATTCGTACTAAATTATGTTATCCTATTTCATTTTTAGATAACTGCCTTAGGAAAGCGAAGAATAAGTATTATACGAGGGCCACTTAATATATTTTACCCCACCTCGGTTTTTTTCTTTCCAAGTTTCCTTGTAAGTCCAAAAAATTTTATACACAAGTAGTTACATACCTTTTTTACAAGTTTTTATTTTTCCACATAATCTCCATCCCTTTCTACTACATTCCTCCACCTCGAAACAAGGGCCTTTATTTCTTGCTGGGAAAAGTCCGCTGGGTTCCGCTGGAGACACCTCTTAATCTCTTCAACAAACTCATCGTCACTCTGAAACTCCTTCATTGGCCCAAACAAATGGAAGTCTGAAGGTGCCAGATCCGGGCTGTATGGAGGGTGGGGCAACACAGTCAAGCGCATTTTTGTGAGGGCCTCTCTTGTTTGCAAACTGTTGTGTGGTCTTGTGTTATCATGCAAAAGAAGGACGTATTCCAGTTTTCTCTCAGGTCGAACTCGCTTTATGCATCTCTGGAGTCTCTGTAGGGTAGCAATATATGCCTCTGAGTTGATTGTTTGTCCTTTCTTCATAATGTTCACTTTTTTGGTTTATACTCCTTTAAGTATTTTTAATAGCTATAAGTGGGGCTTCCACCCGAAGCCAAACACTTCAACTATATCTGAACTTGGCTTAGCGTTGATTTGCCGCTAGGATTACATTCTTTTCTTTTCTCCAATGGTCCAGTTTATTGTGTCATACCGACATATGTTTTTGTTGAGCTCATTGTCTCATGGAAAAGCTGGGGTCCAGGGTCAATACCTTGACCTGGTGAGATCCCCCGCATTGATCCTTTTGATGAAGAATCTTCTCTGGGACTGAGAAAAATTGTTCACCAGAATTACCCCTGTCATGTCCCAGAAGATGGTGGCCATAACCTTTCCTGCAGAGGGAGCCATTTTGAACTTTTTCTTGCGTGGGGAGTCTGCGTGATGCCACTCCATGGATTGGCGTTTTGTTTCAGGTTCAAAATGGTGTACCCAAGTCTCATCCCCAGTCACAATTCGTGAAAGGAAGTCATCCCCTTCTGTCTCGTATCGAACCAACGACTCACAAGCAATTTCTTTTCTTTGGGGTTTGTGATCTTCAGTCAGTTCGCGAGGAACAAACCGTGAACACACTTTTGAGTATCCCAGTTGTTGAATTATCGTATTCACACTTCCTTCACTAATTCCTAGCTCCAGTGATACCTCCTTGTATGTGACGCGCCGATTTGATCGAATGATGCTGTTAGCACGTTGCACAGTGTGAGATGTCGCAGCCGATGCCGGGCGACCGCTGCGTGGCTCATTATCGAGGTTGGCTCTCCCTCTCTCCGATGATCTCACACGTTTAGACCAGCGTCCAACTGTGCTTCGATCAACAACAGCATCTCCGTAAACGTTTTGTAGACGTTCGTGAATATTTCCAACTGTTTCCTTCTCTGCGGTTAAGAACTCGATAACAGCTCTCTGTTTACGAGCACATCACTGTCAGACGCCATTTTCGAAACTGCGTTAACCATCGGTTTTATACCGTGTGACCACAAAAATTGTCCCTGTTTTTAATCGCTTATTACTCAGTCATTATTGCAGCTTCACAAATGAAATAAAAAGCTTTCGAAAAAGAATATTTAAAAGTTTTATTTAATTTTTTCGATATCCTGGATACGAAATCAGTACTTATAAAAAAATGACAGTTTTATCCACCACAATCATTGGTTATTTGTCGGACATGCAACGTGTTTTCATCGCAGAAGAGATGATCAAACATGGCTCGGTAGTTGCCACCCAACGGTCTTTCAGACGACAATACGGTCAGCAAAGGACCATAGATCCTAAAACGATTCGCAGGATTTTCGCAAAATGGAAACATCACGGCTCAATCAAGAACATGCATAAAGGCAACTCTGGGCGCAGCAAAGGTGTGCGAACCGCTGAAAACATTGATTCAGTCGCAAATCAGCTTGAAACGGACAACAAGAAATCTGTGAGACGACTATCAGCTGCGACAGGAATCAAACGGGAGAGCATTCGGAAAATAATCACGTTGGATTTGAGAATGAAGTCATTCAAAATTATGTGTTTTCAACAGCTTAGCGAACAAGACTACCAGCGTCGTTTGATGTTTTGTGAACGCATTGAAACAATAATTGAACAAAACCAGATAAGATTAAGTGACATAATATTCAGTGATGAATGCCACATCTATCTCAATGGGTTCATCAACAGACAGAATTACCGGTGTTGGTCACAAAACAAGCCAAATATACACTTGGGAAACCTCTGCATTCACCAAAAGTTACTGTCTGGTGTGGTTTGAGTAGCAGCAAGGTTTATGGTCCTTACTTTTTTGAGGACCCAGAGACAAGGAGACCGCTTTCAGTAACTTCAGAAAGATATGTAGAAATGCTGAACACTGTTTTTGAACAAGAAAACTGCAGTAACAAGTGGTTTCAGCAAGACGGAGCAACAGCCCACACAACTAGGCAATCACTGGAATGTTTAACAAGATTTTTTGAACAAAGATTCATTTTTCATCGCTCGCAGTTTCCCTGGCCCGCAAGATCTCCCGATCTATCACCTATGGACATTTTTCTCTGGGGATTTGTCAAGGACAAAGTATTCAGGCAAGAGCCATCCTCTATCGAAGAATTAAAGCAAGCGGTGGTAGAGAGTGTACAGTCCATTGAATGCAACGTTTTGGAAAATGTAATAAATAACTTCCTTTCCCGTTGTGTGAAATGTAAGAATGTCCAGAGACGTCACTTTGAACACATGTAGAATAAATTAAAACTTTAAAATGTTCTCTTTCGAATGCTTTTTATTTCATTTGTGAAGCTGCAATAATGACTGAGTAATAAGCGATTAAAAACAGGGACAATTTTTGTGGTCACACGGTACAAGGGCGTTCAAAAGCTGTTTTATACAAGGAGGGGAGGTTCAAATTGGAAAAATCCTGTTATGTGAAGTGCAGAAATTTCAAGCTTACGGCTCTAAAGATATTTCAGCCCCATGACCTAATATTTAGCTAAGAAAAAAGGGTGGGGCAAAATATATTGAGTGCCCCTAGTAATAATGTAACTGTAAAGGAATTTGAGCGTAAAAATATCCTTAGCCTACCTTACCATGTTAATTTTCAATATCCTCCAACTTTACTTAAAGCAATTGGTATCAATGTAGTCTTCAAATATAATAATACTGTTAAATCACGCTTAATAAAGAATAGCCCCGATAATGTTGTTGGTTGTGTGTATTCGATCGGATGTACACAATGTAACTCAGTATATATAGGCCAAACGGGTAAAACGTTAGATATTAGGGTAAAACAGCATAAATATGCGTGTAGAACAGCAGATAATTCTAATGCTTTGTTTAACCATATGTATTGATGTAATTATAGCATCAAGTGGGATAGTTCTAAAGCGCTCGTTAAAAACAGAGATATAATTGAAAGGAATATTCTAGAATGTGCATTTATCCATTTAAAAATAATTTCAATGACAGTGCGGAAATGTATAAAATTGACAATATCCTGTTAAAATTCCTTCTGCCTCTCATTAACGCTTGTTAATTATGTGCTAATCTTTTTGTTTCCGTCCCGCTGTATGTATTTTGGCATCTCGCCTTCTCACTTCATTCTCTGACGAGGTGTTCTTCTGAATACACGAAAGTCCTTGGAATCATTTTTATTTTTCCTTGTGAGTTTGCGCCATATACAGGGCGTCCCAAAAAAATGTATACACACTTTAAATACTTATAAAGGCAGTGTTTATTAAAATACATTTCATTTTCAAAATGTAATAGAATCTACAGACATTATTTAATTGTTTTCAACGCCTGTTTTCAAACTGACGTCCGTTCTGGTCCAGGCACTGCTGATAACGCGAAGCAATGGAATCGAAAACATCACGAAACATTTCGTTTGTATTTGTGTGCATTCTCGTTCAATGGCTGCTCTCAATTCAGCGACTGTTGCAGGTTTTATAGCGTAGACTTGTCTTTAAGTATCCCCATAAAAAAAGTCTAGTGGTGTGAGGTCTGGTGAACGCGGAGGTATTCTACGAAACCCCTTCGTCCAATCCACATCCACATCGTGCCAGTACCACTCGCAATACTCCACTCTTCGGTCCGGATCATCTTCATTAATAGCATGGACTAATCTTGGAATGTAACTTTTCCATTGACAGCGCTTCAAAATGCGTTGGACAGACGATTCTGAAATTCCTACCTCACGACTCGCTTGCCGCACAGATTTTCTTGGACTTTGGTGATACGTTTCCAGTACTCTTTCTTGCGTTGTGGGGCTTGTCGATGTCCGTGGTCTTCCGGAACGCTTCTTGTGGACATTCTGAACAGTTCCATCGGCTTCAAACTTATCTCTATTCGAGTGATGGTAAGTCGCGTTGGTGGATTTGTTTGAAACTCCCTCCTAAACTGTCTTTGCACTTCAACTGCGTTTTCACACTTCCAGTAGCATTTTAGAATGAATTTCCTTTTTCAAAGCTTAGTCTGACTGCCATTATTAATTCTAATGGGTTTAACTTGGAAAGAGAAACATCAATTGAGCTATCAGCTGTTAAAGTGTGTATACATTTTTTTGGGACGCCCTGTACACTGTATATATATATATATATATATATATATATATATATAAATTTAAGCAGAAAGCAACAGACAAGAAGGAAGAAACATCCTCAAGTTGGAAAGGGACTATATTTTGTATATTGCAACGTTTCAAGCACAAACTATGCTCATCCTCAGGCAAAAATTCTAAAAAGTTAAAACATAATATTAAAAACCATAATGACATTAACAAATTAAAATAGGGAAAAAATCCACAAGCATTAAAAACAAAGTCACACTAAAAAATTTCTAAAAGTTACAATTAAAAACCATAATGACTATTATGAAACAAAAGCGAACAATAACAAGCTTTAAAAAATAAAGTGACACTAAAAACGAACAATGAAAACAGCTATAAAATACAAAATGTAAAACTCAAAAAACTAAAAAATCCACAGCTATCTTTTAAAACACTAAAAATTAAAACCCACACTAAAAGGACACACCTTAAGTCTAAGCAGCACAGATTCCGAGGCAAACTAAAAAAAAAGAAGCATCTAAAACCAAGTAAAGGTTGGTTTTTCAAGATGTTCAGTTTAGACGGAGGGGAACGGATGAAATATCAGAGTTAAGCGAAGGAGAGCAAACGTTAAGACTTCTAGAATCCCTGTATATTAAAAACTCTCCCCTTCGCTTAACTCTGATATTTCATCCGTTCCCCTCCGTCTAAACTGAACATCTTGAACAACCAACCTTTACTTGGTTTTAGATGCTTCTGTTTTTTTTTTGCCTCGAATCTGTGCTGCTTAGACTTAAGGTGTGTTTCCTTTTAGTGTGGGTTTTTAATTTTTTAGTGTTTTAAAAGATAGCCTGTGGATTTTTTAGTTTTTGAGTTTTACATTTTGTATTTTATAGCTGTTATTCATTGTTCGTTTTTAGTGTCACTTTTATTGTTTTAAAGCTTGTTAATTGTTCGCTTTTGTTTCATAATAGTCATTATGGTTTTTAATTGTAACTTTTTAGAAATTTTTTAGTGTGACTTTGTTTTTAATGCTTGTGGATTTTTTCCTATTTTAATTTGTTAATGTCATTATGGTTTTTAAATTATGTTTTTAACTTTTTAGAATTTTTGCCTGAGGATGAGCATAGTTTGTGCTTGAAACGTTGCAATATACAAAATATAGTCCCTTTCCAACTTGATGGATGTTTCTTTCCTCTTGTCTGTGCTTTCTGCTTAAATTGAAATTGAAGCTTGCCAGAAGCGGCCTTCACCATAGTATATATATATATATATATATATATATATATATATATATATATATATACAGTATCTACAGAAGCTAAGGCTAACAAAGACCCTAAGATCCACTGTAAGGTTAGCCCGAGAGAAAGGAAAGAATAGGGGTTAAGAGAAGAGAATAAGGGGTTAAGTAAGTAGCAACACCACTCACTCGCGGGTTAACATTCATTCAAAAAAAGAGAAAAAGCACTCATCATCATCATCCGCCGGCCACTGCCGACAAGTCAGAAAGATAGTCGGAGAGAATAGGAAAGATTGCAGAACGGTCCTCTACTCCATAAGGAGGTAGAACCCACTCTGCCGGGAAAAGATGAAAAGAAGTAAAATAAGAACGCTTACAAACCATGCAATACATTCTTAACTCAAGAACAACACATTCTTAACTCAAAGCAACACATTCTTCCAGCTGTTGCAGGCCAATCCTCCACTCCATAGGGAGGGAGAGGATGCAGCCCACTCGGCTGGAAAGGCGTGAAAGATGAAAAGAATTAAAATAAGAATGCATTACAACACATTCTTAACTCAAACGCTATCATACCATGCAAACTACAGACATGCAATAAAGAGAGTTACAGACATGCAAATAAGGAGAGAAGGAAAAAAGTATGAAGAATAATAAAAAGTGGGTTAATTTACTCAACCAGCTACAACTAAGTTCGTGTTAGTCTAAATTTTTTTTTTTTTGCTGGCATATCACACGCTGGCATGTCACAAGCTGGCATTAGACGTCAACAGACTCATCCCTGATTATAACCGACAGAGCTCCTGTTGCCATTTATTTTTTATTTTAGAAAACGTTAATATTTTTAAAATGCCTATCTAGACGGTTTTTAAACACATTAACGCTGAAAGAGTTCACGTCGGGCGCGGGAAGATTATTCCATTTATCAATTACTTTGAACATAAAGAAGCTTTTAGCGATATTAGTAATTAAACGTCTTCCACGCAACTTAAATCCGTTATTACGAGTTTTGCGAGTATCGAAAGTGATCAGTTTGTCAAAATTTACGTTATCTATGTTATTAACGATTTTGAAAACTTCAATAAGCTCCCCCCTTAATCTCCTAGTTTCGAGTGAATGCAAGTCTAACTCTTTAATCCTATCTTCATAAGGATTGTTACGCAATGACAGAATTAGTTTCGTGGCGCGACGCTGAACCCTTTCTAATCTATCAATATCCTCACGCAAATACGGGGATCAAAACTGAACGGCATTCTAAATGAGGCCTGACTAGGGACTTGTAAAGGGGCAATATAATATCCTTCGATTTAAATTCGAAATTACGCGCTATGAAGCCTAACATCCTATTAGCTTTTGAGCAAGACTCCAAGCACTGGTTCCTAACTTTTAAATCCTTAGATACGCGTACGCTTAAATCTACTTCCTCGTCAACGCTCGCTAACTCTCTATCACCAATCGTGTACGTGTAATTATTGTTACGAGAACCTATATGCAAAACTTTACATTTGTCTACGTTAAATTGCATCTGCCACTTATCCGTCCACTCCATAATCCTATTTAATTCGTCTTGGAGCTTGTTTCTATCGTCCTCATTAACAACCTTCCCGCCTATTTTAGTATCGTCCGCGAATTTTGACACGTTACTAGTCAATCCTACATCTATGTCGTTAATATAAATTACGAATAGCAATGGGCCTAACACTGAACCCTGTGGGACACCGCTACCTACATCCAACCACCCCGATTCACTACCATTAACAACGACCCTCTGTCTCCTAGCACGAAACCATTCATTTAACCAGTTTGCTACCTGACCGCGTATACCGTGCGCTTTAACCTTCGCAATTAAACTTCTATGCGGAACTGTATCGAACGCCTTTTTAAGATCTAAATAAATAACGTCAGCCGCTCTATGCCTATCGTATTCGCGTACTATTTCGTTATAAAATTCTAACAAATTAGTTAAACAAGATCTATGGCGTCGAAACCCATGCTGACTACTATTAATCAAATCGCGACTTTCTAAGTGATCGATGATACGATCCCTAACTACGGATTTCAATAGTTTACCGACAATTGACGTTAAGCTAATGGGCCTATAATTGCTAGCTACTGTGCGGTCGCCTTTTTTAAAAAAGGGCGTGACGTTAGCTAATTTGAAGGCTTCAGGAATAATCCCCGTTTCCAGTGATTGATTAAAAATCTTCATTAAGGGACCTACGATAACGTCTTTCAATTCTTTGAAATGTCTGGGACAAAAAGCGTCAGGGCCTGGAGCCTTGCTAACTTTTAGCCTATCGATATAATGCGCAATCTCACCCTTGTAAACAGTTATTTCATCCAAAATAGTCTCGCTACTAAATGGAACGATATCGTCCACGTCGGGGAAATTATTTACGTTTTCTACGGTAAAAACTCGCAAAAAAGTTATTGAAAATACCCGCCATTGCCTGAGCGTCAGAAGCCAAAGCCCGTTGACATCCACTAGAGGGCCTATGTTATCTTTTATCGGCTTACGATTATTGACGTATTCATAAAACTTTTTTGGATTATGTTTACTATCCGCAGCTATAAGTATCTCTAAATTACGCTTAGCATTCCTAACTGATCTTTTAACCTGACGTCGAAGCTCGATATATCTATTAAAGTTAGCTGCCGTACCATTGCGCTTATTAAGTCTATACGCTCTGTTACGCTCGTTTATGAACTCGCCTTTTTCCCTAGTCCACCACTTGGGCCTACCATGATTTCTAGCGCGCTTGGGCCTACGAGGAATAAACTCCCTTTCAATATTCATAAAACTTTCTTTAAACACATCCCAATGCAAATTTGTGTCATTACCCATAAATACGTTATCCCAGTCCACTACTCTCATCCTATCCGCAAAACTATCAAAATTGGCCCTACGAAAATCAGGGACTTCTATTACGTTACTATCCTTAGTGTTTTCTATCAATAACTTAAACCTAAGAATTTGATGATCACTACATCCTAAACTCTTGCCTACTTCTAAAACAGGGGTCACCAACCTTTTTTTTGTTCACCGCCCACTCTTACGATTTTTTGAAAATTAAAAAAGCTTATCGCCCACCTTAGATCAAAAAAGAATAAATCAACATAATCGATAAAATAAATAATGAAATAAATGTTTAATTACCTTTAATGTGAGCCCACTAGTGGGCGCTACCGCCCAGGTTGGAGACCCCTGTTCTAAACCTTCGACTATATTTTCGCCGTTCGTCATCACCAAATCTAAAATATTGTCACCGTGCGTTGGTTCAGTAACCATCTGTCGTAAAACATTATCTTCCATGAACTCAATCAATCTCAAACCCTCCTCACTACCAGTAACCTCGATAGCCCTAAGGGAATTACGAATGTACAGCAAAACGCCGCCACCAAACATATGTAACCTATCATTAGTAGAGAGTTTAAACCCTGGTATATCAAATTCCCCTAACAAGTCCCGAGTCGCGGTATTTAACCACGTTTCAGTGATAGCAACTATATCGTAGTTGCCGGAATAAATTATCGCCTTAAATTCGTTAAATTTATTTCTAATACTACGCGCGTTACAATAAAAGACGTTTAAGTTATTTTTTACCACGGGCCGGCGTTTTAAACTATTTTTCACGTCGGGCCCACGTTCCCTGGACCCACAACGTTTAAAGGCGGCTTCGACCTATACAGCTTTCGTACGTTTTCGTCAATTAACCTACCTAGCCTAGCATTACCTATTTCATTAAAATGCATCCCATCTTTTATAAAAAGGCTAGGATCACTGAATTATGACCATAGCTTTACGAAGGGTACATTTTCTTCAGCACAAATCTCTTCTAATTTGGTATTCAAAAATATCGTTTTAGACGTAATCCTAAGACCCAAACCGTGCCATGGGGTAATACCTAGAACTAAAGACCTATCTGACCTCGCCTTTAGGGACCTAATTAACCCCCTATATCTCTCCAAAAGGTCAGGCACTCTCGTATCGAGTCGTTGCCCCCTACCATCGTCACCAACATCGAGTGACAGGAGGCAACGTCAATCCTATCCACTTCGTCAGTAACTCTGCCAACCCTCGCCTCTGGGAGACAGACCCTCCTCCTCTTGGTTGGATGCCGTTCAACGAACTCTGTGTCCATATAGCGCACTAAAGAGTCCCCAATTAAAATAGTTTCCCCCTCATTCACGTCCCTTTCCAAATGGGCGAAAGGGTTCGAAACCTCGATAGGAGGGGAATTCCTATCACCTAACGTACGCGGCCTAGCTCCACCCTTAACTTCTCTGAATCCCTCCACATCTACTAATCTCAGACCAACCTTAACCCCTTCCTCAACTCCATCCAACCTTCCCGATAAGCTACCTAAACTAGAAACTAGGTTACGCACCTCACCCTTCAAATTACTAACGTCTTCAACGTTAGTATTGGTTCGGCTTTCGTCAACCTTAGCCCTACCCCTGCCCTCATCAAGCGTTGCAAGTCTTTCCGTTACCTCACGTACACTGCGTTTTATGTTAACTATTTCCTCCCTTAAATCGCAAAAGAAACAAACTGATCTCTCGGTAATCGCCATAGGACCGCCGTTATAATCTTTAAAATCCGAATACCACCGGTTTACCCCACACCTAACACACGACGCTTTCTGCGACGGCATCGCGCAGTTAAAATTAGTTATAACCGTCACAAGTTTAAATTAAATTAAGCCGGCACGCTATGAAAATTTATAAATCGCTAAAAACCACTAATATTCAATTACTTAACTATAACAATGTGAATGTAAACACAAGTATATAAAATTCAAAACTTTCCAAAAGTAAAATTATTAGCAATATGCAAAAGTAGAAGCAATATCAGAGAGCTCAGAAAATGCGTCCGTTCAGTACAGAGTCTGACTGACAAGTCGTTACAGTTCTAGGAATTTCTACATCAGAATCAGAGGTCCTCAGCCCAGTACCACAAGGAGCAGTATGAGTTCCATTACTCTTCACAATCATTCTAACTGACATAAATGATGACATATCAGAGACAGCACAGTAACATTCTTTGCCGATGACGCGAAGATTAGTAAAAAAATACGAAACCTAGAGGATATACGATTTCTACAAACAAACATGAACAGAATCTAAAATTGGTCGGAAGACAACAATATGAAGTTTAACACTGAGAAATTTCAACTTTTAAGGCACAGAAAAAGGGAGGACCTAAAATCCATGGAATACTATAACCCAAATGGACAGGAAATTCAAGGAAATTCTAGCAAAAGATTTAGGGCTTGTAATGAATGATGATGCAAAATTTGAAACACAAAATAAGATAGCAGTGAACAGAGCAAAGAGAATAACTGGATAGATAGTGAGAACCTTTAAAAGAAGGGATAGGAATATAGGTAACGATTCCTCTATTGAAAACACCGATCATACCCAAGTTGGAATACTGCTCGGTTGTAACATCCCCATATTAAAAAGAAAACATTAGTCAACTAGAAAGGACTCAGAGAAGCTTCACAGCCAAGCTCAATGGGTGCAAAGAACTATATTACTGGGAAAGGTTACGTGAATTAAATCTATATTCATTAGAAAGAAGAAGAGAGATACACCATTATTTACACTTGGAAAGTAATGGAGAAACTAGTCCCTAATCCTACTCTGAACCCTATAACCCCCAAAACAACAGTGGAAAGTAGAAAAGGAAGACTGTCTCGTGTTCCTAAATTAAAAGCTAGACAGGGAACATCCTCAACCCTGAAGGAGAGTAGTTTTATTGTGAGAGGATCAAGACTGTTTAATCAGCTGCTCGAGGAACTAAAGAACATGAGTGGTGTTGCGGGGACATCTTCAAAAGAAGATTAGAATTAGCTCAGAACAATTCTAGATGAGCAGGGCGTACCCGGCTGTGTAAGGTGGAGAGTACAAGAAACCAACTCACTACTTCACCAGGCCAACACAACGCTGGCGGAACCCTGTGTAAAAAGAGCCATGGATTTTTTCCTACTCACCTCAACATCTCGCCAGGGAATGTTTGTTTGTTTGTTTATTTTTCTTGTTTGTTTTGGTTTTTATTTTGTCCTTTTTATTTTTGTTTTCGTTTTTCTTTTTTTTACTTTTCTTTTTTCTTTTTTCCCCATTTTTTTTGTTTTTCTTTTAAACCAACAAATATCTCTCATGAAAGACCATGAAGCCTCATAAAGGAAGGTGAGGAACCCAACGGGGAAGGTTCCCCCTCATGAAAGACGGTGAGGAACTCAAGGAGGAAATTCTCAAATTGAATCAATTCTGTCTCCCTTTTTGCTAACATACTACTTGGGTTGCGTTTTCCATATGTAGACGGATTCATGAATGTGGAAGTCATGTGAGTGGTTGTTGTTAATGCTTATGATTTTAATCGTAGAGGGGTCAATGAGGTGGCCTTTATATGTTCTGTGTCCTCCGATTGTGGATTTTAAAGGTTTGCTGAGGGGTTGTGAGGTTCTACTGCATGGACACTCCTTGGTGTTCATCGATTCACAGCTGGAATTAGTGGCAGGCGCTGAATATAATTTGCGGAACAGCGAATATAACAGCGTAAGACCGATGAAACGAGAGGAGTAACCAGCGTTTCGTGTGGTTGAAATTAGTATAGATTAATTAAAGTTAATTTGTGGCTATAAGGTATATTATCTACGGGATATTTTAATAGAGTGGCTATTATATATTGTGTGTATATAATATATATATATATATATATATATATATATATATATAGGCAGGGTGAGTCAAAAGTCTTCATACACAGGCAAGATGGTCATGATAAATAAATGATTATTTATTTTTTATTTTTTTGCAGGTGATGTGCTGAGATGCCTTTGTCCCAAGAAGAGCACATCACACACGACACCGTTGCCAAACTCATTGAGAAGTTCAAGAAGACTGGAAGTGTTGCAGACCAACCGAGAACAACCATTCAGTGTAATGGTGCCCACATAGAGCATATTTTGTGACTTACAAATGATTGCATAATAAAGTGACCATTTTGCCTATGTATGGAGACTTTTGACTCATCCTATATATATATATATATATATATATATATATATATATATATATATATATATATATATATATATTATATATATAGGGTGGGCCGAAAGTCTGGATTCATAGGAAACTATTTATTTTAATACATAAATTACAACAAATGGTAAATACTTAAAATGAATATCAACTTTAACTCGTAAATGCGTATCCGTGATACTGTACAGTAGTTCGTACTCCAGTATAAATACTCAAATACTTTTTTTATTTCAGCCCAGAAATGGCTTCGAATCTAACAACAGAAGACCGGATAGAACTTGTGCTCATGTACGCAAGACAGGGCGCTACACCCAGAGAAGTTGCTACCGAATTCAATAGAAATCATCCTGATAAGCATCCAGTAACACATGCGACTGTTGGCAAGTTGTTTAAACGTTTCAAAGAAACAGGAAGTGTACATGATCGACGGCGTTCTGGTCGTCCTAAAACTGCAACTGATGAAAATACCTCTGCAATGGTATGTGAAACTTTAACGAATAGTCCAGTAAAGTCAACAAGAAGATTATCAAATGAAACACGCATCTCGAGAACGTCAATTCGAAGGATTATTAAAAATCATAAATTCCATCCCTAAGTGTCTCGATGTCAGAGGCCGCCAATTTGAGCATTTGTTATAATTTGTTGTTTATACTGGAGTACGAACCACTGTACAGTATCACGGATACGCATTTACGAGTTAAAGTTGATATTCATTTTAAGTATTTACCATTTGTTGTAATTTATGTATTAAAATAAATATTTTCCTATGGATCCAGACTTTCGGCCCACCCTGTATATATATATATATTACTTTTAGGATAAAAACGAAGACGTAGAGCAAGAAAGTCATTATATTTGGCTGCAGCTGCAGCCAAATATAATGACTTTCTTGCTCTACGTCTTCGTTTTTATCCTAAAAGTAAAATTACGTCTCCTTAGGAGGGATCCTATTTCATATATATATATATATATATATATATATATATATATATATATATATATATATATATATATAGGGTGTTTCACAACTGGTCTGCCATACTTTTGGGGGCGATTTGGGGGCTGATATCGAGTAAAAAAGTTAATACAACATCGGTGCTATTTCCAACTGTTGCGGAGCTACGGACGTTTTAAGGTGCACGGAAAAAATAAACAAGAGTATTAATCTGATGTATTTATTATTACATTTTATGAGATACAACTTATAAATGTTCAAAATGTCCGCCTCGGTTTTCGATTCACAACCTTTCTTGTTTCAAACAAGAGTCCACTGCCCATTGGATCAATTCGGGGTGTTCTCGTATGTAAGCAGCGGCATCCATAATCCGACGCAAGAATTCCTCTCTCGTTTGTACTTTGGTCTTGTAGACCATTTCTTTCATAAGGCCCCATAAAAAGAAATCTAACGGGGTTAGGTCCGGAGATCTCGGAGGCCACGATATTGGACCAGCACGACCAATAAATACATCAGATTAATACTCTCGTTTATTTTTTTTCCGTGCACCTTAAAACGTCCGTAGCTCCGCAACGGTTGAAAATAATACCTATGTGTATTAACTTTTTTACTTAATATTACCCACCAAATCACCCCCAAAGTATAGCAGACTGGTTGTGAAACACTCTGTATATGCCTAAGGCAGTGGTTCTCAAACTGGGGTACGCGAGGGAATCTTAGGGAGTACGCGAAGAGGTCCTGAAAATATAACCCTTTTAATTTTATATACGATTAACAAACGGCCCCAAGTCACACGGTCATAAAGAAAGTAAAAGTCGTCTATCTCTCTCGAAAGTCCAGAAAATCCCGTGAAAGAATCCAAGGGGTACAGAAGAAGAAAACGTTTGAGAACCGCTGGCCTAAGGCGTATGCGTCTTGTGCCTTAGCACAGACTGTATGAGTTATGCATAAAACAAGGATTTTTGCGGTATGGGGTGGGGGATGGTGGTTGATTTACAAAAAGACTTCTTTGTCAAAAAATCGAAAATTCCAATTTTGATTTTCGTATTGATGAGATCATAATTTACTTTATAAAACCTAAACATTGAAATGACAAAAACAATTTTCTGAGTTCTGAATTAGCGAAAAATACAGATTTTTATATGAAGTGTATCCACAATTACGTTCAAAATTCTAATTTGTAGATATAAAATAGGTAAATTACACTTTGATCATAAGAAGCCGATTTGGGGGGTGGGGTTGATTGTGATTGATGTTGGGTTGGGGGAAGGGGCAAAATCTCACCGATGAGTGGATCTTTCACAAAGGATTTCACATCG
Organism: Bathynomus jamesi; assembly: GCA_023014485.1. Lineage (NCBI taxonomy): Eukaryota > Metazoa > Arthropoda > Malacostraca > Isopoda > Cirolanidae > Bathynomus > Bathynomus jamesi. The sequence goes on from JAJOZX010000509.1 coordinate 1,303,777, forward strand.
CATCAGTTTTACGTTGAGTGCTTTGGTGAACATCTTATTTTGCATAATTAATTTTTATAACACCATTGCTTGGATAAATCTTTATCTTCAAGTTATTTCCTAAAAAAGACACCCATTTCAGGTGACAAAATTTATATCTCATCCAAGCTTTTGCGTCACATACATTTTCTGTCCAAAATTAAATTATATGTAACCGAGAAACTGGAAATGAAATCTGAAAAAGTTAAAACTTTCACCTTTGAAGTCGTTGATCTTCAACTAAAGATGTTTAGAATTAAGTCTCAAACCAGAATTATTTAAGCGCTCAAATTGCATAGTTTATATTTGTAATTTAAGTGTGTCGGCAGAGTTTATTAAAACTTGTCGGCACAAGGAAAATATTTGTGAAAAAAATAAAATTTCAAAGTTAGTATTTATTTGTGTTGATTAATATTTACGATTTTCTTTTTAAGTTTTTTCCCAAGAAAAAAAATTAAATTAGCATGATTAATTAGTAATTTTTTGACTGTTTTATTTATTTTTTCTTAAAACTTTTTCGCAAAATTGTATATATATATATATATATATATACACACACACATTTTAACTGCAAAGAACACACAGTATAATTAATGTAAAGAATGACGCTTGTGTAGAAGAGCGTTCCGCACAAGATGAGGAGGGAGAACGAACAAATGAAAAATGAGGTACCACCCGGGAATCGAACCCGGGATCATCCGATTGCCGGTCATATATGCTATCCACTACACCATGGACCTCGATCAATCAGAATCAGAAGTCGTAATTCTCCTACATACGAGCAGAAACCAATGCCCTGAGGGGGCACCTTCGCATGCCGTACAGATATACATTTTAACTGCAAACAACACATGATGATCCGGGTTCGATTCTCGGGTAGTACCTCATTTTCATTTGTTCGTTCTCGCTCCTCATCTTGTGCGGAGCGCTCTTCTACACAAGCGTCGTTCTTTACATTAATTATACTGAGTGTTGTTTGCAGTTAAAATGTATATATGTACGGATGCGATGGTGCCCCCTCAGGGCATTGGTTTCTGCTCGTATGTAGGAGAATTACGACTTCTGATTGATCGAGGTCCATGGTGTAGTGCAGGGGTTCCCAAATTGGTGTTCCGCGGAACACTTGTATACCGTGAGAAGTGTTCCGCGGAACACCACAATTTGGGAACCCCTGGTGTAGTGGATAGCATATCTGACCGGCAATCGGATGATCCCGGGTTCGATTCCAGGGTGGTACCTCATTTTTCATTTGTTCGTTCTCCCTCCTCATCTTGTGCGGAACGCTCTTCTACACAAGCGTCGTTCTTTACATATATATATACATATATATATCTACGAGTATGTGTGTATATATATGTATTATATATAATATTATATATATATATTAGTGGACAGGCAGTGTTTGTTGATTTAATGGTATTTATATTTTGAGGTTGATATATTTGTTTGTTCATTAATAATTATTAATACTTTACATGAAATATGCATGACTAGGCCTTATAAGCTACTTTATAAGCTAATTTAATTGTAAATTGCATAATTTATTAGAGGTAATATTCGCATAACATCCGCAGCCAGAAGTGCGGATGCGGATGTTAAAAATGATGCGGATACGGATGCGGATATCTGGTCCACCACTAATATATATATATATATATATATACACGAGTGTGTGTGTGTGTGTGTGTGTGTGTGTGTGTATATATATATATATATATTATATATACATGGTGTCCCGTAAGTCTGGAACCATAGGGCAAAATGATAAAAACGGCAATAAAAACGCCGAAGAGACTTTTGGGGACTGTTTGTGAAATGAGCGAGGATGGTTGCAGTTGTGTCATCGTCGGTGGATGTCCTCGGAGGTCCACTGCGTGGTTTATCTCCTATGGATCCCGTTTCCCTGAACTTTGCTACAAGTTTGCCGACATAGCTGTGTGTTATCGGCGCGCGGTCCAAATGCAATCTGTTAAATTCCTCAGCGACCTCCCTCTGACTCCGATTTCCTACGAGCAGAATTGCCTGGATGCGTTCTTCCTTTCTCAAAGACATCGTGGGCACTTGCATAAACGGAAAACGAATTACTTATTTTACCCTATGGTTCCAGACTTATGGGACACCCTGTATGTATATGTATATATATATATATATATATATACTGTATATATATATATATATATATATATATATATATATATATATATCCTGGGCGGTCACCTCATTTTCATTTGTTCGTTATTTCTCTTCCTCGTGTGCAGAACACTCCTCTATACTTACGTCGTTTCTATACATTAATATACTGCGTGGTCATTGCAGTTCAGTTATATATATATATATACAGTTTTGCGAAAAAGTTTTAAGAAAAAATAAATTAAAAAGTAAAAAAATTACTAATTAATCATGCTAATTCAATTTTTTTTCTTGGAAAAAACTTAAAAAGAAAATCGTAAATATTAATCAACACAAACAAATACTAACTTTGAAATTCTATTTTTCCACAAATATTCTCCTTGTGCCGACAAAAGTTTTATTTTCCTTCCCGAGTCGAAACCTCTTACGAGCGGATCTTACGAGTGGTGAAGTTTCATAACAACATCATCGAAGGCATCCGAGCCGGTAGTCTCAAATCTGATGAAGCTACCTCCTTTAGCAATTTTGTATATACAGCGATCGATTCAAGCCGGATTGCTCAAAATGACAAAGTTTCAGAAAAGGTGCCTGTATCACAGATGCAAACAGAACTAGCTTCAATGCACGAAATATATTGTAAAGGAATAATCGTAACATAAATGAAAATTTGTATTGAACCAAACGCTTTTTCAATATTTCATAACATATTGTTAATTGAGACGTTCATATACTGTAGACACGAAACTGTTACGTTACTATAATTCCAATTTTTATTTACGTGTGTATAAATACCTATATAAGGTACTCCCCGACTTACGACGGGGTTACGTTCCGACAAACCTGTCGTAAGTCGAAATGGTCGTAAGTCGAAAATAACCACAACGGTAGTGATGTGCGTTAACATATACGTAGTTCAATCAAAGTAAAATAACAAAACACACAAATTATACAAATAATAGTAAATAATAGTAGTAAATAAACTGATCGGAATTCGAATTTTTCGTCGTCTATTATTTTATTTTATTTATTTAATACGACAGTCGTCGTCGTAAGTCCGGATGGACGTAAGTCGGGTGGTCGTAACTCGGGGAGTATCTATATATATATACATATATATATATATATATATGAGAGAGAGAGAGAAGCAGAAATGAAATGTAAAGAAAAGAGGTAAAGATCGAGGGTGAGCCGAGAATATCTGTATCGTCACGGAGAGCCATCCCTCCAATTTTCTTCTCTTGACAGACTAACAGGTACAGTTGCCCGCATATGTAATGTTCCTCGCCTCACAGGCGACCCCTTACATGTGGCAACGCCGCAATGTTAGTCAAAGTACCCCAAATGGGGGGAGGTGGGGGGACAACCGAGTCCAACAACATATAACACAGACATATACAGTATATCTAAAGGACAACTGAATACAGGTAATTATAATGGGATCACTTGAAGACCAGGGCCCCCAGCCTTCTTTAGTTAGCCTTATAAGGCTAACTAACGAAAATATCACGACTTAACCTAACCAATCGTCAAGGGCGTACAGTTGACCTAACGATTGGTTAGGTTAAGTCGTGATATTTTCGTTAGTTAGCCTTATAAGGCTAACTAACGAAGGCTGAGGACCGTGATCTTCAGGTGATCCTTATAATGTAATGTCTGTGTTCATAAAAATAAACAATTAATATGACCATGAACAGCGTTGAACTCCATGTAGTTTACTAGTCTTACACAGTAATAAGGTTCCATTATGATCAATGCAAATATATATGAACAGCTACAACAATAGAACTTTTGGAGCAAGTGTAGTTTACGTCCCCCTGTGGTGTCTAGTGTAGTTTACGTTCCCCTGCATTATCCTAGTGTAGTTTACGTTCCCCTACATCATCCTGGTGTTGTTTGCGTTCCCCATCTTTGTCCTCGTATACCATACCTAATCAAATAAAACGTTAAAACTAACGAAAATATTACGACTTATCCTAACCAGTCTTCAATTTATATATATATATATATATATATATATAATATATATATATATAAATTGAAGATTGGTTAGGTTAAGTTGTAATATTTTCGTTAGTTTTAACGTTTTATTTGATGGATTCATTTAAAAAATGTCTCCTAAAAATCCTAGTGTACTGTAGTTTATGTTCTCCAACTTTGACCTAGTGTAGTTTGTGTCCCCTTTTCCGTCAGGGGGACATAAACTACACTTGCTCCGAACTCTTTTGCAAAATGTTCGCCTGCACGAAATTTTCGCGTTTTTCTCGTAAGCTATATAATTTACGCGAAAATATCGAGCAGGCGAAAATTTTACAATTTAAACTAATCTTTCGAAGATAGTAAAAAAATAAAATTTAGATCATTAAAATATTTTATTTGAAAAGTAAATTCAGTATATTGTAATAAAACAATGGGATCACCTGAAGATCATGGCCCCCAGCCTCAATTACCAAATGATATCTTCGTTAAAACTAACAAAAATATCAAAGACTTAACCTAACCAATCGTTAAGGGCGTTCAGTTGACCTAACCGGGCATTCAATTTAATTTATTATTATATTTGGTACTGTAAAGCAAAAAACAATACATGGAGGCCCTGATCTTCAGGTGATCCAAACAATGTAACGTAAAAGCAGTAAAAACATTTTAAATTTTGCTGTATTATTACTGTATAACAAGACTGTCATGAATGCGCTAATTTCCAACCCTTCCGAATGGTGTTCCTTATTTTGTGTAGGTTATCATATGCAGAGACAATCCATTTAGCATAGTAGGTTTCAGCGTGGGGAGCTTCATTTACGTTGGAAAACACTATTAATATAATAGGCATCAGCCAAAAAACGGTGGTGATATCCTGCTTCATACAGCCGTCACCTTCTGGTTTCCACTGACACGCCCATGTCAACACCATTGGTCCATCAACGTCATTTCACAAACATTAGTATAATATTGTATGAATTTATAAGTATATATATGTTTATGCTAGTATAACCGTGGATTAGTCATGTGATTTTCATAATCAGTTACTGTTATTCAGATCGAAACTGTTAACAAGTTCTTTGCGTAACAATCGATAAGCTCTCTCTCTCTCTCTCTCTCTCTCTCTCTCTCTCTCTGTCTGTCTTTTCTCGCTCAGTGTCAATACATACATAGTATATAATCGTGTAGATTCGTAAGTTATTAAAGGTTTAAAGCTGCACATGGACTCTACAAACAGCTTTATTAGTATTGTCACATAATGATTTAATATACGCGAGACTGGTGGGTGGGGAAGGGGAATGAGGGGGTGTGGAGGATGGTTGTCTAATGTCTATTTTTGGTTCAAATTCACTAGTATATAAAAAGTTGTATTGTGGTGTCTGTTCATATAGACTTGTAGTAATCATAATGGAACCTTATTACTGTATAAGAGTAGTAAACATGGAGTTCAACGCTGTTCAGGATCATATTAATCGTTTATCTTTATGAACACAAGCATTACATTATAATTAGGGCCCGTTCAAAAATTATGTAACGCTATTTTTGCTAAAATTTTACACCCCAGATCCCCGAGGAACGTTCTGTAACGCTAGACCAGGCACCCCCTAAGATGTTATGTAACACTTCAAATTCTCCCACCCCACACGTTACAAAACTTTATAGGGAGGGTGGGGGTCAGGTTTTAGCAAAAATAACGTTATGTAATTTTTGAACGCGCCTTACCTGTATGTCATTTGGGGTACCTTGACTATCGCTGCGGTGTTGCCACATGTACGGTATGGAGTCGCCTGTGAGGTGAGGAACATTACATATATGGGCAACTGTACATACGAGTAGATACACAGACACAAAAGATAGACTCGTATAATTCTAGATATTATCTTTATTATGAAAATAGTAAAAGCGTATCTTTAAGAGTTTGGGATTAAAAGGAAACAAAATGAACAACAACGAGAAGATAATTTTTGTTTATTATTTATATCCAATTAACTATACAGTATTTACGCTTCAAGATCTTAAACATGGGGCTTTAAACGATACTTACAATAACTATGTAATAGTAATTAATTAACAATGGGGAAGCTTATTATAACATTTATTTTTACATATATACTTTACAAGTATTAAGAAATTTGAATAGTTCTTTATATAATTCCTTGCATATCCATATTTAATCGGAGTGAATATAACATATTTATAGATATGATGTGGTTTTAATATATATATATATTATATATATATATATATATATATATATATATTTGTTATACAGAGTTTTATGAAACATATAAAACACACGGCTGACACATATTTTATAAAGAAGATAAAAAACTGTATGGATTTTTCATAAAACTTTAATCTAAGAAAACATTTAACTTTTCCTCTATCAGACAAACTATTCGTAACAATTAGACTGATTTTTATGAAAAGGATTGAAATTAAGTATAAGTAATATTGTCGTTTTAACGTTACTCTTTATACTGATTGATATTTTGGTCAGTTTGACAATACTTAATGACGAGTGATCGTTGGCACAAGACCGAAGTTAACTTAATTTTAAGTTATTAAAATTGAGTCTGTTCATTTTCTTAAATAGAGACAAGTATTACACGTTATTCTTATGTTAGAGTAAGCATATGTATAATAATAATTGTATGGTTACATATTGACTATTCAATAGCACTATAATAATATTTTATTCGACCTACTGTATTTGCCGAATAATACTGCCTTTTTGGACCCAGCTTCATTTTATATCTTTCGCTTATAGTTAACCTTATTTATACTTAAGTGTATACTCTAATAATATATTATATATGTATATATTTATTTATAATTATAAAGGAGTAAAAGGTATAGGGCTCAGTACCAGATAAAGAGTTAAGTAAATGGAGATTATGACGCCTACAGTGTTATGTTTTTTTATCACTAAGCAGAAATTGAACGCTAACATCTCTATGCGTACGATACAACCAATGAACAAAAACATACTTACAGCACATAAATCTACTTTCAACGTACATAACATGAACAGATTAGGAATCTTTATAAATTGTGGCTAACCCTGTTCATTAATTTTGCATTTACTGTTTCCTTATAAATTATATATGTTATAATCCACCAATAACTCAATCTCCATCTGACATACCTTTTAACTCCTTGATGCAAATAACGTAAGATAACATTAATTGAACTTAGTTATGTTATATATATATATATATATATATATATATATATATATACATACATATACTCTACACCCCCATGTTTAAGTTCGTGAACTTCATTATTATTTAAATATGTACATATATATTATGATCTATGTATCACAAGGGCAAATGTTACGCTATGATAATTAGCCTTAATTAATAGCTTCCATACACAGTAACGAGTTTTATGTAGATTAACTCTCTAAAAATTTCTAATGTAAACAAAAATTTGAGTTCAAAACATTTTGTACAGAAATAATAATATATATATATATATATATATATAATATATATATATATATATATATATATATATATAGTTTGAGCTGAATTGAAAACAACAAAAGGTAGAAATATGGAGAAAACACCTACAGTATATGATCATATTAGAATAATTAAAACACTGACAGTTTATACCTAATCTTTGACTACCATATTAATAAATTTAAAAAACAGCTAGCATGAGCACCATAAAAATGTTATAGCAATTTTCAAAATCTTAAATATTAATAATCTCTATTTTATTTAGGCTTAACTCTTCTACGTATGTAAAATTTTAAAACTGTTACGGTACATAAGCTATTATTACGGTATCTAAAGATATAATCGCAAATTTTAAGACATATTCATTGATAAAAACTAAGTTTGAGGAGCTAAATTAACATATATATATATATATATATATATATATATATATATATATATGTATATGAAAATTATTTCACGAAAGTAACCGTGAAAAATATTTATGATGAAAATACCACGAAGGAAAGGAAACACAGAATGGTGCTCAAGCGCTTTCGTCTAATGACATCCTCAGGAACATTCACTGTTCCTGAGAATGTCATTAGACGAAAGCGCTTGAGCACCATTCTGTGTCTCCTTTCCTTCGTGTTATTTTCATCATATATATATGTTTTATTTTTTATCATATATATATGTTTTATTTTATTTTATTTTATTAGGAGTACACCTAAAATATGAAGATGAACTATTTTGATTAACATTCCAAGACTGAAATAAAGTGCAGTGGAATTCCCTTCTGATATGAAGTATGATTTTGATATACTTAAGTTTTTACAGTTTTTTTTTATGTTTTGTTTTAGGACTTGTTGCGTGACTTATTTCGACCGAAGAAATCTCTAACGAATGGTAATATTGAAGACTTTAATATCTTGATTTTGAAAACACTATAATATAGTTTTGTTTCACGTACAATAAGAGAATAAAATTCTTTAACAAAACACTTCACTATCACTAATCATTTTTCCACGAGGTGCTACCTCACTGGACAAGCACATTAAAGCGGGGGTCTATGCACGAGATACATCTTATGAACACTGTTCTTACGCGTTCAGAGAAAGATATAACTTGTGCTTTGCGGTACACATTCTATATATAAAATGATTCTTCCAGAATCATTTTGAGGACTTTCGGGGGTTTAGAGTCTTCCTCCTTTCCGGGTTCCATTGGATTGTCATCGGGTTTTGCTTTTTGTTTTCTGGAACCAACGCTCTCCAAAGTGTGAGTTTCAAAACTGGCACGATTTTCTTTTGTTACATAAGTGACGCAGGTTCGTTTTTCGCCACTCTGAGCGGGTACATTTCCGCTCTTGCATTCATCTCTAAACCCAACTGTTTTTCTGTACTTAGGCAAAGCCTTTCTTCTCGAATGTGTCCGCTGATTTATAAACATCTGATCCCCGCTCCCAGGTGCTTCTCCGGTTAGAGTAGCACCTCTCGCCGTCCCTAGGTTATCGAACTCTTTTCTAGTGTGGGGTTTGGGGGATTTGGGGGATTATTTTGGGGAGCTCTCACGGTTAGGGTTTCACCATTCACTTGCTGACTGATAGTGGAAGGGGGCGGCGCAGGACAACTGGAATGATTTGTAGACAGAACTGATTGAGCAGTTTGGGACCGTGGCGTAAACCGCATGCTCGTTCCGTAGTTCTTGCTGTGACTTGATCCCTGTAATGCAAAACGTGCTTGCCGATATTATACACGGTGTCCATAAGTTATCTTTATAAATTGAATTGAATTTCAATTGAATTTATAAAGAATTTATAGACACCCTGTGTTTCATAATTGTAAACAGTTATTTGGTTTATAAATTTTTGTTTCATAACTCTCTCTCTCTCTCTCTATATATATATATATATATATATCAAAGCTGGGCACTTGCGGTTTTTTTTGCGGTACTGCGGTACTGTGGTACTACCGCACTACCAAACCGGTACCGCATAACGCAGTACCGCAAAGGATCGCTGAAAGTACAGCAGTACCGCTACCGCATTTTTTGCGGTACTGCGTTATGCGGTACCGGTTTGGTAGTGCGGTAGTACCGCAGTACCGAAAAAAAACGCACGTCCCCAGCTTTGAATTATATATATATATATATATATATGATGAATAAAACCACGAAGGAAAGGAAACACAAAAAGGTGCTCAAGCGCTTTCGTCTAATGACATCCTCAGGAACACTGAAGTACATAAAAGGTTACGGCCTATATATAGGTTACAGAAAGAAAAAAAAAAATAAATAAATAACATACATACACACAAACATATATATATATATATATATATATACATACATACATACATATCTACACACATACATATATATATATATATATGCAATAAACGGAGAAGTAAAAATAAAAATTAAAAATTAAAGATTAGAGGATTAACAAAGAGGCATACAGATTTGTAAGGAAAAATATCGATTTTTAGCACAAGATCAAATGAATTATAAAAGGCAAAGTGTTAAAACCCGGGCAGATTTTCAGTATAAATTTGTCTTTTTATAATTCATTTGATCTTGTGCTAAAAATCGATATTTTTCCTTACAAATCTGTATGCCTCTTTGTTAATCCTCTAATCTTTAATTTTTAATTTTTATTTTTATTTCTCCGTTTATTGCATATATATATATATATATATATATGTATGTGTGTAGATATGTATGTATATATATATATATATATATATATATATATATATATATGTATGTTTGTGTGTATGTATGTTATTTATTTATTTTTTTCTTTCTGTAACCTATATATAGGCCGTAACCTTTTATGTACTTCAGTGTTCCTGAGGATGTCATTAGACGAAAGCGCTTGAGCACCTTTTTGTGTTTCCTTTCCTTCGTGGTTTTCTTCATCATAAATATTTTTTACGTGTTACTTTCGTGAAATAATTTTCATATATATATATTATATATATATAATATATATATATATCAGGTCATCCCATAAGTAATGTCGAAACTTTTTAATCTACAGTAGTATATATTTTCCATCGGAATCAATGACACTCTGCCAACGTCCTACAAGCTTTTCAATGCCATGTTTATAAACTTCAGGCGGTTTTGAGGAAAAAATGTACAAAGACTGGTGTGCAGGTCATCTAAAGAAGTATATTGTTTCTCGTCAAGATAGTTTTGCAGACTCCTGAAGAGATGATAATCTGAAGGCGCAAGGTCTGGAGAATATGGAGGATGTGGAAGTTTTTCCCACCGAAGCTCCTCAATTTTTGCGGAAGTGATCCGAGCGGTATGAGGACGTGCGTTGTCGTGGTGGAACACGATTCCTTTCCGATTAACCAAAGAAGGTCTCTTTTCTTTTAGTGCAGTGTTCAATCGATCCAGTTGTTGACAGTAGACTTGAGCGGTGATTGTTTGGTTGTGTGGTAAGGTTCCAAAGTGTATTACACCACCTTTATCCCACCAAACACTAAGCAACACCTTTCGAGGGTGAAGATTTGGTTTTGGCTGTGGTGTCGCTGGTTCTCCGGCACAAACCCACCGTCGACGGCGCTTAACATTCTGGTACAGTATCCACTTTTCATCACTAGTCACTAAACGGTGCAAAAACGGATCTTGGAGTTCACGGGAATGAAGAGCTGTGCTAATGTTTACCCGCACCCTCAGATTGTCGACCGACAATTCATGTGGCACCCATTTTCCTAACTTAGACACTTTCCCGAGTTGTTGCAAATGTCGATGGATGGTGGACGGGGATGAATTGAGTTTCTGGGCCAATTCTTCGACAATTGTTGAACAGTCTTCTTCAAGTGCGGCTAACAGCAGGGCATCATCAAACTCAGCAGGGCGTCCAGAGCGTGCTGCATCTGTCAAACAGCAGTCACCATTCCTAAACTTTTGAAACCATCTTTGACATTTCCTCACATGCAGAATATCGTTGCCATTAACTTCCTGAATGTTTCGCGTTGCTTCAGTAGCACTATTCCCTTTTTTGAACTCGTAAAGCATTATGTGCCTGATATGCTCTTCTGATACCGCCATGTTTATGAGTGGTTCGCATAAAGCAAAACACACGTCTTCACTGGTCAAGGTTTGTAAAGTATGTAGCGAAACATGATAGATCTCCTCTTAGATATAACCTTCGGAAAATTTATGCTTAAACCGAGTAGAACTAATTTAAACTTAATCTATCGTAAAAAAACGACATTACTTATGGGATGACCTGATATATATATATATATATATATATATATATATATATATATATATATATATATATATATATATATATGGTGTTTCATATGTCTGGAGACAGCTTTTACTTTCTTTTTTTTCTGTTTTTTTTTTGTCTACGTAGACAGACTAAGAACAATTGAGGATTTGAAAGCTAAGATAAGACTGGAATTGCAGCGAATTTCTTCTGAAACAATCAGAAGTGTTCAGAGAGCTTGCCAGTGTCTTGAAGTTGAGGGTGAACAACTTGAACACCTTCTGTAATAGTATGTTGAAAATAAAGAAAATAAAAAATTGTCATAAAGTTGTATTACTCTTTCTACATATTTATATTGTCTCCAAACATATGAAACACCCTGTGTATATGTAGACAGGGTGGCGCAAAATTCGCGCATCATAGGAATTTTCAGTGTTGACTATATATTATTTTTTTATTTTAGGTATGGGATGGCTGCGAAATTAACAATAGACGAGAGGGTGAGCTTGGTTTTAATGTATGGAATACCAGGTATGTACAACAAATCGATAAATCGGTCCAGAATTTAAATTCTGTACCGATTCATCGATTTGTAGTACCTGGTATTTCATGTATTAAAACCAAGCTCACCCTCTCGTCTACTGTTAATTCGTAGTCATCCCCTACCTAAGAGAAAAAATGTATTATAATCAACACTGAAAATTCCTATGATGTTCGACTTTTGTTATATATATATATATATATATATATATATATATATATAGGGTGAGTCAAAAGTCTGGAAACATAGGAACTATGCTTTGCAATGCAAATATACATATATATTTGCTTTGAAAAGCATAGTTCCTATGTTTCCAGACTTTTGACTCCCTATATTATATATATATATATATTATATATATATATATATATATATATATATATATATATATAATATATATATATGTATATATATATATATATATATATATATGTATATATCAGCAAACGTAAGTTTAAAAAAGAATGTTAAAACGTACTTTCACTTGTCCGGACCCTTGCCGAACATTTTTATACGGTTGGAAGATTACGATGTAGACTTTGGGCGTAAAGAGACAACCGAGGGCAACAGAAGCGCTGATGCTGACACACATACACAGACTGGCCAACTGAATCTGAAACACAACGCGAAAGCGCAAACAGAAACGTGATTGTGTTGTGAACATTTTGCTAAACTAAATCTATTCTTTGAAAATAGTGTAACTGTTGAAAATGAAAAACCTAATGAAGGGAATATGGTCGTCATCTGTACAAAGTTTCAGGATTTTAACTTTTATTGTAATTTATTCAGAATTTGTATATAATTTTAGCATGTGCAATTATTTAAGGTTTTATGGATTTTTATATTGTAAAACTTTACTGAAGTTAAAATATCTTAAAATTAAATAATTTATTTCACAATGATTTTTAAATAAACGTTTATTTATATATATATATATATATATATATATATATAGATATATATATATATATATATATATATATATATATATATATCAGGTGGTCCTTTAAATCTGTCACTTTAAAAGGTTTGTACTTTTTATTAACTAACATAAAAACATTAAATTTTTACTGTACCTTCTCTACATATGGGGAATTAGTCCCCAAGCGCAAAACATAAGCTACGTGATGTTCTCTCAGCTCAGTAACTCTGTACACGAACAGCAAAATTTTGCAGTACACTACACTGAAATCTGAGAAATTTCTTGTTGAAGTGATGCTTTCAATTCTTCTGTTGTGCGTGGATTCTGTGTAAACTCTATCTTTTATATAACCCCACAGATAACGGTCACAGGGATAAGACCTGGTGATGTTGGTAGACATAATATTACTTTATCATATACCGTAGGAAATCTGGTGGACAGGACTCTTCCGTCGAAAGTATCGTGAGTTGAGAGGACATCACATAGAGCATGTTTTGCAATAGGGGACTAATTCCCCATGTGTAGAGAAGGTACAATAAAACTTTCAGGCTTTTATTTAAGTTAATAAAAAAAATACAAACTTTTTAAACTGTCAGATGTTTAAAAAAATCACTATATATATATATATATATTAAAAACACAATGAGCGTATAAAAAATTAAGTAAAACAATTAAAATCCCCAACGGTTAAAATAAAACAAAAAACCGCGAAGTTTTTCGAAAGAGTCTTCCCTCTTCATTCGGCCCCACCGCCCGAATGAAGAGGAAAGACTCTTTCGAAAAGCTTCGAGGTTTTTAGTGTTTTATTATTTTAACTATTGGGGAGTTTAATTGTTTTATACATATGAAAGCCGTGTTTTATACCTTGTAATCATTATTAGTTCCGAAGTAAATTGGGACGAAAGCAAGCCAGACGATGCAAGTGCTGTACATAGTAAAACCAATGTATTTGGCTTCATTGAAGTTCTCCGGAATCTTTCGCGTCTTGAAGGCATAAATGGTGCAAAGGATAATTAGGATCATATTATAGGCCAGAGAAAGCATCAGAGATATATTGGAAATGCCACACGTCAAAACAGCGACCAGTCGATAAGGATAAACTTCTGTCGTCGTGGGGACTTCCACTAAGAGCCAGGCAACCACGCCAACCAGTTGCACTCCCACGAGTCCTGTTTGAGTTAGAAATTCTAAGTTACTGATTCGAGTTTAAATTAAACCCCATTCCTTTCACCCGTTTACGTAATTATAAAAACATTTAATGCATAGATTGTACTTTCTATTTAATGAATTTCATTTACTTCTTTATTATCTATCAGCTATCTTTCAGTTATCTATCAGCTATCGTTTAGTTATAGTATATAGAATTTTAGTTATGATTATGCACTTACAAAATTAACTTTATTTTCCTGAATTACTTAAACTCCGCTGAGCCAAAGAAAAATAAAATACAGTATGTATGTATATATAAGAATACTGATTGAAAAATAATTTCCATTAAGCAAATGAATAAAACTGGGTACAGTCGATATATCTTTCATTCATTACCTGTGCATATGACGATCTGAGATTTTGGAGAAGTGTACGAGGGTCTTTTGATGGATTTTACGCCTCTGTTGAAGATCCTAGATATTCTATTTGTCTTTGTGAATATAGCAGAATAGCATATGCAAAGCCCGAGACCGACTCCTATTCTGAAGGAGGCGCACATGGGCGGAGAAGGAGTCGAAAGGACGACGAAGGTCATTAGATAGCAGACGGCGATCCCTATGAGGAGGACGTAGCACAGCTCCCTTCCAGAGGCCATGATAATTGGGGTCTTATTGAAGCGGATGAATGTGATGGTGGTGAGCAGAGTAAAAAGGAGACCCATCGAACTGTTTGAAAGCCAGAGATAAAGAAAGCCAAAATGAAACGCGATTCATACATTGCTTCAAAGCTTTAACTCATTTGAACAAAGCTATTTTCGCACATATTGTATATACAGTACATAGAGTAACAGTACAGTATACTTGATGTAAGCTTTCGTTGTACTTCACTTTCAAATTCGGTATCCATCTTTGTTAATTTCTTATTACACTCATTTATAATTAATAAAAGAAAAATATACACAAATTTTTATTTTATTTTATGAGTTTGCGTTTTTTAACAGTTTTGAATTTATTCAAATTTTTTATATCATTATAGTCGTACATGAGGACGAAACTTTTTTCTGTTACGAAAGATCAGGCAATTAAAACGCTCATATTGGCGAATTTTAACGTAATTACAAAGATTTAAAGAAATTTCTGGAAGACGGATTGCAGTTATTGTACTTCTATGCATCTCGCACTCTTGAAAATCAAACAAAAAATCTCTGAAGATTGAACTTACTATAAATAATAGGCAGTATATACTGTGTATATATATATATATATATATATATATATATATATATATATATATATATATATATATATAATTATGCGGGTTGCTTCTACAGAGCTTCAATTTAATATTTAGTAGAAATCCAATGACAAGGAGAAATGTAAATGCCATGAAAAGTCTTCTTTATTGCGCAACGTTTCGAGCAATACGCTCATCTTCAGGCTGTTTAATAACAATGTGAAATTAAAATCAATATTGAATGAAAAACAAACAGAAATTTCTATAACCTATTCGTAAAGACAAATTTTAAAAGACTGAGAAAAGAGGGTTAAGTTCTAAGTTATACAGATTTACATATCAAAATTAAGAAGTTATTTTTAAATACATGTAGTAAATGTGAAATTAATACACTGGAAAAATTACCAATAGTACACTGGAACAATGGAGCTAGCCTCCAGCATACGTGAACATAGCATCAAATGCAAAATTGATGTCACTTTAGACAATTTTAAAATTCTTGGTTGTAATACTTGTCCCAACTCACTAAGAATTTTAGAATCCCTTTTCATTAAAGCATTGTCCCCTAGTCTGAATGTTGACTCATCGTCCGTCCCTCTCAATCTGCTATGATCCCTCCTCCTTCCCCAATTCCTTATAATCCCTCCTTCCCCTATCTCCCTCGCCATCTTTCATTCCCGTCTCCTCTGCTCAAATTAGTCGGCCTCGGATACTGCTGTGTAAGGTAGATAGCTCCATTGTTCCAGTGTACTATTGGTAATTTTTCCAGTGTATTAATTTCACATTTACTACATGTATTTAAAAATAACTTCTTAATTTTGATATGTAAATCTGTATAACTTAGAACTTAACCCTCTTTTCTCAGTCTTTTAAAATTTGTCTTTACGAATAGGTTATAGAAATTTCTGTTTGTTTTTCATTCAATATTGATTTTAATTTCACATTGTTATTAAACAGCCTGAAGATGAGCGTATTGCTCGAAACGTTGCGCAATAAAGAAGACTTTTCATGGCATTTACATTTCTCCTTGTCATTGGATTTCTACTAAATATTATATATATATATATATATATAAGTCCATTTTTATAAAACATTTCTTGATATTAGTCCTATTTTTTTTAAAGGAACCTCATATTTCATTAAGTTTCAGTTGCATTTTATTTAAATTTAAAACATAAATTTGACCACATTTAAAGTTAACATTTTATTATTTAACGTGATTTCTTGTAAAACCTTCATTCTTCCTTCTTCACATTTGCTGTTACAATTTAGTGTGAAGCATTTTTTTCCTGTTAAACTGTAATTTTCCCACATTTAATATTAATTTATAATATTTTAAAAGTAACGTCACCTCTGTGATCAAACTCACTTTAATTTTGTATTTATTAGAAATGGAATATTTCGGTCTTCAATACCCAGGCGGGATCTTCCTCGGCTGAACTCGAAGGACAGATATGGTCGTAATAGGGAAAGGGAGTTGGGGAGGTAATAAATATTATTAAGAAAATTTCTGGTTAAAAATTGTAGTAGATGTTTTGGGAAGGAGTTAATGCCGAAATTATGAATGAATTCTATTTCGTTGTGGAAGGATAAGTACGAAGAGCAAAGTTAATAGGCGCGGTGGATTTAATTTTTTGTGGCGATGGGGTGTGGCTTAGGTAATTAGTACCTAGGCCTGTGTATGTGGGTTTTCGATATATGGAAGTACTGAAAGTCCCCACCATTAAAAAAGACAGACAATACGTTTCCTTTCCCTATTACGACCATATCAGCCACAAAATACTCTCAGAACTTCGCCTCCTACCCAACCCTCTCTTGCCCAAAATTAACTTTTAATTCGTTTTCACCAACAATAAGAGCATCAAATCATACCTCAACCACAAAGAAAAAATACCGCAGCCCCTTGCTTCGTCCACTATCTACGTTTTCAACTGTATTCGCTGCAAAGCGAACTATATTGGCAGCACCATCCGCCAATATCAAACAAGAGTGGACGAGCATCGCGGTATTTCTACCAGAACATCGCAACCCTTAAATAAACCTTCCAAATCTGTAATAAGGGATCACTGCCACCTTCACAACCACCCACTACTTTCCTTCAACTTCAGAATTATCAACTCGACCAACCAACTAACCGAACTCCGCATTCTCGAATCCCTATATGTCCTCAGAATTAAAACAACCCTCAACGACTATAGTTCTGCTTTTAACTTAAACATAGCCAGATAAATTCTCATACCTTCCCATCGAAAAGAAATCTACCATCACTCCGTTTGGCTCCAACTTTTCTAGTATGGATTTTTCCAACATCTAATCATTCCCAACCTTCTGTTCAATTAGTTCATCATCCCGATAATAACCTGGTAAAACACTGTTCTCAATTTTGTTCACCTTTTAACTTTTTTTACGTTTTGACTATTCATGACTTTCCTATATTTTATATTATTTTATTTTTTATTTTAATTACTTACTATATACTTTAAATATATATATATATATATATATATATATATATATATACGGGGTGTCTAAAAATGAACATAGCAAAAAGAAAGTCGAATAATCCTTTTGGTAATTGAGATAATAAAATGGTTTTTACAGGAATAAAAGGGTTAAACGTATAAAGTTTAGTTGGTTGTGAATATTGATTGTCACTGTCTTTTCTTTTCAGAATAAACCCCATTTTCCAGAATAATGACAAGGCTACATTTCACGTATTAGGCAATGTTAATCGGCACAATTGTAGGATTTGGGGAGAGGAAAATCTTCACAAGCTGTATGAACATGAAAAGGATTCACCTAAAGTTAACGTATGGTGTGGCCTGTCAAGTTTCCGCATTTATGGACCCTATTTTTTGATGAACGCACTGTCACTGGCATTTCGTACCTTAACATGTTACGAGATTTCTTTATTCCACAATTGCAGGAAAATCCTAGCCTGTTACAAAGAGCTTTCTTTCAACAGGATGGAGCACCCCCTTACTTTGCTCGCAATGTTAGTGTTTTTAAATGAAACTTTCCCTGAGCGATGGATTGGTCGGGGAGGACCTATGAAATGGCCGGCCCGTTCACCCGAATTAACACCTTTGGATTTTTATCTATGGGGTTTTCTGAAAAGTAAAGTCTACACTAGCAAACCAAGAGACATTGAATAACTTAAGCATCGTATTGTTGTTGCAGTGACATCCATCCCTACAGTCGTTCTGGAAAAAGCTTTCCGAGAATTTGAACGCCGTATACGATGGACGACATGTAGAAGTTTATCACTAATTTGAGAAAAGCTAAACAATACCATAATGAATTAAAGTAAATGAAGTTATACGTCTAATGCTTGTGTTCATGTAAAAACTGTTTTATTATCCGATTAACATAAAATTATACTTTCTTTTTGCGATATATTCATTTCGGGACACCCTCTATATATATATATATATATTTATATATGACTATATATTACTTACTATATTATATATATATTGTATAAGTTTTCTGTTCATCATATTTATTCATTCTTTATATTTGATTCAAAATTTTTAGTACTGATAATGGAAATTGAAATTTCCAAAATGTCTGTAAATAAACATGTACCATCTCCTATTCTTATTTCTTACTAAGTTACAGCTCGCCAAGAGCAAACCCTTCAATCAAGGTGTGTACTGTGTGTGTACTTGTGTGTATATATATATATATATATATATATATATATATATATATATCTATGCATGTGTGTGTGTGTGCATTATATATATATATATATATATATATATATATATATATGTGTGTGTGTGTGTGTGTGTGTGTGTACAGTATATATGATCTACAGAAGCTAAGGTTAACAAAGACCCTAAAATCCACTCTAAGGTTAGCTCGAGAGAAAGAAGAGAGTGGGGGTTAAAAGAAGAGAATAAGTGGTTAAGTAGGTAGCAAAACCTATCATTCGTTGGTTAACATTCATTCAGAAAGAGAGAAAGAAAGACTTCCCATCATCATCCGCCGGCCACTGCCGACAAGTCGGGAAAAATAGTCGAAGAGAATAGGAAAGGGGTGAAAGATGAAAAGTAAAATAAGAACACTTACAAACCATGCACACACCGTCTTAACTCAAAGAAACACTGTCATACTATGCAAACTACAGACATGCAAGTAAAGAGAGGATGAAAAAAAGTATGAAGAGTATAACAAAAAGTGGGTTAGTTTACGCTACGAGCTACATCTAAGTTCGTGTTAGCCTTTTTTCTTTTTTTAATATAATTTTATTGCTGGCATATCACAAGCTGGCATTAATCGTCAACAGATTCAAACCTCGACCATCATCCCCAGAGCTCCTGTTGCTAATTGTTTTATTATTTTAAACGACGTTAATATTTTTAAAGTGCCTATCTAAACAGTTTTTAAACATATTAACGCTGGTAGAGTTCACGACGGACGCGGGAAGATCATTCCATTTATCAATTACTTTAAACGTAAAGTTTTTAGCGATGTTAGTACTGAAACGTCTACCATGTAATTTAAATCCGTTATTACGAATATTGCTATTATCGAAAAAGAACAATTTGTCAAAATTTACGTTATCGATTTTATTAACGATTTTGAAAACTTCAATAAGCTCCCCACCCCTTAATCTCCAATCCAAGTTTCGATTGAATGCAACTCTTTAATCCTATCTTCGTAAAACTTTTTGCGCAGTAACGGAATTAGTTTCGTGGGTCGTCGCTGCACCCTTTCCAACCTATCAATATCCTCACGCAAATACGGGCACCAAAACTGAACGGCATATTCTAAGTGAGGCCTAACTAGAGACTTGTGAGAAGGGGCAATATAATATTATTCGATTTAAATTCGAAATTACGGGCTATGAAGCCTAACATCCTATTAGCTTTTGCGCAAAACTCCAGACACTGGTTCCTAACTTTTAAATCTTTAAATACGCGTTCACCTAAATCTACTTCCTCGTCAACGCTCGCTGTCTATCGTCCATCGTGTACGTGTAATTATTGTTACGAGAACCTAAGTGCAAAACTTTACATTTGTCTTCGTTAAATTGCATCTGCCACTTATCCATCCACTCCATAATCCTATTTACATCGTCTTGGAACCTTTTCTATCGTGCACGTTAAGAATTTTACCGCCTATTTTAGTATCGTCCGCGAATTTTTGACAAGTTACTGGTCAAGCCTACATCTATGTCGTTAATGTAGATTACGAATAGCAATGGGCCTAACACTGAACCCTGAGGGACACCGCTACCTACATCCAGCCACACCGATTCCCTACCATTAACAACGACCCTCTGTTTCCTGGCACGAAGCCATTCCTCTGACCAGTTAGCTACCTGACCGCTTATACAGTGCGTTTTAACCTTCGCAATTAATCTTCTGTGCGGAACTGTATCGAACGCTTTTTTAAAGTCTAAATAAATAACGTCAGCCGCTCTATGCCTATCGTATTCGTACTATTTCGTTATAAAACTCTAACAAATTAGTTGAACAAGATTTATGGCGTCGAAACCCATACTGACTACTATTAATCAAATCGCGACTTTCTAAGTGATCGACGATACGATCCCTAACTACGGATTCCAAAAGTTTACCGATAATTGAATTGTTGTTAAGCTAATAGGCCTATAATTACTAGCTACTGGGCGGTCGCCTTTTTTTAAAAGTGGGCGTAACGTTAGCTAATTTGAAGTCTTCAGGAGTAATCCCCGCTTCCAGTTAATTATTAAAAATTTTGTAAAGGGGCCTACGATAACGTCTTTCAGATTTTTTAAATGTCTAGGATAAAGTGCGTCAGGGCCTGGAGCCTTGCTAACTTTTAGCTTATCGATATAATGTGCAATCTCACGCTCGTAAACAGTTATTTCATTCAAAATAGTCTCGCTACTAAATGGAACGATATCGTCCACGTCGGGGACATTATTTACCTTTTTCTACAATAAAAACTGTCGCAAAGATATTGTTAAAAATACTCGCCATCCCCTGAGCGTCGGAAGCCAAAGCGCCGTTAGCGTCCACTAGAGGGCCTATGTTATCTTTTATCGGCTTACGATTATTGACGTAGTCAAAAAACTTTTTCGAATTATGTTTACTATCCGCAGCTATAAGTATCTCTAAATTACGCTTAGCATTCCTAACAGATCTTTTAAACTGACGTCTAAGCTCGATATATCTATTAAAGTTAGCTACCGTGCCATTGCGCTTATTAAGTCTATACGCTCTATTACGCTCGTTTATGAACTCACCGATTTCCCTAGTCCACCACTTGGGCCTACCTGATTTCTAGCGCGCTTGGGCTTACGAGGAATAAACTCCCTTTCGATATTCAAAAAATTTTCTTTAAACGCCTCCTAATGAAAATTTGCGTCATTACCAATAATTAAATTATCCCAGTCCGCAAAACTTGTCCGCGAAACTCAAAATTAGCCCTAAGAAAATCAGGGACTTCTATTACGTTACTATCCTTACTGTTTTCTATCAATAGCTTAAACCCAATAATTTGGTGATCACTACATCCCAAACTCTCATCTACTTCCAAACCTTCGACTATATTTTCGTCGTTCCTCATCACTACGTCTAAAATATTGTCACCGTGCTTTGATTCGGTAACCATCTGTCGTAAAAAATTATCTTCCATGAACACAATCAGTCTCAAACCCTCATCATTACCAGTAAAAGTCTCGTAATTAACGTTAGGGTAGTTAAAGTCTCTGACAATTATACTATCCTGATTAATTATTAATAAGGTTACCAAGAAGTGTGTAAAATCTAGTATCGGTATCGAGGGGTTGAACGGGAGGTCTATAAACAACAACGAAATTAAAGCTAATACTACGCGCCCTAACTTCAACGCATTAATTGCTGCCGGGAAATCTATCTTAACCTCGATAGCCTTAAAGGAATTATGAATATACAACAAAACGCCGCCACCAATCCTATGTAACCTATCATTAGTAAAAAGTTTAAAACCCGCTATATCAAGTTCTACCAACAAGTCCCGAGTCACGGTATTTAACCACGTTTCGGTTATAGCAACTATATCGTAGTTTCCGGAATAAATTATTGCCTTAAATTCGTTCAGTTTATTTCTAATACTAAGCGCGTTACAATAAAAGACGTTTAAATTATTTTTTACCACGAAAAAATGGTCGGGGGGATAACATGAGGATAGTGATAAGGATAAGATAAGTGGGGGATAAGTTAAGGAGGATAGTGATAAGGATAAGATAAGTGGGGGATAAGATAAGGAGGATAGTGATAAGGGGTAATGGGAGAGTGGGGGTAAGGGAATGGGAGAGTCGGGGGGTAATGGGAATAGGGTGATGATAAAAATAAATATAAAATTAAAAATAAAAATATATGGTTGTGGGAGTGTGCGGGAATGTGGTAGTGGGAATAAGATAAAGGGATGTGATAATAAATATTAAAATAATATTTTGTATACATATGTATGTGACGTCATACTATGAACTTTACCGGCCACCATTACGCATAAACTGGAAAATAAATGAAAATAAATGTGCGTAACGTCATAGTATGAATTAAAGGAACCACCGACAACACGATGATAATAATATAAATATATGATAGAGGCGGAAAATAGGGGAAAAAGAGGAAAAAACAAAATTTTAATCTCTCAAAGGGGTGTAGGGGTTTGATAAGAAGGTGGAGGAGCCTGATAAGGGAAAAATAAAAATGTGGGCGTGTCCTAACACTGAAAAACAAGGTTTTTGGTTCCTGAACTAAAATAGATGGTCGCTATGTATTGTTTTGCACTAAATCCGAATCTGTTTTTAGAATTCTTCTATCACGTATAGATTTTGAGATATGACAGTTTCAGCTATATTGATTAACTGCAATTTCTATAAGCAAAGTGCCGTTCATGAATTATACTAATTTAGCATTCCTATGACAACTTATGGATTCTATCCTGCGACTAATGGCATCTTTTCACCAATGATATTTCACAATGAGAGGGTAAGGCAGATTGCCTTGGTGCAAAATATATTCAAGCTCTTATATGTAGTGGTAGTAAAAATGATAATGAATTGATAAATAGTGAAAGTGATAGTGATAGAGAGTTTTCAATCGAAAATGCTGCTTTGAATGATTTTTTGGAGTGGAAGAAAAAGTTAAATATATTTGAGAATTCTAAAAACAGATTCGGATTCAGTGCAAAAAAAATACATAGGGACCATCTATTTTGGTTGAAGAACCATAAACCTTCTTTGGATGCATATTCCAAATATTAAAACGAAAAACTTGTTATCAGATGTATAAATGGTTTAATGCATCTAAATATACACATATATATTTATATAGTTACTTTTTTATATACATATATATATATATGTTAAACACAGACCGTGCATGGAACAAGGAACTCTTCTGGGAAAATTAAATCCACTATAGTCCGAATAAGTAATGGTAAATGACAAATACCATAGTTTTTCTTTTTCATGATGCTAGCCCGACGTGGGCAACGGGTCTCTCGCAAAGAGGTCCCATAAATATAGCTTCCCTCACCAGCTATCTGCAAAGCAGACAGGATCCAGCTTTGGGACATGGATCTAGGGTTTAAAGCAAGCCTAGTCCCACTACATTCAGAACCTCTATATAAGTAAAAGACTCGTTGCATTCACGTCGGATTGAATAAATCAAAGAAAAAGGGGTAACTATTGTTTGTGTATATTAAACGGACGTGTTACGTGCCTTGAAAAGTGGACGCTCAATGTCCCGGTTGAGGTTTTTTTTTTTTTTTTTTTGGCTAAAAATACAATAGTTACCCCTTTTTCTTTGATTTATTCAATCCGACGTGAATGCAACGAGTCTTTTACTTATATAGAAGTTCTGAATGTAGTGGGACTAGGCTTGCTTTAAACCCTAGATCCATGTCCCAAAGCTGGATCCTGTCTGCTTTGCAGATAGCTGGTGAGGGAAGCTATATTTATGGGACCTCTTTGCGAGAGACCCGTTGCCCACGTCGGGCTAGCATCATGAAAAAGAAAAACTTTGGTATTTGTCATTTACCATTACTTATTCGGACTATAGTGGATTTAATTTTCCCAGAAGAGTTCCTTGTTCCATGCACGGTCTGTGTTTAACATATAAGTTTCTCAGGGGACCATTCTGAGTTTGCGTATATTAAACGGACGTGTTACGTGCCTTGAAAAGTGGACGCTCAATGTCCCGGTTGAGGTTTAAGTTTTTTTTTTTTTTTTGGCTAAAAATACAATAGTTACCCCTTTTTCTTTGATTTATTCAATCCGACGTGAATGCAACGAGTCTTTTACTTATATAGAGGTTCTGAATGTAGTGGGACTAGGCTTGCTTTAAACCCTAGATCCATGTCCCAAAGCTGGATCCTGTCTGCTTTGCAGATAGCTGGTGAGAGAAGCTATATTTATGGGACCTCTTTGCGAGAGACCCGTTGCCCACGTCGGGCTAGCATCATGAAAAAGAAAAACTATGGTATTTGTCATTTACCATTACTTATTCGGACTATAGTGGATTTAATTTTCCCAGAAGAGTTCCTTGTTCCATGCACGGTCTGTGTTTAACATATGTTTCTCAGGGGACCATTCTGAGTTTGTGTGATATATATATATATAGTTACCTTTTTCATCTATTTTTTATAGTTACCTTTAATTAATGTTACTTTCATTTTTTTACAGGTCATTGTGGAATAAGTGCTTGGAATATTGACGGATTACCTAAAAGAGTTAAAAAAAACCTGTGAAAAATATTAAGTATGTCTCGTAGATGTGTTACGCCAACAACTTTTGCTAAATTTGTGGAGAATTTACTGTTAAAAATCAGAAAAGGTGCTTTACTCCTCTTATAAAAGAGCTTATCATTTGTACTTCGGATGAAAGGTAGGAGATCAAGATAAACAATAGGCACCCCATATTTGTTGCATTTCATGTGCAAACCGTCTCCGCAAGTAGATTAAAGGTGTTCGTTCATCTATGTCTTTCGCAATACCAATGATTTGGAGAGAACAACAAGATCACTTAAATGACTGCTATTTCTGATGACTAAAACATCAGGATTCTCTGCAGTAAACAAGAATCCATTCTATATCCTAATTTGGCGTCGGCAATAAGACCTGTCGTTCATGGTCCAGATCTTCCTGTTTCAGTACCACCCGAAACATATACTGTAGAGGATGAAGATTATGAAGAAGAGGCAAGTGCTGAAGCAGATCCTACTAATGATCCAAATTTCAATTCTCCCACCCTAACTGAGCCACACATGATCTCCCAAGCGGAGCTCAATGATCTAGTTCGAGATCTAAACCTATTTAAAAATCAAGCTGAGGTACTTGGTTCAAGATTACAAGGGTGGAATCTTTTGGAGAAAAACACAAACATAAGTATGTTTCGTAACTGGGAAAAAGAATTTGTCCATTTTTTTCAATGAAAGGAAATCTTTGCTATTGCAATGATATTAATGTCCTGATGGAAGCACTTGCACACGAACACAAAATTGAAGAATGGTGGTTGTTCATTGATTCATGAAAATTGAATTTGAAAGCTGTTCTGCTACATAATGGGAATATTTTTTTCATCAGTTTCCATTGCTTATTCATTTCACCTGAAAGAATCATATGAAAATATGGAATGTCTTTTAAACAGTATAGCATACAATAAGTATAACTGGAGTATCTGTGGTGACCTAAAAGTTATGGTTCTTCTTTTGGGAATGTAGCTGGGGTATACGAAATATTGCTGTTTCTTATGTGAATAGGACAGCCGTTGGCGATTGGCCAACTAGACAACTAGGAGGTCAAAAAAACGTTTTACATAAAAGCCTTGTTGAACCAAAAATGTTTATCTACCATCTTTGCATATAAAGTTAGGACTGATGAAAAATTTTATGGAAGGTATGGATCGAAACAGCAGAGGATTTCAATACATTAAAGAAAAATTCCCCAAAATAAGCGAAGCGAAAATAAAAGAAGGAATATTTGTGGGACCCCAAATACGAGAATTGATGAATGATGATGAATTCGATGCAGTTTTAGAAGGAAAAGAAAAAAAATGCTTGGGACTGTTTTAAATCCGTCGCGACCAATTTTTTTAGGTAACAACAAAGCACTAAACTACAAAGATTTAGTTAAAAAAATGCTGGTAGCATACCATGAAGTGGGGTGTAGCATGTCCTTCAAAATTCACTTCCTCAACTCCCATTTAGACTTCTTTCCTGAGAATTTGGGAGCTGTGAGTGATGATCATGGCGAGCGCTTCCATCAGGATATTTTAAAGTTGAAAAAACCGTACCAGAGCAGATGGAACCCTAATATGTTAACTGATTACTGTCGGTCATTGTTATGAAAAGCTCCTCGTACATCATACAGGCGAAAATATTCCACTAAATTATTTCAGTAGCTTTCTATTTATGTTTATTTAGCTGTATTTGTATAATAAAATAAATTGTTTATACTAGTATAAAACTGCATTTTTCTCAAACCATCTATGTGATAGAAAAATTCTGAAAATAGATTCGAACTTAGCGTGAAAAATTCATTTAGGATCAGCTATGTTTATGCAGAAACCAGAAAAAAGTTTAATTTTGTTAATCAGTGTAATTAGACAGGTATATGTATGAATGTATTTATATATATAATGCCTAATGATGAGTCATCCTAGCGTGATTCATCCCAAGTACTCTCCCAGGGCAACCACTCTGGTAACAGCTGTGCAAACATCCTGCGTGACGCCATCCTGATAAGCAAAAGAATAACGGCACCATTCAAATAGATAAAGGATCACATATATTTAATAATGAGCCATGCCAGCATGAATCATCCTAAGAACCCTCTTATCTTCTCTGACCCACACCTGAGTTAATACATAAGCTGATAGAATCAATGCACAAAATGAATCATTAAAATATAATGTTATAAATTCTCAAGAAAGTTACTCGCTATCTCTTTCTTTCAGGTCGTACATAAATAATAATTATTATTATTATTATTATTATGATTATTATTATTTCATCCGTTCTATGTCCGTCAACGATGAATATCATTATCATTTTCTATCCCTCATCCTCAAGGTCAGCTGCCTTCAGTCAGGTGATATACAAATTTTTAACTGAGGGCAATCTTCCATACATGTGGGGGACAGTCCAAATTCAAATAAAAGTTTGTGTATGCAGGTAAATAATACACTCTAAAGTTATTTTAAATATCATTTTTTGCTCTTGACATTCAAACTGTTTCATACTACAGTCAAATATCTTTTATAAGTCTTCATTAAAATTTTTTTGATATATGAATGATAAATTAGTATCCATTTTGCAGGTTTTTTACTGTTCTGTTAGTTCACAATTCTTTGTATCTTAACCTAGGCTTAGGCAGGTGTAGAGCCATATGGTAAAAATTCTTTGGTAAAATTTTTCCACAAGGTCTGTTATAACTTTTACACTTTAGATTGGGGCTAGACCTTATTTGCTTTCATTGTTTTGGGGATTAATTACAACACACTGAGGACAATCTTCCGTAGAGATGCTCACCAGACCAAATTCACTTAAATTCCTGAAATTATTAAAATACTTGTCACAAACTTCATATTATATTATTGACTGACTTACCAAGCATAGTAATAAATCTAAATTCTAGTTTATGATTAGCTAACACTGACACACTTAAGCTCCTTATTAACTACAATCAGCATACTGGCACTAGAAGATGCAGCATTTATAAATCTACGAGTTCTTAATAATCTCCTAAAATATTATTATTATAGGCGACATACAGTTTTCTCATACCATTTTAGTTGTCAGAGATTCAAATTAACAAAGTTTGATTTGGATATCACTACCGAGTTTGTGAAATGGAAGTTAAGTATGATATTATAAAAAAATAATGCTAATTAGGACTTGACCTAAATAGCTGGACAAGCATACTTGAGGGTTTATAAAGTGTAGACTTACAGGTCGTATGCAGTTTTATGGGCTATAACTGCATTTTCAGGTTTCCACCAGAATCATTTCTTTAAATTCTTCAATTTATTAAAATATTTGTACAAAAGCAATCAACTTTAGTACAAGTACATAACTTGTCATTGTTTACACAATTTATAACTTTTATACATGAAAGCATCCAATTTGCTTAAAACTATCTAAAGAGCTACTATTTACCACATGATCCACATCATATGACAATTCATACCAAATTCTTCTATAAATGGTTAAAAAAGTATTTCTGTAGAACCAACCTACAAATCTCTTTTCTAATTTTCTTATTATGCCCTTGAATTTTACCAATAGTCTCTCATAAGAAAAAGTGGATCACCTGAATATCAGGGCCCCCAGCCTTCGTTAGTTAGCCTTATAAGGCTAACTAACAAAAATATAACGACCTAACCTAACCAATCGTTAGGTCAACTGTACGCCCTTAACGATTGGTTAGGTAAGGTTGTGATATTTTCGTTAGTTAGCCTTATAAAGCTAACTAAAGAAGACTGGGGGCCCTGATCTTTAGGTGATCCGAAAAAGTTAATCAAAATTGTCCAAACCTGAAGACATTTTGAAAATCTGTCCCACAGCAATCCAATCAACACCTTCCAAAACTAAATACGTCCAGCTCCTTTGTTCTTCCACAATAAGGTGTTTAACTGTGTCAGTGTTAGCTAGGCATTAACTAGAATTTAGGTTTATCACTAGGTTTGCTGAGCCAATAAATAAAATAATAGAAACTTTTTAAAATTATTTTAACAAATTGAGTAATTTAAGTTAATTTGGGTCTGGTAACTATCTGTACGGAAGATTATTCTCAGTGTAAAGTATTTGTTGTGACTATACAATATGTCCAGTGAAGGATGTTGTTGTGAATGGTTACACTTTTAGTTAGCTTTAAGAAATAATTTTTGAATATTTTAGTCAAAGAGAAATCTTGTAAATATGTAGCTGCTGGTTTTACACAATTATTTTTTTTATAGTATACAATACTAAATATTTGGGATGGTTTGATTCTTATTTTGAAAAGAAATACCTGCAGAAACCTTGTAGATTTGGTTTGTTCTTATGTTCTCATATGAACCCTGTCAACTAGATTTTTCAGATTCCTTCATAAGCAAAGAAACCAAGTGTACTAATAGAGTAAAACATTGTAATAAGTGACGTATTCAACTCACCCTAAGGATGGAATTAATCCCCAAGCTAATGGGTGAAAGCAAATAAGGCAGTGGTCGGCGAACAGGGGTAAATTACCCCAAATGGGGTACATTTAAACATTTTGGGGGTAATGCGTGCGGTATGAGAGACACCATATGCAACAATTTTAAGAGCAATTGGCTTGTTTTTGTTTACTTTGAAGTCTGGGGGTAATTTCATTTTACTCAAATAGATTTTTGGGTAATACCCAAAAAAGTTCCCCGACCCATGAAATAAGGTCTAGCCCTATTTAAAGTGAAAAAGTTTTACAGATCTTGTGGAAAATTTTACCAAAGAATTTTTATCATATGGCTCTATACTTGCCTAAGTCTAGGTTAAGATATAAAGAATTGTGGACGAACAGAGCAGTAAAATCCTGAAAATACGATGATAATTTATCAATCATATATTAAACAAATTAATGAAGATGTATGAAACATCTTGAAACAGTTTGAATGTCAAGAGCAAAAATGATATTTACAACAACTTTAGAGTGCATTATTTACCTGTATGCACAAACTTTTATTTGAATTTGGACTGTCCCCACATGTTTGGAAGATTGCCCTCAGTTAAAAATCTGTCACCTGACTGAAGGTAGCTGACCTTGAGGATGAGGGATAGAAAATAATAATGACATTCATCATTGACGACGGACATAGCAGTGACTTTTTTAAGGAATTTTTACTAGTGGGCCACTTTAAAAAAAAAAGGGCACATATATCTAAAAAGGGCAGACACCAAGTGCCTGGCATTTATATTAAAAGATAGTTAGTTAGATAGCAGATAATTATATAAAAATCAAATGAATTTAAGGAAATACATTACAGTAGGTGCAAAAATGGTAATTTCTATTAAATAAAAGTAGTACCAGACAATATTTATTGAAAAGACCAAAGAGACATTTCAAACATACTGCTATACTGTAGCTCAGCATTGACAAAAATTGTGAAAATATAAGGGCAAATAGGTAAAAAACATTTTGTGGAATGTAGATGATAGAAGCATGTGGCAGTTATGTAATATTTCATACTAGAAAATAACTATTTTAAACTGAACCTTGCTAGAATCAATATTTTTACTCCAAAGCTTAAAATTGACTAGTGGGCCAATAGAATGTGACTAGTGGCCAAATACAAGGGTAAATGGGCCATTTGGCCCACTAGTATATATGTTAGAAAAGTCCCTGGGACATAGGATGGGAAAATATAATAATAATATAATAATAATAATAACAATAATAATAATAATAAAAATTATAATAATAATTTATGTACGATCTGAGAGAAAGAGAGGGTAACTTTCTTGAGAATTTATTACATTGTATTTTAATGATTTACTCAGGTGTGGGTCAGAAAAGATAAGAGGGGGTCTTAGGATGATTCATGCTGGCATGGCTCATTATTAAACATACGTGATCCTTTATCTATTTGAATGGTGTCGTTATTCTTTTTCTTACCAAGATGACGTCACGCAGGATGTTTGCACAGCTGTTACCAGAGTGGTTGCCCTCAGAGGGTACTTGGGATGAATCATGCTGGGATGACTCATCATTAGGCATTATATGAATACATACAAACATAAACCTGTCTAATTGTGCCACGCACGCATTTTTATTTTTTATTTATCAGGCTCCCACACCCCTTCACCCTTATCAATCTCTACACCCCTTTGACAGATTAAAATTTTGGTTTTTCCTCTTTTTCTTCTCTACCACATATTTATCATATTATTGTGTCATAGTGTTGTCAATTACACATATAGGTCATACTATGACGTTACGCACATTTATTTCGCTTTATTTTCCAGTTTGGGATGAGTTGCTGTTTGTTTGCTTGTTCGTTTATTTGTTTTTGTCCATATTTGTATTTATTAATTTTGAAATTTTTTGTATTAAAATGGTGGCCGGTAAAGTTCATAATAAGACGTTACATACATAAGTATACAAAATTCTTTTATTTTTCATTTTTATTTTTATTTTTCTTATCGCCATCCCTTTACCTTATACCCATTTCCCCATTCCTCCCTCACGCCCATTACCATATATTTTTTATTTTATATTTATTTTTATCACACCTATTCCTATTACCAACCCACTCTCCCATTACCCCTTATCACCATCCTTCTTATCTTATTCCCCATTTCGCTTATGACTTTCTCCCATGAAATATATATATATATATATATATATATATATATATATATATATATATATATATATATATATATATATATAATCATGCGGGTTGCTTCTACAGAGCTTCAATTTAATATTTAGGAGAAATCCAATGACAAGGAGAAATGTAAATGCCATGAAAAGTCTTCTTTAATGCGCAACGTTCGAGCAATACGCTCATCTTCAGGCTGTATATAACAATGTGAAATTAAAATCAATAATTGAATGAAAACAAGACAAAGAAAATTTCTATAACCTATTCATAAAGGCAAATTTTAAAAGACTGAGAAAAGAGGGTTAAATTCTAAGTTATACAGATTTACATATAAAAATTAAGAAGCTATTTTTAAATACATATAAAGTGAAATTAATACACTGGAAAAATTAACAATAGTACACTGGAATAATGAAACTAACTAACCTTTCACTGCAATTTCCGAGGCTAACTGATTTAAGCAGAGGCAAGACGAGAAAACAAAAGATGGCGAGGGCGATTGGGGAAGGGGGATTATAAGGAATTGGGGAAGGAGGAGGGATTATAAGAAATTTAGAGGGACGGCTGATGAGTCAACATTTAGAGTAGGGGACAATGTTTTAATGTAAAGCGATTCCAAAATTCTTAGTGAGTTGGGACAAGTATTACAAACCAAGAATTTGTTATTATACAGCCTGAAGATGAGCGTATTGCTCGAAACGTTGCGCATTAAAGAAGACTTTTCATGGCATTTACATTTCTCCTTGTCATTGGATTTCTCCTAAATATTATATATATTATATATATATATTATATAGATATATATATATTACACAAATTTTTCGCTTATTATCCCCTATCCCCATTACTTACCCAATCACACATTTCCCTTATCACCATCCTTCTATCTTATTTCCCCATTCCCCCACTCTCTCACCACCATATACATTATACAGTATATAAAAAATTATTTTTACCCTTATCTTCTTCCATCAGAACCTTCCCCCACTCCTCCCTCATTACCTTCAACCCTTCAACATTTTGTCTTATTACCAGCTTCCTTATCAAACCCATTATTTACACCGTTGTGATTAAAATTTTGTTGTTATACCTTTTCCCCCTCTGTTACCCTTCCCCCCCTTTCCCTCTCTTTTTCCTTTCCTTTCCTCTTCGTACTCTCCCTAATCCTCATCCCTTGGCACTGGCACTGTGGTGGCCGCTAAACTTCATCGTCATAAAAGCACGGACACTACTGTTTTTATGTTTAATTTTTTTAAATATATTTACTAATAATAATAATTAAATGTGCCTTATCCTCTAGAATCTAGATATTTAATAAATATCAATGTTTACAAATGTATTTTTCGTTCGTTTATCTTTGATTTCGTAAATTCCTATATCTCTCTGAATTTAACTGTATTAACTACTTCAGTATTTTTATTTAGTGTACTTCTGAAGATATATAATTACTTTATGTTTACATTTATTTTGTTTGTTTTTGTTTATACTGTTGATATTAATGTACACTACTAATACGCAGGTGTGATGTTCACGCTGACCGACGTATTCACTACTATTCACTACGTTTTTACCACTAGAAATATGCATTCAAATGGAGGCTCATATAGTGAATATGTTGAGATTCTTCTAGAACCACTAAAACTTATCGGATTTCCTTTAACTTCGTGCTATGAACAGCGACCTAATCCTATATAGCAAATTTCTAAAACCATAACGTTGAGGCCACAGTAACTGATCTTTTTTTTATTTTTTATTTGCGAATTATGCATCTAAAATGGAGAAAATGGAAACCATTGAAAGAATGAAGTGAAAAATGTTCCACCTTATTAAACAAGTGTCTATTAACCCTTTAGTGTCTTACGTCACTTTACCGGCTTTTTTTTTGCCTAACGCAAATAATTTTACTCAGTTTCAGAAAAGGCCCATTATCATTTGCAGACTACTATGACTGGAAACAATGTCAAGAATTCTAATATAAGAAATATTTTACCTTTGCAAATGCGCAAACTTTTTTATAAGAAAGGGAAAAGGCGATAATTACCCTTAAAAATGCATTTACAAACGGTTTAATATTTTATTATATACATACGAACAATATATATATTAGGGCGGAGTGAAACACAACTTGTTTTTTTTTTTTTTATTTGCCTCACTTGTTTTTTGGTGTATTAGAACATAAAAATGATGTATTCAGTCATTTAATGTTCGTAACTCAAACCATCTCTCGCATTTTTACATAAAAGCAAAATGGCCATCAGCTGTTTGTCCATAAATAAAAATATGCTCATAACATAAAAACTAAATGTTCTATCAAAAAATATAATTGAAGAAAAACGCTTTATAATGCAAAACTATACTTAAAAAACACCATTGTGCATATATTGTATTGAAATAAAATTGTATCTGGTCTCACTTGGTTGGATGCCGTAAATCAATTACATTTGAATGCGATATAAAACCAGCTCATCTCAAATATTATTTTTTCAGGAGAGGCATCAGACCCTTTTTGGTTTCAAGTGAGGGAAGCAGAGAGCGACTTTTTATTCTTGACCTAATAAATCCGTCTCTTGTTTCCTGTGATATTACTGATGCTGATGCATCTGTAACCAACTTCACGGCTCTTTCGACGTTCTGTGTGTGAATGGGGATTGCTCAACTTTGAAACATTTTGTTCGTACTCAAGCAATTCTTCATCACACAATTTAGAAGTGAGAGGTGGTTCACTGATATCAATCCTCCCAGAAGATGATACTGTCCAATGTGATCTTTGAAGTTCAATTCTGGTACTCTAAATTCTCTGATTTTCCTTGTATTGGCTTCCTTACACTTTCTGTCTGTATTATTCGATCGATTGCAACTTTGCGCAGCGTTTGCTCACTATCTGACATCATTGATAGAAGAACATTTTCTGAGTGAGCAAAATAGGCATTCCGTGATATATAAGGTTGGACAACTTTTTGTATATGTTGGGGGTAACAGGCTGAACCTTTTTATCGTATCAAAGATATGTTTGGTCCATCAGGCAGATACGGTTTAAATTTTATATTGAACCAGTTAGGACCATAATTTCTTACTATGAACAGAACAAGGCTACGTAACTCTCTGGAGGGATTCTTTTGGGAGACATAATACGACATAGTCTGTTAGCTAGAGTTAACCATCTAGAGTTGTTAAGAGGACCAGGCTTGAGTTTTCTCTAGGCTTCCGTCAACATATCCTCCTGTGGCCCCAACTATTCTGAACATGTATTGTTGATCATTACTTAAATCTTCTATGAGCTCATCTGTGAGAACTGGGATGCTATCGGTCCCATCCGTAATTGGAGAGAACTTTACCACTGGCATCTCATGGCAATCTTAAGCATTACCAATAGATCCACTGAATGATCTTGGCCCAGTTGTTTTCTCGTCGTATCGCTCAAACAGATACCTTAAGCTTCTACTCGATGAAATGGGTTATGCCACCTTTAGACCCAGTGTTGACATTCGTACTGTTGCACCCTGTCACCTGGAGATTCTGGTCTAGTGTCAATTCATTCAAGTAAGTGAACAACGATTCAGATACATCACTTGCTTTTCCATATTTAGGGCTCAAATGGTTAAGGTATTCTCCACCAAGCTCACTCAATAGTACATAATGTTCTTCAACAATTATATCCTGGTACCATTTACCATCTTTATTTGTCTTTACCAACGTCTTGTCTTTTCTCCCATCAAAATATAAAGCTTTAACATCAACATAACTTTGTGCAGCTTCAATTTGGAATGTTTTTCTCAAATTCTGTCTCTCTTCTCACCTTACTTTGATCAATAAAAAAGTCACTGTCATTTTTGGTAATGATACCCAAATCCACCAAAGTAGTTGAAGCAATGGCCGATGCAGCCCTACCTGAAACACCAAATCTGTCGGCTTTCATGGCGAGATTGGGTAAAGGGGCCTTCATTTGAATGTTGGAGCATTCATATTCAGACTCAGTTGTTGAACTTTCTTCGGTACTAGAGAGATCAGTTTTAGTATCAAGTGAAAGCACATCATCAGTGACTACCTTTTCGAATTCTTCATGCATGATTATTTTTCTTCGCTTACTTCATTGTTGTTCCTTCAACTTTCTTGCATTTCTTTTTGCTATACATCTTCAAAGGGTAACATCCACACCTCCAATCAACATATTTCGCATAGTCCTCTGATCCTCAAGGAATTCCAGTTCTTCTTTGGGTATTCTTGATTCTTTTGGACAAACACAAATATGTTTTTCTTTACATTCGCTTTTTCGGCAGCCAAAATCTGGGTGCGAAACGAAGTTGCATTTACAGGTACAAATGTTAAAGAGTTCTACCAATGATTTTTTGAACAATTCAATAAGCTTCGCACTGCTTTTGGATCGAGTGAGTGCGTAACCTTGTCGGTAAAGCGTTTCAGCTTGGTAATTTTGGATATTTTACTCATTGAGGGTATTGATGAACGTTTCCACACTTCGACCAATGCTTCTGCTATCGTTTCGAGAATATCATTATTTGTCAGTTTTGCAGATGAGCCTTCCTTCAGTAGAAGAAAATATCTCCCAACCTGCATATTAGAGGGTAAGACATTATGTGGCAATTCACTTGGAATTCCGAACAGAAAATGTTGCTTTACCGACTGTCTAGTTAGTAGGGATTTTTGCCATATTTTGATCTGAGGTTAAATTTCTACAGAAATATCACTATAAAAATCTGAAAAAAATACAAAACACGGAATTAGTTAAAACAAATTATATATAGCTCTAAAACTAAAATGTAAACATATTTTACTCAATAGTCTTTGTAGCCACCCATGCTACAATATGCAGCATGCGGCTCCTATCCCCATCCCTTATCAACCATATGCGAGATGTCATTGACCTCGAGTGAGACTGATGTTTAGATAAGCGTCTGTGTGTTCTTAAGTAGTTGGTGATTGTAAGTATCGCTCGTGTTGTGTGAATATACAGGGTGTACATAAAGTCAGGATCTATTTTTGTGAAGCACTTGGAAATTATATGGAATTCAATCATAAAATGATAAAGTGGTAACATTTATTAAATAATTAAGAGTAGGATTCGACGTGCCGCCCATCAGTATCCCTGCACAGCTCAAATCGTTCCGCAGCATTTCTAAACACATTCTGGAGCATTTGCGGGGTTATGTTATCTGCAGCAGTTCGTATACGTGTACGTAAGTTTTCAAGACTCGTAATCTTCGTCTGATAGACGTGCGATTTGATAAAGCCCCATGCAAAGAAATCTAAAGGGGTTAACTCTCGTGATCTCGCTGGCCAAGGTCTGTTGCTTCCGCGTCCGATCCAGCGATTTGGAAAACGTCCATTTAGATAATCCTGAACAATTTTGGCATAGTGACAAGGAGCACCATCATGTTGATAGACGACGGTACTAACAATTTTACGGAAACTAACAATTTTACGGAAACAACAGCTTTACCCATATCACATTCAGAGTGTACAAGGCCTTACTGAAGCTTATCTCCCACCACGAGAGGCATATTGTACTTGGTTCGAGTGTGTTCGCGATCTTCTTTTCCTATCCTCCGTATTGTTTTCTGATAAGTCTGCCTTCACAAGAAGTGGCGTGATCAATTTTCACAACATACCATCATCCAGTCAAGGCATCAACAACAATTTAGTATTAATGTATGGGCAGGATTTATTGCCGACAATTTAATCGGTCCTTTTGTTTTGCCTGGAAGATTAACAGGAGAATCCTATTCCAATTTTTTAAGGAATGATTTAAGCGATTTACTACATGAAGTTCCTCTTGGTGTCGGACGTCGTATGTGGTTTATGCATGACTGTGCTGTTCGACTGTGTTGTTTGATTTGTTTACCGTCACTTCACATGTGTATGTGTTTTACACGTAGATACAACACCCGACCCTCCGTCTAACCACTCCATCTGCTCTCTATATGTTGTAGTCCAGCAGTGATACTTCAGTATTCTCAATGCAGTTTTCACAGCCTTTTTTGCACTTATGCAAGTGTGTTTCCGTTAGGCATATGATATCTATGCTGGTTTCCGTAGCTAAATTTTGCAAGTATTGTAATTTGCAGTCTGCATGGTCCGTATGGAGGCCTTGTATATTTGTGTATAATACATTTACCGGGTTTCTAATCTTCGTGTTCGATTTTCCTAACTGAAGGTCGTTTCCTGGTCGATGTCGGTTCCTGTTTGGTGTTATTGGTTGGGCCGCTGCATTTGGGAGTATTGGGGTTGCGGCCCGTGTACCACTGTGGTTGTCGTATTATTGGTGGGTGGTGTTGAATAGATATGTTTATATAAACTTTTTTCATTGTTTTCAGGTCCTGAATCCATCCTGAAAGTGCGTCCCACATGTTATGACACATATATATATTGCATGCAGAAGTAAATTGTTGTTATTTCAAATAATGAATTTCTCAGGAATTACAAGATTACCCACTTAGATTGTTCCATTAACATAGAGAATGTGGAGGGATGTACTGAAGAGTCCTGTTATACTGTATGTGTCTCAAAATTTAGTGTTTGTACTTTCCATATTATATATATATATATATTATATATATATATATATATATATATATATATATATACACTAGGGGCACTCAATATATTTTGCACCACCCTTTTTTCTTAGCTAAATAATATACCATATGGCTGAAATGTCTTTTGGGCCCTAAGTTTGAACTTTCTGCGCTTCACATAACCGGATTTTTCCAGTTTGAACCTCCCCTCCTTGTATAAAACCGCTTTTAAACGCCCTTGTATAAAACCGGAGGTTAACGCAGTTGTTGATCGAAGCACAGTTGGACGCTGGTCTAAACGTGTGAGATCATCGAAGAGAGGGAGAGCCAGCCTCGATGATGAGCCACGCAGCGGTCGCCCGCATTCGATCAAATCGGCGCATCACATGCAAGGAGCTATCACTGGAGCTAGGAATTAGTGAAGGAAGTGTGAATACGATAATTCAGCAACTGGGATACTCAAAAGTGTGTTCACGGTTTGTTCCTCGCGAACTGACTGAAGATCACAAACCCCAAAGAAAAGAAATTGCTTGTGAGTCGTTAGCTCGATACGAGACAGAAAGGGATGATTTCCTTTCACGAATTGTGACTGGGGATGAGACTTGGGTACACCACTTTGAACCTGAAACAAAACGCCAATCCATGGAGTGGCATCACGCAGACTCCTCCTCAAGAAAAAATTCAAAATGGCTCCCTCTGCAGGAAAGGTTATGGCCACCATTTTCTGGGACATGAAAAGGGTGATTCTGGTGGACATTATGAAGAAAGGACAAACAATCAACTCAGAGGCATATATTGCTACCCGACAGAGACTCCAGAGACGTATAAAGCGAATTCGATCGGAGAGAAAACTGGAACACGTCCTTCTTTTGCACGATAACGCAAGACCACAGAACAGTTTGCAAACAAGAGAGGCCATCACAAAAATGCGCCAGACTGTGTTACCCCACCTTCCATACACTCATACAGCCCGGATCTGGCACCTTCAGACTTCCATTTGTTTGGGCCAATGAAGGATGCTATTCGTGGAAGA
The DNA here is from genome assembly GCA_023014485.1 of Bathynomus jamesi. Lineage (NCBI taxonomy): Eukaryota > Metazoa > Arthropoda > Malacostraca > Isopoda > Cirolanidae > Bathynomus > Bathynomus jamesi. Next base: position 1,343,320 of record JAJOZX010000509.1, read on the forward strand.
AAGTTTCAGAGTGACGATGAAGTTGTTGAGGAGGTTAAGAGGTGTCTCCAGAGGAACCCAGCGGACTTTTACCAGCAAGGAATAAAGGCCCTTGTTTCGAGGTAGCAGAAAGCCGTAGAAAAGGATGGAGACTATGTGGAAAAATAAAAACTTGTAAAAAAGGTATGTAACTACTTGTGTACAAATTTATGGAACTTACAAGGAAACTTGGAAAGAAAAAAAAAGGTGGGGCAAAATATATTGAGTGGCCCTCGTATATATATTTGTTGATGAAGATGAAGTACACTTTAAAATCCAATGAAAAAATGTATTTTAATTGAGGCTTTTGTGACAGTTGAAAGAAAAAAACATAAAACAGTTTCAGAAACAATAGATTTATTAAACATAACCATAAAATCAATAAACTAAGCCAAAGTGTAACAGAAAAATGTAAAATTAATGTTGAACAAATATTTAAGTACAGATGATTAATCAAACGGTTGGGATATTTCTCTATCAGCTTCTTACACTTCCTGAAAGATTTTGGCCCATTCTTTTCGACAAAATTCGCGGAGCTGATTGAGAGTCGTTTGCCTCTGCACATGAACAGCTTTCTTGAGATCAAACCACAAACGCTCAATCAAAATGAGATCTGGTGACTGGCTTGGCCATTCAAAAACCTTCCATTTCTTCTTCTTCAGTTATGCCTTGGTAGATTTGTTGGTGTTTCGGATCATTGTCCTGCCAAGGAGAGCTAAAGCATGACATATTCTTTCAAGATTTCTTGATATTTGGTGGAATCAATGTACCTGGTGATTGCCATCAATTTACCAGGCCCAGAAGCACTGAAACAGCCCCACAAAAGAATATTGTCACCACCATTTTTGACCGTGGGTATGGTGTTTTTTCTTCAGGTGCTAGACATATCGTTGATTATTGTTGCCAAAGAGCTCACTTTTGGTCTTATCAGTTGAAAGTACCATCTTCTAGTAGTCAATTCCATGATTTCGGTGGTCGTTGGCATATTTTGAACGAGCATCCTTGCTAGCTTTCTTGAGCAGTGGTTTTCTCCTTGCAACTCGTCCAAAGAACGCATTCTTTTTCAGTGTCGTGCGTACGGTGAAGGGATGAACGTAAATTCCAATTTGGCTCAAAGAACGCATTAGGGCCATAGAATTCACCGAGGATTAACAATAGCCTCCTCGACAATTTTACGAACAGCACAGTTAAAATCTTTCGTAGTGGTCCAATACAAGAGAGTGGTTTGGTGATTCCAAGGCACTTCACTTATGATTGACTTTTGAAACTGAGGTAAAAGGCTCAGCAAATTGTTCACCAATCTTCCTAACAGGCTTTCCATCACTATGCAAAGCAATAATCCTATCTTTGAGATCTGAGACAGCTCTTTGCTGAGACAGCATTCACGTTTTATACTCTGACCAGTGGAAACTACCAATAAAGTTTACGTTTCTAGAATGTTCCGCAGCGTGATCACTCTACAATGAATTCTGATGTTGTACTTAAAATTGTGCACAAGAGAATATGTAAATATTGACAGACAACTTAAGATGTTGTTAACCACAAAAAAATTAGCTTCGTAAATTTAGTTTGCGATATTTCGCGTTCATTAAATGAATAACAAATACAGGGTGTCCCAGAAGTCTTGGAGGGGTTTTATTTGGTTATAACTTTTTCTTTTTTGATTAATTTACTTATTTTTATTTTTTCAATTAAAGTACCCTTGCTGCGATTAATGAAAATGGAATCCTGGATAGTGCAACAAAGAGTGGCTATTGTGGAACTTTATTTGACAAACAACTCTTCCATCGTTGTCGCTCAAAGAGCTTTTCGATTAAAATTCAACACACGTTCTGCTCCTTCTGATCGAGCTATTCGACAGTACGTCGCTAAATTTCGTAAGGGAAAGGGTCAGGGAGACGAACAACGGACTGGGCATCCTTGCACAAGCCGAAGTCCAACTCGGGTTGAGATGGTTCGTGAAAGCGTTGAGGAAAATCCACATCAGTCCGACGACGCAGCCAGGAATTAAACATTTCAAGAAGTTCCTTACCTCGAATTTTAAGAGAAGATATCAATCGTTACCCGTACAAAATTTAAATTGCTGAAGAAATTAACCACAAAATCATCAGAGTCGGATAACGTTCGCTAATGTGATTTTAGATTTACGCAATGAAAATGAAGATTTTCACCAGATATTAAATTTGTAATTAAAATCGCAATACATATATTTTCAAGTGTTAGAAACCTTTTTTTATTTGATCCCCAAACAAAAAAGTTATAGCCAAATAAAATCCCTCCAAGACTTCTGGGACACACTTTACATGGCAAAAATTTTATAAGGATTATAAATGACATGATAACGTACTTCTGCACTTCAACTTTTTCCTACAACCGGATATATATATATATATATATATTTTTATTTTTTTTATTTTTTATTTTTTCGTGGGAAAATTAAATCCACGAAAGTCCGAATAAGTAATGGTAAATGACAAACACTATAGTTTTTTTCTTTTTCATGATGTTAGCCCAACGTGGGCAACGGGTCACTCGCAAAGAGGCCCCAAAAATATAGCTTCCCTCACCAGCTATCTGAAAGCAGATGGATCCAGCTTTGGGACAGGATCTAGGGGTTACAGCTACACCTAGCCTACTATATCTATAACCTCACTATAAGCAAAAGACTCGTTGCATTCGCGTCGGATTGAATACATCAAAGAAAAGAAGTAACTATTGTATTTTTAGCCAAAAACAAAACTTAAACCCAACTGGCAAAATTGAGCGTCCACTTTTCAAGGCACATAACATGTCCGTTTCATGATGGGATTCATTAAAAAACCTCAGGGAACCATTCTGAGTTCATTCCCATCATGAAACGGACATGTTATGTGCCTTGAAAAGTGGACGCTCAATTTTGCCAGTTGAGATTTAAGTTTTGGTTTTTGGCTAAAAATACAATAGTTACCCCCGACGCGAATACAACGAGTCTTTTGCTTATAGTGAGGTTCTAGATATAGTAGGCTAGGTGTGGCTGTAAACCCTAGATCCTGTCCCAAAACTGGATCCTATCTGCTTTGCAGATAGCTGGTGAGGGAAGCTATGATATATTTTTAGGGCCTCTTTGTGAGTGATCCGTTGCCCACGTTGGGCTAGCATCATGAAAAAGAAAAAACTGTAGTGTTTGTCATTTACCATTACTTATTCGGACTATAGTGGATTTAATTTTCCCAGAAAAATTCCTTGTTCCATGCACGTCTGTGTGTATCATATATATACAGGGCGTCCCAAAAAATGTATACACACTTTAACAGCTGATAGCTCAATTGATGTTTCTTTCTTTCCAAGTTAAACCCATTAGAATTAATAATGGCAGTCAGACTAAGCTTTGAACAAAGGAAATTCATTCTAAAATGCTACTGGAAGTGTGAAAACGCAGTTGAAGTGCAAAGACAGTTTAGGAGGGAGTTTCAAACAGATCCACCAACGCGACTTACCATCACTCGAATTAGAGATATGAAGCCGATGGAACTGTTGAGAATGTCCACAAGAAGCGTTCCGGAAGACCACGGACATCGACAAGCCCCACAAAGCAAGAAAGAGTACTGGAAACGTATCACCAAAGTCCAAGAAAATCTGTGCGGCAAGCGAGTCGTGAGGTAGGAATTTCAGAATCGTCTGTCCAACGCATTTTGAAGCGCTGTCAATGGAAAAGTTACATTCCAAGATTAGTCCATGCTATTAATGAAGATGATCCGGACCGAAGAGTGGAGTATTGCGAGTGGTACTTGGCACGATGTGGATGTGGATTGGACGAAGGGGTTTCGTAGAATACCCTCCGCGTTCACCAGACCTCACACCACTAGACTTTTTTTTATGGGGATACTTAAAAGACAAAGTCTACGCTATAAAACCTTGAACAGTCGCTGAATTGAGAGCAGCCATTGAACGAGAATGCACACAAATACCAAACGAAATGTTTCGTGATGTTTGCGATTCCATTGCTTCGCGTTATCAGCAGTGCCTGGACCAGAACGGACGTCAGTTTGAAAACAGGCGTTGACAAAACAATTAAATAATGTCTGTAGATTCTATTACATTTTGAAAATGAAATGTATTTTAATAAACACTGCCTTTATAATTATTTAAAGTGTGTATACATTTTTTTGGGACGCCCTGTGTATATATATATATATATATATATATATATATATATATTATGTGTGTGTGTGTGTGTGTGTGTGTGTGTGTGTGTGTGTGTTCTGTAACCTCGTAGCAGTTCCGTGTGTTGGTCTCTCTTCACACGAAGGTCAAGCTGGTGGCCTGGTTTGGTGGAAAAACAAGTTGCTCTCTTGCGATCTCCATCACACATAGCCAGGCACACCCTGCGCATCTGGTACCGTCCTGAGCCAGGCGTCTAGTCTTCTTTTGAATAATTCTACGTTGATACCAGTAATGTTGCTAATCTCTTTCGGGAGCTGGTTGAATAGTTTTGGTCCCCTGCCAACCAAGCTATCTTCTTTTAGAGTTGAGGGTGTCCCCTGTCTGGCCTTTAGTTTGGGAACATTACACATTCTACCTTTCCTATTTTCCAATGTTGTTTGGGTGGTCACTGGGTTCAGCTTGAGGTTAGGTACCAGTTTTGCTATTATTTCCTACGTGTAAATTATGTGTCTCGTGCTTCTGAATATATATATATATATATATATATATATATATATATATATATATATATATATATATATATATATATATGGTACTTATGTATAATTCCAAGCTCTTTGATTGCGTTTTTTGTTTCACTTCTGTGTACTGTTTGTTTGCCAAGTCGTGTAAGTTTGAATATATAACTCGTACTCTATGTACTTTTATTTTGATACAACTGCCAATACAACTTTTCCATTATCGTTTGTATTATCCTTTACTTAAACTTTGACCTAATGTCCAACATGAATGGGGATGTAATTTTATACAGTACCACTGTTTCGCAAATTAAACAACAACGCTCTGAAGCGACTGCCGCTTGTCATTCAATTTTAGGCAATTTCACTTTATGGATTAGACTTTGGCCATAGTTTAATATTTGCGTTCTGACGTATATTGTAATTTAAATCGAGTGAAGACTCGTTCTGCTCCAAACTGATGGTAAAAATTCAGAGAATAGTTGTGCATTTGTTTCTCATTCATTTATCATTTATGAAAATATTTACAGAAACTCTGACGATACGATTTATTTATGATTTCGCATCACTATTCCTAAACTAATTAGTTATTGCGTAAGTTAATACGCATACTTTTTAATTAGATTTATAATATGAATATATTATAGAAAAGTTAGGTTTCTGAATGTTAAATCAGGATCTCTTTAACAGTAACGAAACTTGTGAAACTCCAAATTTGAAGATTATGAGAGAATCTATAACAATAACAAGAATAAATCATTTCTATTATCTTCTATACCCAGAGCAAGATAAGTAAGTCGTTCGTTACCCACATTTCGATTTATGTTTTCAGGCCATTTAACCTTCTTCGTGATATCTAACTCCATACGACGGTGGGAACCTATAGGTTTTTTAATTTTTTTTTTCCGAGGGAATCTAGTTATTTTTCGACCCAAAGAGACCCTTACCAGAGGAGAGGAGGATCTTCAGATTAACAATCTGTCAGTTTACCAGTATGCTACCGTATAGCGGGTAACGAAATGAAGTGATTATGCTGTATTAATGTTGTTTTTCTCTCCCTTAAAATGAGTGATGAATCACATATTCTTTATACTGAGTTATTAACATTCATTTAGCTTACAACATTATTTAAAAAGATGGTAAAATATTTAGTTAAATAAAAATGTTTGAAATATGCCAGTAAATTTTATAAAAGAAAATTTTATTCATAAAAATACTTTATATATACATAAATATATCCTTACCTGAAAACTACAGGAACTATTGACCATACCGAGTCCCAAGTTAAGTGTTCTGGGGTGAGTTTGTAACACGTAACAAAATCGCTTGTTGGGGCCCATCCCAAGTCACAGGGTTTGCAAGTGTCATTGTAAACAATGCAGTCCTCTGGACAAGGGACGCAGCTCCAGCAACAGGAGTCCTGACGAAGAGGAAAATGTAGTTTAGGAGGATCATTAAAATGGATTTCAATACATTCAGAAACTGAAATATGTCAAATAGATTTAAAATGCAATTCAAAGTATGATTATGTATATCTATAAATGTATACACTTCCTAAAGTTTATTCAAACCTGTTTATTTGTTAAGAGAAGCAGGAAGCCCCCTGATTAAATCTTACAACTATCATACTAAGATTATTCCTGGATGGAATGATTTTATTGCCCCCCCCCTGAAGAGGGAATCTAAAGACGCCTACGATTTGTGGTGCTTTCATGGTAGACCCAGATTAGGACCAGTATATATGAATATGTGCAGAAGTAGGGTCAGTATAAGGTGGCCATAAGACGATGTAAACAGGAAGAAGAGCCTATTCGAGCATCAAAAGCCTATGAAGCTCGCATAAATAAGGATAATAACAAATTTTGGAAATTTGTTAAAAATTAAACAGGTGTCAAAAGTGTCCTCCCTCCGACAATCGATGGGGTTTCTCGGGAGGATGAAATTGCATAGCTGTAGAAAAACCACTACTCTAACATTCTTAACGGTGTAAGTACGGATAATCTAAAGATAGATTGCAGCGAAACGCCTGTGGGAGCAACAAGGGAAAATACTTTGATATCAGTTCCTGAAATAAAGAGGTTAATTAAACAGTTAAAGACTGGTTCTGCGTCATCGGTAGATGAGCTATCGAATGCGTACTTAAAATATGCCAATGACGTAGTATGTCTGCATATATCATTGCTCTTATCAGCCATGCTTCCTCTTAGCTATATCCCTGCAGAGTTCATGAGGGTATATATCTTACCCCTGGTCAAAAATAAGTATGGAGACATTCTGTCCATCAATAATTACAGGCCTATTGCTGTCGCTTCCTGCTTCTCGAAACTACCAGAAAAACTCTTGTTACTCTCTCTAATCAGTTTGGTTTTGAAAGGTCACACTCAACTGACGTGTGTATCTATGTACTTAAAGAAACAATATCTAAATACATTGACAGTAATTCAACTATTTATAGCTGTTTCCTAGATATAAGTAAGGCAGATGATAGAGTGAACCACAATATTTTATTTAAAAAACTAGAAGACAGGAAGGTTCCCATGTACATATTAAATTTATTGAAATTTTGGTATTCCCACCAATCTTTTACCGTTAGGTGGGGCAATGAATGTACTATCCGAATGTTTTGGCTCCTCTTGCGGGTGAGACAAGGCTCCTTGCTCTCCCCTATGCTGTTTAATGTGTATATTGACGGATTAATTGCTTCACTTAATGAGGCAACAGTGGGATGTTGTATACATAACACAAGGATAAGTATTTAGTTTATGTCGATGATATGGTGTTAATAAGTCCCTCTGTTAAAGGTCTGGATCAGCTACTAAAAGACTGCGAAGTGTATTCGCAGAAACATGATATTCTTTTTAATGTTTCAAAAACTAAGGTTTGCAATTTCATCCTAAAAGCTGTAATCAGCCAGCTGATATTAGGTTTAAAATGAAAGGTGAAGTAATTGAGGAAGTACAAAAGTTTAAGTATTTAGGTCAAACTATTGATGTGGGTCAAACTATTGATGTATATATATATATATATATATATATATGTGTGTGTGTGTGTGCTTTGTAACCTCGTAGCAGTTCCGTGCGTTGGTCTCTCTTCACACAAAGGTCAAGCTGGTGGCCTGGCTTGGTGGAAAAGCAAGTTGCTCTCTTGCGATCTCCATCACACATAGCCAGGCACACCATGCGCATCTGGTACCGTCCTGAGCCAGGTGTCTAGTCTTCTTTTGAATAATTCTACGTTGATACTAGTAATGTTGCTAATCTCTTTCGGGAGCTGGTTGACTAGTTTTGGTCCCCTGCCAACCAAGCTATCTTCTTTTAGAGTTGAGGGTGTCCCCTGTCTGGCCTTTAGTTTGGGAACATTACACATTCTACCTTTCCTATTTTCCACTGTGGTACCAGCTCCTTGAGTGATGACTCATATATAAGAAAACAATCTCGAAGCCTTTGTGCTAAAGCGAATATGACTATAAGGAACTTTCGGTTCTGTACAAGTGAAGCTAAAGACACTCTTTCGTACTTTCTGCAGTAATATATACGGACAGCAACTCTGGGTGAATTATAAAAAAATTTCTGGCAGAACCCTAAATTTGCTGTGCAACAGGTCTTTTAGACTTACATAAATTACCCCCCCCCCCCGAGATGCTCAACTTCGCAAATGTTTGCCACCCGCAATGTTCCGAGCTTCCAGGAGGTAACAATATGTGCTCAATACAGTCTAATGCAAAGAATTAAAAAATCAACCAACCCGATTATCCAAGCTATCCATGAGTCCTGCCGTTTATCCTCTACGAGTCTAAGCTATGGCATTCTTGGTACGAAAACGTTTGTCTGTAGCTCCACTTAACTCCGACATTATTGTATTATTTCTAATCAATTGTATATATTTCTATCCTTATTATATGAACTGTCATTGTATTAATAATACTAGTACAGTTCCCGCCGCTTCGCTGACGGTTAGACAGGCTAAACTACAAAAAAAGAACCCAGCCGTGAAAATTTTGAGCTTCACATTGTGTCAACATTTCTGAATCTGGTATCTCCCAAAACCTCCTCACCCCCATTCATACAACTTGGGGGCTAACCCCCTCCCCATTACCCCACCCCTCCCCATTACCCCACCCATCCGCCATTACCCCCACCCCCACCCTTCCCCCATTGCTAAACTACAGAAAAGAACACAGTCATGAAAATCTAGAGCTTCACATTGCCGCCCGTAATACAATTTCTGAATTTTTTTTTACAATTTCTGAATTTTTTTCACAATTTTTTCTCACAATTTCTGAAAGTGTGACGGACAGCTCTCTTATTATAGTATAGATAGACTAGTACAGTTCCCGCAGCTTCGCTGACGGTTAGACAGGCTAAACTACAAAAAAAGAACCCAGCCGTGAAAATTTTGAGCTTCACATTGTGTCATCATTTCTGAATCTGGTATCTCCAAAAACCTCCTCACCCCCATTCATACAACTTGGGGGCTAACCCGCTCCCCCATTACCCCACCCCTCCCCATTACCCCACCCCATTGCTAGCACGACACCTCGGTAAATAGAGCTGTAAATATTTTGTATAAAATCAAATCATATGTTCGAGGTTTTTGTGACGATACCAAGTAGTTGATATACAATCGGCACAAATATATTATGATGTTAGTTTATAAAACGGTGCTGTCTAGTCACGATTTCTACGTTTGCATAACGTAATTGCAGAACTAATTTATATATTCTCCTCTTTCCTGTAAAATTTCCTTGGCTACTTTTTCACGGTCAAGGTATTTTCTTCAACCTTTTGCTGTACCCGTCTCAGCCGGGGAGGGAGTGGAGGGTGAGAAGAGAACTTTATGCTTTTCTATCCAGCTTTCTACTTCTGCTAAAATTATTATTATCCACTGCTCTATTGTTGCTAAAACAATTCAAAATTAACTAGTTTAATAACAGGAACCTCCCCGAGTGGACCGAAACGTCTTTGCGGCTTCCTCTTGTCCTTGTAATTCTCTCTCTCTCTCTCTCTCTCTCTCTCTTTGTTGTTCTCCACCATACATTCATCATGCCAAAACCATTTAAGTTTTCATTCTGCAACTGAAAGATCAAACAAAACGGACTTTATTCATTTGCGATATTTAGTTTACCAAACTCGAGACAGTTTCTTTATTTGCTTAAAAGTTATTAGAGAAAAACTTCCAACTTTCATGATGTGTCCCATATATATATATATATATATATATATATATATATATATATTGCATGTTAACTTTCCACTGATTGAGAGGAAAAGTTCAGAAGTCAGAGAATACGTTGTTGATGTTAGAGTCAGGAACGTTTTGATGATCGATGTATTTTTAATTCAGATTTTACCTTCGGTAAAATGAAAGAGTTATTGATTAGCAACAATCAATAATCACTAACTGGAAATTATATATATATATATATATATATATATATATATATATGTCCCCGCAAGGGGTTCTAAGCTCGTGCTTTTGAGTGCTCTTTGTGCTCGTTTGTACGTGCTTGTTCCTGGAGGTTTCACGTGCGCCCTCCGGCCCTAGCACCCAAGGATGATGGGGCTCGACCCTGCAGTCTTTCTCATCCTTGGTCTTTTTCCACTTCGACTGTCCCCTCCACCCTTTCTTTTTCCTCTGTCTTTCCTCTCACTTTTTCTTTGTTTTTCCGCTGAGATATGCCCTTTTAAATAGAGGCGTATGTGTGTGTGTGTGTGTGTGTGTGTGTGCGCTGACTACGAATCCATCGGGGCCAGGATCGAGACCCAATGACGGCAGGCGTCGCGCAGCAAAACCCAGCTGTTCATCCTTTCACAAATAAAAGAAATAGGTTGGTAGGTAAATGGGTACCATGGGTAGCCTCGTCGTTAAGACGCTGGGCTGCTGATTGGACTTGGTTCGTATTCCACGTTAAACTGTGTGTCTAAGGTGGAGTGAAAAGCTTGACATTCGTCAGAATGAACAATTCGGGCGGAAGCAAAAACCAAGGTTTTATATATATATATATTATATATATATATTACACACACACACACATATATATATATGTATATATATATATATATATATATATATATATATATATATATATACAGGGTGGTGCAAAAGTCTGGACCCATAGGCGGTTTATATGGAAAAAAAGTGTGGCCTGCAGGAAGTTTATTATGAAATGAAATTTAATTAACCATACACCAGTGACTAAATTATGTTAAATTTAACGTTCTAGTTCAGAATTTACAATAAGTGTAATGGTATTTCGTATAATCGAGGCATAAGGAAATTTGCGACTGAACGTGAGGTGGCTGCTTCTTTTGCGTACAAAAGCACAAGCTCTATTCTTTCTGCTATTGTTAACTTGTCTGCCATAGGGTAACAATCTGAAAAATATTTAGTAAAATTATAAACAAAAATTAAATTATAAAAACTATTATAAAAATCGAAAGATATTTTTTATATAGTAAATTGCCTATGGGTCCAGACTTTTGCACCACCCTGTATGTATATATATCGAGGTATTTTAAGCGAAATTGGAGTCATATAAACTCAGACCCATTTAGTAGTTGACCTTCTCACATTACTTGGGTAGTTTTAAAAATAGGGAACGCCAAAATAATTGTCATACCTTCAACATTACCGAAGAAATGTAATTTTAACTATTTGCATAATGAATCGGAGTTTATTTAACATCAGTATGCGTTAAAATAACTAATTATAGCTTTTTGGATGTCCTTTTAAAGGCATCAGTTTTACAGCCTAAAAATCTGTTAGTTTTAATGTATTAATGAAAAGTTAATTCATTTAAACCTTAGTTTGGCTAACTTTAGTGCCGAATATGCAACTGGATTCATTTGCTTTTAGTTGTATAAGATTTACATCAAACCACTTCCGATAAGAGCAATCTCTCTCTCTCTCTCTCTCAATATATATTATATATTTATATATATGTATTATATATATATATATATATATATAATGTTAAATGAGTTTCACAGCTCTCCAGTTTAACCGCAGAAGCGCTAAACCATTTATGAATTTTTGCGCGTATAGCGGTTTGTTGAGGAAAATTGCAAATTTACCTGAAAGTTCCTGATATGCCCCGCGGGACAAGGCTCCGAACAGATTGAGAGTGGATGGCGTGATTCATTGTTCCTCAGCTGCACGGGAGTCCACTTAAGTTTACTCATGTTGAGTTGGAGGCTGAGAGGGAAAAATTAATATTAGGTGAGGGAAATGCGCGAGTGCCTTCAGTGATTGATGAGTGCCAGTGTTTGAACGGTTTACGAACAATCCAAACTAGATTTTCTTTTTTAAATTTACGGATTGCGGTGGTTTTTACGTAGCTTTAAATGAGCTCAAGCTGCTCTAAATGATGGGTCTGTTCATGTGCGTTTTATGCATACATGCATGTATGTATTGTATAAATGATTATGTACGGTATGTTATTTATATATATATATATATATATATATATATATATATATATATATATATATATATATATAGTACCGGCCATAAATCTGAGGACAGCACGTCCAGTCAGTAATAATCCTACAAATTTACAAATTATGCTAAAAGGGCAAAAGTGTCTTGTGTTGAAGTATATGTTTTGATTCTGAGTGACAAACAATTAAACTGAAATGTTGGAGCAAATAGAATGACATAGGTTTGATTGGCGAGTTGTCCAGATCAACAGTTTATGTATAGGAAAATTACATCAAGTTGACGGTCTTCCAAAGCTAGAAACTTCTTAACATTGGAGTTTTACCATATTTGGGTAAAACAGCCTGTATAATATACCAGAATATATCTTGTATTACATTGATCATCATTTATTTCTTTTTCAGGCAATATAAATAAAAATACAAAATCATTATTATTATTATTATTATTATTATTATTATTATTATTATTATCAACAACTTATGAAAATGGCGAAAAGTATAAATAAAAGCTAAAAACCACGAATTAAGCGCTGAAATAAGAGGGCAAGTGGTTACATTGCAAAATGAAGGTAAAAGTTTTAGAAGCATTGCATTAAAATACATCAGACTAAAGGGAGTTGGTCACCATTAAAAGAAAAGAAAGACCCAGAAAAACATCTACGAGGGCCGATAACGTCATAAAAATAACTTCAGCCGCAAACAATTAAAAACATTCCCCCAAATTAATGCAGAATTGGGGAAACGATAAATAAAAGTCCATTGGTAGGACTGAGAAGGGGACTACGGGAAGTTGGTATAAATGGTAAGGTAGCTGTTAAAAAAAAAGGCAAAAGTTAACCAATGCCGGTGTTAGCAAATGATTAGTCTTTGCCAAGAATCACAGATATAAGCAGGATGAGTTGAAAAACGTCCAAGGGACAGATGAGACTAAAATTGAACTTCTGACACTTCAAGAAAAACGTTTTCTTTGTGGAAACGTAGCTAGGAGAGTTACGAAGGAGATTAAACAGCCCCTAAAACACACACACACACACACACACACACACACACACACACACACACCTACGTGAAATACAGAAAGAAATGCCTTGTCAACCCTAACATGCTCGTGATTCAGTAATGATGTGTGGTTGTCTTTCAGCGAATGGTGTTGGAGGTATTGTGAAGATAAAAGGAATAATGCTAAAGAAGCATCATCATAATATTATTATAAGGTATACTTTACCCGGTTCTAGGACAGTTCATACCAGGACAGCTCATACCAGGACAACTTATACCCAGACAACTCATACCCGGACAACTCATACCTAGGACAACTCATACCTAGGACAACTCATACATAGGACCAGAAAAAAAATGCAAATTTAATGAAAACATTTATTTGGTAAAATTAAAAATTAAATTTAAACATTTAGAATTCATGCAAGTTATTAATGAAAACATTTTGAAATGAAAACATTTATTTTGTAAAATTAAAAATTAAATTTAAACATTTAAAATTCATGCAAGTTTTATATATATATATATATATATATATATATATACATATACACAGGATGGGCCGTAAGTTTCCATACATAGGAAAAATTAAACGTTTGTTTTTATGTTTCAGATACCCTAAGAATATGCGTTTGACGTAAGATCTTGTTTACTGATGAAGCAAATTTTTACGTCAATGGAGAGGTTAATCGGCAAAACATACGTTATTGGAGTAATGCTAACCCTAACTGGCTGAGTCCGACGAAGATGCAAGGTGCCGGTAAAGTGATGGTGTGGGGGATATGGGGTGACAGAATTATTGGACCAATTTTTGTCAGTGGAAATCTTAATGCCGAAAGGTATCTTAACATGTTGCAAGAAGAGATTTTCCCATCCCTGCTAAACGAGGAAGGTAACTTCCCAGTTTACTTCCAGCAAGATGGAGCTCCACCTCATTATGGTCTTCACTGCGTCGGTATTTGGATCAGCAGTTTCCGGATGCTTGGATTGGTCGTCGTGGTCCTGTGGAATGGCCTCCCAGATCCCCAGATCTCACCCCCCTTGATTTCTATCTTTGGGGGCAC